>JAPDVR010000004.1:57621862-57971862 GCA_026230005.1 Gila orcuttii
GCTTGAGAGAACCACTGATCTATAGTGTTCAGTGTGTACAAATATTGGCATGATGCCTCCACTAGGTTTCTGACTGTATGGTCAATATTGTAAATGGGACTGTAAGACTTGTATAATCTTCTTGTCCTGCAGTCACGTATACAGTAATGCCATTTTCTCTTTACTACTAAAAACTTACTGCCTTTCTTGACAAGATGTTCTTAAAGGGTTAGTTCACCCAAAAATGAAGTTTTCATATTTACTTGCCCTCATGTCGTTCCAAACCCGTAAGACTTTCGTTCATCTTCAGAACACAAATGAAGATCTTTTGATGAAATCTGAGAGATTTCTGTCCCTCCATTGACAGCTACACAACTACCACTTTGATGCTTCAAAAAGTTCATAAAGAGATCGTAAAAACTTATCCATATAAATTGAGCGGTTTAGTCCAAATTTTCTTACGAGACTCGATTATTTTATATGATGAACAGATTTCATTTAGTCTTTTATTCACACTTAAACATTGATCAGTGAACATTAACAGAAGCTCAACTGAAGCGGCTTGATGCACGAGAGCAAACCTCTTGCTGAAGCTCAAACGTGATGCGTAACACGAGAATGAACCTCATTGGTTCTTGCTGAAGCTCAAACGTGATGCGTAACACGAGAATGAACCTCATTGGTTCTTGCTGAAGCTCAAACGTGATGCGTAACACGAGAATGAACCTCATTGGTTCTTGCTGAAGCTCAAACGTGATGCGTAACACGAGAATGAACCTCATTGGTTCTTGCTGAAGCTCAAACGTGATGCGTAACACGAGAATGAACCTCATTGGTTCTTGCTGAAGCTCAAACGTGATGCGTAACACGAGAATGAACCTCATTGGTTCTTGCTGAAGCTCAAACGTGATGCGTAACACGAGAATGAACCTCATTGGTTCTTGCTGAAGCTCAAACGTGATGCGTAACACGAGAATGAACCTCATTGGTTCTTGCTGAAGCTCAAACGTGATGCGTAACACGAGAATTAACCTCATTGGTTCTTGCGAAAGCTCAAACGTGATGCGTAACACGAGAATGAACCTCATTGGTTCTTGCTGAAGCTCAAACGTGATGCGTAACACGAGAATGAACCTCATTGGTTCTTGCTGAAGCTCAAACGTGATGCGTAACACGAGAATGAACCTCATTGGTTCTTGCTGAAGCTCAAACGTGATGCGTAACACGAGAATGAACCTCATTGGTTCTTGCTGAAGCTCAAACGTGATGCGTAACACGAGAATGAACCTCATTGGTTCTTGCGAAAGCTCAAACGTGATGCGTAACACGAGAATGAACCTCATTGGTTCTTGCTGAAGCTCAAACGTGATGCGTGACACGAGAATGAACCTCATTGGTTCTTGCTGAAGCTCAAACGTGATGCGTAACACGAGAATGAACCTCATTGGTTCTCGCGCGTCAAGCGAACATGCTTGAGCTTCTGTTTACCACAACTGATGTGTGAGTCAATGAATGTTTATATGTGAATAAAAGCCTAAATTAAAACTGTTCATCATATAAAGCGACTGAGTCTCTTCAGAAAATTTGGACTAAACCGCTCAATTTATATTTAGTTTTACGATCTCTTTGTGAACTTTTTTTGCATCAAAGTTTTAGTTGCATAGCTGTCAATGGAGGGACAGAAATCTCATTTCATCAAAAGATCTTCATTCGTGTTCTGAAGATGAATGAAAGTCTTACAGGTTTGGAACGACATGAGGGTGATTATTAATGACAGTATTTTCATTTTTGGGTGAACTATCCCTTTAATGTATAACTGACTGGTTTCAGGTTCTGCATGCCTCCCTTCTTCCGATGCACTTTCTGATGGCACTCTTCACTGATTCTTTTCCATTGCAGGCTATTCTGCTTATTTCCTCTATTCTTTTCTGCAAAAAGATATGTAGATGATGATATGTAAAAATACACAAATTAAATCTCACTTAATATTATTACTTTTTAGTTGTTTTTTCTTTGGCTGATTTATGGACAGTGATATTTGCACAAAATCCACCAGGGGCTGTTTTACAGAAACTTGTTATATACATTCTTGACTTCAGATTTCTATAATACAGCCACAGGTCCAGAAATAAAAACACAAATCATCCCATCCTTTAATGTACAGGAAAGTACTATTTTTTTTATTCCTTCATATTCAAACTTCACAAACAGAGTGAACTTACAATACCTCAGAGAGTGAAAATTACAAAAAAGGTGCTGGTAACATTTACAAAAAAATCATCCTTACTTTGCAACAATCAGTTATTCTTCCACTCTTTTTTTTTTTTAGTCTTTTGCATTAAGGCTTAATACTTCTGTATAAAGTATATGCAAGTCTTCACAGTTTTTCGAAAAAAGTCACAATATTATGTAACATAATGAAGCTTTTACGGCTATTTTCTGTTTAATAACAAATACACATCACTGGTAAATATACGTGAAAATACAGGGCTTACTGTAAAATGGCAAGTAATGATACTGTTTGCTGAAATATTTTTTTTCTCTAAACACATTTGTAAGAAAGGTTACATGAGATACCACTGAAATAACTGAAGCAGAAGGAAAAGAAAAAAAAAGTAATAATAAACATACAAACAAGGGAGATCGCCTCCAAACTTTGGCACATCCCTTTAAATATTTTCACAAAATATATAAGGTTTATTTTTTCTTTCAAATCATATGCATGGAAGTATAGCAAAACCGGCATAAAGTGAAATCATGCTGTGTAGTAAGGTGCTAAATTAGAGATATTACAAAGCCCGTCTGTTCCAGACAGGTAAGAATAAGGTGCATTTGTAAGACTGAAAAGCAAGTAGGCCTTTTTTAGGTTTCAATAAACAAAAAAATAAATTACAAATGCAACACAAACCAATAATAACATGACCAATAGTCTCGAGGCGACCTCATGAACTCATGCACTCCCACTGATTCAGAGAAATGTGTGACAGGCTTTTCCACAGACATGTTAAATATCGCATGGTATGTTTGTATGCGCGTTTGGTGCTTCTTTAAAACATGGAATATCGAGACACGATGATGTCATCCGATGACGCGATCGAAACGAAACAGAACGAAGCAGAGCTTTAATTCCAGGGATTTGCTAAGCTGCACTAGTTTAGAAGTCAAAAGACACAAGCTCTTTCCCTAGAACTGACCCTCATGCATACTGCTAAAGTGACGCGACAAGCTTGCTCAAACAACCAACATCACAAAAGCAATTTGGTTTTAGTGCAAACACAACTGGCTGGCTTCAGCTTCTTAAAAACAAGCTCACCAAGAAGATTACATGAAGGCACATACTTATGCTTCCTCTAACACACATCATATTGAGACAAACTCAGCAACACCACAAAGCAGGAAAGCCACTATTTCCAAAAACCATCACTATATTCATGATTGCTAGACGTTGTTATCGATTGAAACCAGCTTCAATCACACGTTCTTCCTTTATGGATAATATGAAGATTTAAGTCTATTTAACGTGTGCCGTCAGAAAAGAACCGTTCCTATTCGTAGGTTGAAACCGGAACATGCCTTTTGATCTACGAGAAAATAAAGTCCCAGAAACATGGCAGTACGGACAAATGCTTTAGCAACAACTCATTTAAGAACAAGAAGCAGTAAGTATATGTTTGAGCTCAATTCAAGGCCTCTGACTCGCAGATCTCTCCAGGCCTGTATGAATATTCCCCTGTAAATATTTCATTAGTGTTGACACACACACACACACACACACACACACACACACACACACACACACACACACACACACACACACACACACACACACACACACACACACACACACACACACACACACACACACACACACACACACAACATGTCTTCATGTTTCTGGGACAGCCTGCCTTCTCCACTTCTTCTTTTCCTTGTAAAAAAAAAGGTGACAATTATTGTTCAAACGATCACAAGAGGAAACAGGAAGCATTTAATTTTAATCAATGTACCTACAACATGGACAAGTTATACGGGTTTTCTTTAACTTTACAGCCTCAGCATCATCACACATCTTCAATGTTGTATCTCTATAAACAAATAATGCAAAACACACCTTTTTCTTAAACAAAATAATTTAAGAGCACAGAAAGCTTTTGTTGTTTTACAGGGTTGGTTCACGTTTATGTTCGGTGTTCTATTGCTATTTATCGAAGAAGACCAAGAAAAACTTTAGTGCAAAATTCTTTTCTGGTTTGAGAAGTGGTATTTGGGTTTAAGTCAATGCGGATTGCTACAGGGATCAACTGTGGTTTACTGTATGTTTAGTGGTTTCTCTCAGTGGTTTGCCTTTTGATATTGTCTCATGCAATTGCTTTCTTTAACATCCTTACATTTTCTTGGAATTTCGTGGGGAGGGGAAAGGAAATAGATCTCTATGGTATTATGGGGATTAAAAAACGGCAAAAATGGGGTCAAATTCATTTGAGAGACAGTTGAGTGTAGACAACCCTGTGTAGCTGAACAAACTGAATGTGTTTGGCTGGAACTATCCTGTGTACTGTGCTGCTTTGTGTTCATGAAAGCCCTATTCAAATCAAATCAGAATTTGACTTGGCTCGACTGACGTTGCACAAATAATGTCTCACAAATTTAAAAACAAAATTATTCTAGTCCAGTGTTTGACATATAAAAATAAAATAAAATGGCCTTGTACGCACACACACACGCACACACACGCACAAACACGCACAAACACGCACGCACACACGCACGCACACACGCGCACACACACGCAAACGCACACAAACCTTATTCTATATCTCTAAACAGCAAGTATCATAAAGCAAACAAATTTCTCATACAATAATAGTAGTAATTGGACAAACACAAATGAAAAGGACAACCGCAGATTTTAATTTTAAGGTTGTTTGAATACTGTGAAATGTTTAATACCTTTACTACAACAGCTCCACATTTTGCTCAGTTTGAATGTTTCAATATAAACTTGAGAAAAAAAAAAAGATAATGAAGTTTGTGAAAATAAATTATGTGCTAGTGCAAGAATAAAACAAGGCTTAAGATATGGCTTCAAACAGTGAAAAATACCAAATCTTTTTGAAACGTCGATTTTTAAATCAGCTAGGTTCTAATGTAGTCACCTAAACAGCACAAAACAGCACAAATCTAAATATGTCAGTAGATATAAGCTAGTAAAGTATCCCATGTCATGATACTACATTGTCTATTTGTCAAGGGGTAAAATCCTACTATGATATGAGCGTTTCCATCCAAATATTCACATTACACCTTCTTTTACATCGATTATATATCACAATATGTTACAAAGAAAAATGGGAATTTGGTCCTTAAAGATAAAACGGCGGTACTAATGTCTCATGTTTTTCCATAATATATTATTCATTTGATTTAATTTAAGGTTGAAAAAAAAATCACGGCTGGAAATTTTGTTATAGAGCTGTGTTATAAAGGCCAATTTTTGGTAAATTAACCTCTTAAACAAACAGGTATGTGCAAACACAACAAATGAAACGCTTGGTCCATGCTGACAAATAACGAGTGAATCTTAACATCCATTGCACGCAGCAGAGCAGCTGAAATAAGAAAGAAAGAAAAACAGGATGAAAATCAATTTATCTCGCATCAGTGCAATTGCTTTCATGTTAGATGTTTGTTTCATGTTGCTGAAGCTAATGATATTAGGACATAATTAACTTTGACATACCAAAAATTGGGTAAAACTATTTAAAGGAGTCTCCACAGAATCAAAAAAGGGTATTTTTCTGCCCATCAACAGTGTTATCAGAGCACACAATGAAAATGATGCACATATTTCACAAGCATGACCGAATTTCAGGATTTCTTTTTTTTTTTTTACACATTGTGTATCTGTTGTTGAAATTGACATTTAATTCTTTGGTGTTAACAAAAACTTTTCAGACCTGCATGGTCTATATTGTGGATATACAATATCCTTTTCAGCCTTAATAACAAAAAATTGGTAATTTAATGAATTACGTTCAAATTCGACTTTAGGAGCTTTGGATATTTATTTTGTCTGCTTTGTGTTGCTCAAGCAATAGCACATTTGGTACAATAAGAATGGTTAAAACAATGGTTAAAACATCCAAATAAAAGAATAAAGAAAACAAACAAACAAGTGAACTATGGCAAAATTATTATATCATGCAAAGATTCCAAAAGTCTTTTTCAAATAAAATATTTTCTTATTGACATGCAGTATTTGAAAAAAAAAAGAAAAAGAAAAAACGAGTGGCCCCAAACATCCACCTTCAAAGGAGCAGTTGTATTGCAGCATTTCCATATTAATGTCCGAAAAACTTTCAAATTTCACTGATAACAGAATAACATCTATAACCAGGGCTTTAATCGCATTTTTTGTGTTTATGTTTTATATTTCTTAAGCTAAGCAGTACATTAAATGAAGGTGAAAATCTCACTTTAGACATTTTAGAGGAGTGTTTAAGGGTATGACGGTTCTACATTAAACTCAGATCAAGATTACAGAAAAGAATGGTATTAGAAGGATCAGATATAAGTGCTTATCACATGAGTAGTGTCTAAAGTCCAAGCAAGCAACCACTGTGGGTCAGTCGAAATTAATTTGGAAACAGACTAAATCAAATAGGCACCGAATCCAAACATTCGACATACATGCAAGATAATAATATTTGCTTTTCTACATAACAGGACTGACATCCAGTGGAAAAACTGTGTGAAGAAGATTCCATGAAATGGGTCATTTTAAGAGATCTTATTACAGAGCTAAGTATATTATCTTATCTGTTTTCTACACTAAACTATATGCACTAGTTGTGTATCAAAAGGCATCTACCAAAGGAATACATGTAAATATGCTTACTTTTGCTGTTTCTCATTATACTTGTATAGAGATTATGTGTAAATCATAGTTGAAAGTGTAGCTGAAAGTCGTTTCTACCCAAAACATAAAAGCGCATATTTAGTTTGACTAATAAGGTACTGTTAATGAATGTCAGGAAAGATCTGCCTAAATCTCAATAAATCAACATGTTGTGTCATATTCTCCTCTGTTTCTGTCCACCCACAAAGCTGTATCACCTTCCACAAACAGTCAGTAGGAATTAATAGAGATGTCAAATTGTGCAGTTGTATCAGTGTTTCAGAAAACGGCACTTGTTAAAGGAGTAAAGGAGTATCCCCATCCCAGGTCAACAGTAACAGCAGGGTTGTCCATCATTCACACTTTAAAGGTACACTAAGTAACTTTTTTTGTTCAAAATACATCATCATTTTTTCTTCCAAAATGTGTTTTGTGTTACTCTGATTCACCATGGTAAGCCTATTAGAAGTGTTTATGTTTTAGACCCGTCGGAATGGTTTTCATGGGAAATTAAAGAGAGAAAAGATGCTCCGGCTACTTCGATGCGTGTCTGGTGTGAGAGTGGCTGAGGTTAGTTTCACAACGGGTGAGAAAGTTTGATCTCCAGCCTCCGGAGAATCACACGTGTTACAAAATAACACCGAACAGAGGAGAGTCTGCTGGCAAACAGAGAACGTGACAGTGATCGTAATAAAACATGAATCAACATAAATGGCGAGAACTGAGGGATTTGAAATGTTGTAAAAGCGATGCGGAGATTGCGTTTGTATTACTCAACAGGGGAGTAAGGTAAGGGGCCCTATTTTAATGATCCGAAACGCAAGTGTCAAAGCGCAAAGCGCAAGTAACTTTGTAGGCGGATCCCGGCGCTGTTGCTATTTTCCTGGTGGGATAAATGCCTCTTGTACTTACATTATGGTAAAGGTGATTTCGCAGTCTTCAGATTTTTTTTCCTGGTTCTTGACGGACAAACTAATTTGTCAGATGTCCTTATATTACATATGTGTCTTGCCACTATTGGGCAAACAGGTCTGATCCGTCATTACTACAATTTGCCTGAAAAATTTGGGTAAATGTGTAAGCTAGATTTATGCCTATTTTTTCACATCTTCATGGACACCACAATGATTTCTCTCGTGTGGTAATATATTTCCTTGTTATAATGTATGATTTGCAAAAAAAAACTGCTGCATCTGTGTTGATGAGAGAATCAAAGTGTATGCGCGTTGTGCACCCGCTACATTATGGCCAAGCATGCGCGCTTAAAATAGCATTATGAACAACGCGCAACGCGCCACTGACTTTAGACCAGGTTTTTTTTGGTCAGTGGCGGAATTGTTTTCTGGAAGTGCAAAATAGCACTAGGGAATGTTTGCGCCGAAACACGCCTCCTTTTTGCGCCGACCCGCCCCGGGGAGCGCAAGTTCATTTCCTAGTTTACCGACGTGCGTCTGTGGAGGGAAAAGCCCCCTTTGCGCGGGTGCAAAATAGGAATGATACATGCGTCAGTGTACAAAGTCATTTGCGCCGGGTGCAAGATAGGGCCCATAAAGTAAGAATGGGGGTATTTTATTGAACAGATAAATTGCTGTATGTATCTCTCTAACAGAGTTGATTGTAAAGCATCATCTATTGTGAAGGATCATATCATTACGGTTGTTGTAACGCTGTGCTGGAATTTATTCTCGAGGAAGTAGCGTGTCTATTAATGGGTAAAGCCACAGTAACGTCTTCAGCTAGTCAGCTTGAGATCCTTTCCATATAAACTGGTTAAATCTCTTAAGCCTATAGTGAATGTTTTAAGAGCAGCAGCATAACTATATTCATCATCACAGTCACGCAGAGCCGACGCACAGCCAAAACAATGTTCTTCCACAAAATACATGCAGTTTTGTTTTTAACCACTAGAGGGCCATAGTACCTTTAAGGGATGTCTTCAAACTTTTTTATTAAAATTCTAAATTTTAATTAAGGTGGAACACTTTTAATTTAGGGAAGTAGAATTAAAATGGAATAAAAATCAAAGAAATTCATAGTTCTCCAAATCATTATCGAGAATACATTTAATTTTTTAGTTTAAATTGTAAGCATGATCTCATTCAAAAACATATGAGAAACATTAGAAACCTTTTATTTAATACATTAACGTCAATAATCACAAATTTGACGTCAATATTTCTTGTCAAACATTTCTTGTTTTTTTGTGGACATATGGGGGAAGTTTAGAAATGCGTAAAAATGTATTCTTGACTTTGGTCCAACATCAGATTATATTCCACCTGTAATAATTGATATAAAAATTTATTATTTTTAGGAAATCTTCATTACGACTGTTATAGTCAGGCATTGTAGTTGCGGAACAAAATCTGTTACATCGACCGCTTAGTTGATTAATTATTTGATTAAAAATACTAGTATTATACAAACACCTATTGTTACTGATGAACTGAGGTCAACAATCAAGACTGTTCCTCTCCGTGTATACAGCGTTTGTGGAAGATAGAGAAAGCACAAAACACGTAGCGCACAGTTAAGGAAAGCCCAGCACAAGCACCAGCATCTGTCCGGCCCTCACTACATTCCTTGCAGGCCCTTAAATACAATCCACTGAGTGGCCTTGCTGAAAACTGTGGGTGTCGCTAAAAGCATTCAAACTATCCTGAATCCAAATCACAACTAGGCTCACAATACCAGATGAACTCCCAGGTTTCTGAGGCCAAGAAAACACTATCCTCAACATGCAAATGACATGAGCACACTTGCTTTTCCAGTAAAAATGGGAATCTTGCATGTCATGTTTTACAGTTGTGTAGTCAGCATTAATACTAAACGTACGACTTGTGTGATTAGTTAAGAAACTGCAGTATCTGTATCTGAAATTTCATATATATATATATATATATATATATATATATATATATATATATATACACACACACATATATATATGATTCATCTGAAGATATTTTATGTTTGCTTGCTTCTCCTGTTAAAATCTGTATTGTACTTTGTCCTGTAAATATATGTATAATTTTCTTTTGTTTCTGAAAAACAAACAAACGAACGAAGAAACTCTGTCATCATAAATAGAGTAAATGCTTTGTCTTTGGATCTGAGCCTATGATACAAGCAGAAGAATATCATATAATCAATAGTGAATACCATTCAGAGCTGTAACGTGGAAAGAGAAGTGTTAGAAAAGTGTGTAATCACAAGCATGCTTACATATTCAACCTCTGGCAAAAATAGGTAAAATTAAAAATAACATAAATTTGGTATTGAACGTATGATATGGTTGTCTACCGACTACAAAGATTAAAACGGTTTTCTCGTTTACTCTGTTATATTCTTCAAAAAACAGTTCGCTTTGACTGTGTCTCTATACTCTAGTTTCAGTTTACAGACTAGTCTGCAAAATCACAGAACAACAATGACCTCTTTTCACATAAACCATTGCAATATTGATTACGGTGTACACAATATTATGTTGATTATGTATAACAACAACTGCTCAAAAGCATATAGCATTAACATCTTCGAAAGGAATGATGTCGTCTCAAGCAAATTCAGCATCTAAGAGAAGAGAGGAAGAAGAGGAAATAGAAAGGAAGAACGATCTTTTTTTTTTACGTTGTTATTTGTTTGTTTCGTTCACATACATAAATGTCCAATAAACTGCATATTGAAAACGCAGACTTTTTCAATAGGGCATTTAAAATACGAGACGTATAATCATAAAATTATAAAGGCAGGTTTGGATAGAAAAATGAATTTAAGTTAACTTTAACAGGGGCACTTTGGACACAATATAACACTGTATATTGTAGTATAAAATAAGCTTCATTTTGGTGATTTCAGGGGTTAAAACACAATAAAACTCCCTTACTTATTAGTGGTCCTTGAATGTCTTTTTTGTGACATTTCAGATCTATTTTGTGATTATTATTGCTGGTAATCCTCATACTTGCCTCACAGAGGGATCTGTCTGAACGTTTGATAAATATGCGTGTGTGTGTGTTTCATTTTAGGCAGTGAATATTGTTTTGTTTTTACTGTATTATTATTACAGAATAAAAATAACAGTATTATTGTGAGCTTTATTAAGCTTGGAGCTGTAAAAAGAGGCACTTCATCATTTTTTTTTCTTCTACAAAGGAGAGGCATTGTAAAACTCCACATGTACAGTGTTAGGTGTTGTTTTGGTTACAGTACTATCTGTTGTAGATGCTGATGAACACATGGATACTCTTGTTTTGAATTACTTTGACCATCTTTGGTCAAATCATTTTGTTTGTTTGCTCTTTGTTTGTTAGAAGAAGGAAAAAACTGCAAGATGAAAGATAGATTGAATCTGACCGTTTAAAAATGGAGATGGGAAAAAATGGTCTGAATCTGACCGACTGAAGCATTAGATCGTCAAATCCACTTAGTATTACAGGATGCACAATATATTTCATATGTTACGGAAAAATAAAACCAGTCGTTCGGCTGTTCCGAGTAATATTCACTCTGTCGAGCGAGCAAAATATCTTTCTGCTCCTACATAAATATTGGTGATGTTTTCCAAGGTCTTCTCTCTGCCCACAAGCCTATACTCTAGGAATAGATATTATTTATAAATTAAGATTTTTTTTTTTAAAATGTACCTTTGTTAAAAAGCAAGAAGAAAAGAAGACTTACTGTAATAGCAAAGAGAACGCTGTATCTATACTGTACACTGAAGAAAATTCATATGTATTGTAAAATTACCATTTTAAGCAGAAACAAAAATAAAAGCTAATTCTACATTTATGAACTGTAAATATATACTGTAAGTAATGTAAAAAGTCTATCTGAACTAGCCATAGAAGTGATCGTCATAGTGCTTTTTAGAGCCCACGAGAACGGTGTCCAGTCTAGATGCAAAGGATCGACGACTATGACGTTCAAGCATCTGAATTGTGTCGAAATATTTTCGTGCAGATTATTACACTTTCACAAATTACACAATTTTGGCTAAACAAAGTCTCAGTGAGATAAAACTCTTTTTTTTCATTGTCGTACTTGTTGCTTTTCGCTTTTTACATATGAACAAACACGGGAGTAACAGTAATATCGGACATTAAAGCCTCATAGCACTTCAACACAAGCGAGATGAGACGGCTTTAATATATGAAGCCTGATACGAGGACCGGCGACTGTTGCCTCCATGCATGGTTATGAGCCTATACCAAGATGAGAAGAGAAATCAGCGATTTGCATGTAGCTATACGTATACGTCCTTCATAACCATCACTAGACAATCGTCCAATACTGTATTGCAAGGTTGCTTTTCTGTCCCCTTCTGTTCTCTGCCCCTTCCATGTGTACAATAAGCGCAAGAAATTACAAAAGCACCTTCACAAGCAATATTGCATTTGGTTGCTTGATTCAAACATGATTAAGGCTATCCTTAAAGACACAGCTGATGGCCAATGTAAATCCCCTCCCACCCAACAAATGCTATTTGAACAATATAGCTTATCTAGCAAACCATTTGGAAGTGATATTGATTTATCTGCTCTCTAGTAGCACTCATTAGGTGTTTTAATGGTGGAAATGTTCATGTTTAGGTTGGTATGCTCTGGTGTATTCGAAATTCACATGGACTGTTACTATGGGCGATATCAACAATTGAGAACCAAGAAAACCACAAAAGGATGAGACAGGACTCTTTCGAGTATCACCGCCAAGAATCTCCTTGATTATCCAAAGAAAGGCCAAATGCAACCAACAGAACATTCTTCTCGTTCGGCTACTCATCACGGCACGGCAAGCTTCTCACAAAACTCTCAACAAACACGTATGCTAGTCCAAGGCAACACCTCAGACCGATACAAAACAGCCCGCGGCCAAGCTTTGCAGCATAAAAAGCGATGTTTGGTCTCACAGCACAATACAGAATATTCAACAGGCGTGTTGTCGTTGAATTCACCGGGACAGCACTGGGTTAGGCCAGATCATATCATTCAGAATAAAGCGAGGGCCTTAACAGCATCACGTTCCTCCTCGTGTTATTTATTGTAGGGAATACACTACAGTAATGATTGTTCTGGAGAAAGTTACCAAATGCACTCCTAAGTGTGTAAAACTACATGTTGTCACTGTTGCCGTACCTGTACTGCATATTGCAAAGGAAGCCCTACAGTTCAGGCGTCACAAATTGTACAGCACACACATAGAGACATACCAGAGGATTATACACACACACACACACACACACAAACATGTTGCACACACATGCTCATACAAACACATACATAAATGTGCTTGATCCCTAGACAGCACTAAAAGCTTTGCACAACGACCCTCTCGTAGAAACTTACTTGTTCTAAAAGACATTTATCATATATTTAGGCACACACTACAATTTTTTTTAAAATGTGGTTTTGTGGTTTTATGGATTTTTTTTTTTTAATGTTTGTTTTGTTTTTTTTAGTTTGGTATGAATGAGAAGAAAACCGAGCATTTGCTTCAATGAATTAACTGCATCGGGATGTGGGAAGGGATGGAAGTGGTGTAAGCAATACATCATTAGGATCTGACCAGGGATAAGCTCACAATGCTTTAAATATAAATAAAGAAGAAGAAGAAGAAGAAAAATAACCTTGCATTAACAGCACAAAGTAAATACAATAGCAAGTGATGATAACAAAGCCATGAAAAATTTAATCATCTAATCAAAAATAAAGGAACACAGCTACTCAAACACAAGTGAACTATAGAACTAAATATTTGATAAAAAAAAGAAAAAAAAAAAGATTATCTCTAAAAACTAGAACATCTCTGGTAACAGTAGTGCACTTATTGGTTTAAGCAGTGCAACATATATGCAAGAAAACAATGCAGTCCTCTTATCAAGCTTTTAAGAAAAGATATTTCCTTTATAAACAATGAAAAAAAGAGAAAAAAATCATAGAATTTAATTTCTTAAGTAAAACAATTCCATGTTTAAGCACAGGATTTTGAAGTAAATGTGCAAAGTAGCACTGTATTTCAAACCTACAACTTATGCGACCAAATTCCAAAATGGAAAAAAGTCGAAATAAACTAATTGATACATTTTGTCATCATTTTAACGACACTTCAAAGGTGTATCTACTCAGATAAGTGAGCAAAATTGCCTGATTGCAGTTGCACGGCAAATGAGTCTTTTATATCCATAAAATACGTGTATAACAAAGCCAAATATGAACACAAAGCTTCCGAGTGACGTAACACCAAAAATACAACCTTCTGAACTCACTTCCAAAATACACACACAATGTCTAGAAATCGGTAAAACTGGGAATGTTTCTTATTGTTTGGAGAGCTGTGGTATATTAAAGGAAGAATGACCGTGTTTATTTTATTGTGGTTCAGTAGATGTTTCTTTTTTTTTTCTGTTGCCTATATCCTTCCCCTTCTCTCTTGTATTTCCAATCAGGCAAACAACAAGGACGGCTGTTTGAGCCATTAGGTCGGGCTTAAGGAACAGGAGTAGTGCATTTTAGTCACCCCACCGGCCCAAACAACTGAGTCACAGTAGTCGCCATTAACAGGAAATACATCATTTTTACGCATTTAGGAGGTTATTTCTGTCCAGTTTACTTTTGATCTAATCTAGCCCATGGCTCCAAATAGCTTAACGTTTCCCATGTTCACTGAGAACTACTAATAATTAGAGAAATATCCACATAACGTTGGTTTCTACAGCTGATAACAGTCTCAAAGTGAGCATGTGAGGAGCAGCAATTAACTTGGATTCTGGGCCTGTTTGCATACTAAAATCTGCCTTTTTTTTTTCTTCTTCAAAAAATAAAAAACCAGAACCATGGAGCAAATGAAAAACTTTATATCACATTTCGTTTTGAAGCGGAAGAGGTCAACTAACAGTCGTCTTCTTAGTGGCAGTGTATGCGAAACGAATTGGAAATTATTAACGGCATTCAAAATTTTTGCTCGAATTCTGTCATCGATAAACTTTTTTTTTGTTTGTTTGTTTTGTAAACTTGACCTGAACCATCAAAAAAGTGAGGCGGGAGAAAAGAAAAATGTCATAATCGTAATAATCATTCATTCATCCATCAAGCCACTCGAAAATTCCCATTTTAGTACAGTTAGTAAAACTGGCTTGTACCTTGACAACATCAACATCATAATCCCTCAATGCCATAATAATAAATAAAAACCCAGTGTCAAATTGAACAACTCTCCTGTTCTTATCGCATGTAAAAAGGCAAACATGTGACCATCAATATTTTAGAATGAATCTAGAGCCAAATGTTTTTTTTTTTCAAAGTTTTTTTTTTTTAATAATCTATACCACAGTAAGCTTGGACGCTTATAGTGTCCAATACGGTCTACATGGGAAAAGATCTACAAGTTTAAAAAATTCACTGCAATGTTTATTTTTGTGCACACGCACGCTCACATGCACAAATACACATACGTACAAAATACCTCTACCATATATAAGTGTGTATAAGTAGTTTGTGCGTGTAAGTGCATGCATGGGTATGTGTATTTGTGTTTGCGTATGCCAGAGTGTGTGCGAGCATGTGAATTTTTTTTTCTTGTGTGTTCTTTCGCAGGCCTTTCGGTAGTGTTCAACACATAAATCAGTATTTAAGGAAAGCATACATTTAGAGGCCAGTAGTATGGATCCAGCCAGTGGATCATTATCCAACTACACAGCCTTAAGGCCACCATCTTTTTTTATTCTTTAAGAATAGCAAGGACAAAAAAAAAAAGAAAAAAAAGAAAGAAAGAAAAGAAATTAAACGCTTCTTTTTTTTCTAGAAAACTTAATGTGCCAGTGTCTATACTCATTACTCTTCATGCCCCAATATAAGAAAAAAAAAAAAATCTAGTGCCGTTTTCTTTATCATTTCATTCTTTTTCATGTTTACGTAAGTTTGTACTTATCCGTCGGAGACATGCTTACGCATGTGGTCATTGAAGTGCTCGATTTGGTCAAACTTGACAGGGCACACGGAGCACATGTAGGTGGTCCCCTCCTGGCAGCTTGCTTCCGCAGCCACGCCCACTCCTGTGCTCACGACTACGCCCCCGGCTCCGCCCCCTCCCACCGGCATGGCCAGGGCCACCACTCCCGCTCCCGGCTCGGGGACGGCCATCGGGACTGGGATGGACACGGGGCCTGCGGCGCTTCCTGCGGCACTGACCCCGGAGACCCCGGTCCCGGTGCTGTGCAGGGCCATGTGGCGCTCCAGCAGGGTCTTGTGGGAGAACTTCTTCTTGCAGATGTAGCACTCGTAGGACTTCTCTCCGCGGTGCAAGCGCATGTGGACGTTGAGGGAGCTCTTCTGGGTGAAGCGTTTGTTGCAGATGCTGCACTGGTACGCTCGGACTCCAGTATGTGTAACCATGTGTTTGATAAGATAATCCTTCAGCGAGAACGAACGCCAGCAGATGCTGCACTGGTGCGGCTTTTCCCCTGCAAGAGCACAGAGCACAGACTCATTAGAAAGGAACCATTCACTAAAGCACTCTTGCAGAAACCGTTATCATAATCCCGAGTTAAAAAGAAATATGCCAAAATGTATTTTAAATTTGCTAAGTACACTGTATACATTTACATATTTACATACTTAATATAAATACCCTGCAATTGTACTAAATTGATACACCGTTTCTTAAAGTCTGCTAAATTGGAACGACTTTACATTTTGTACCCGGAAATAGTGCTGAGGTCCAACTAAATATATATACTTATTATATTTGATTGTGCTAAAATGGAACTATTGCAAGTATACTTTAGGTACACTCTTGCATTTAAAGACTGATATTATACAGAGATCATACTATCCTTACTAATTTTAGGCTCAATATTAAGATATGCATTGTGCAATAAAGAAGTACTCCAAATAAAGTTTAATTATAAGATTTATATCAGTAAGTCTCAAGCGATATGTCAGTCAACCTTTTCACGCAAAATTTGACATGAAATTCTCTGTGCATATATTCTAAATAGCAAAATAACAGTTTAATTGTTGACAAGGAAAGTACAAATTTAAAATATGATTGTTCCTGTCATTCTTGTTTTTTAAAACATCTGTAACTTTTGCTGATAAGTTGAACTTCTTATGTTACTAATGTTGCTAAATTTATTCATCTTAATTATGGAATTAATTAAGGCCGTGGTTGCTTAGCAACAGTAATGTAAAATTTTCAATTCTGAAAGCCCAGCACAGCCAACATGTTTAAGCTACATTAAAATTTCATACATGTTCCTCTTCTCATCGAGAAACTTTTTTGCACCAGTGATGTCTAAGGAACTAATCTAAAGTTGCATAAAGCGTTTAGGTAACACTTAACTTAAGACCTTTATTAATTATCCCTTGTAATGCACCTTATAATACATATAATGCTTATCTACAGTATGCATTGAACAGACCTTTTTGAAAGTAAAATGCATTAAAACACATGACAAGCCAAACAACCAATTTCAGATGTAACAAGGAATCTGCAAAATATTGCAATGCATTTTAACTTTATTTACAATTATTTATGAAAAGATTATTATTATGAAAACCTTTATAATGCATTATACTTGAAGGCTTTAAGTAAAGTGTTACGGTCTAGGTGCGGTCTTACCTTATGTAATTTGCCCCACCCAAAAACATATTAAAATTAATATTGATTTGATGATGGTATTGATGATCATAATCTCAAAACATGTTTATCATAGAAGAGTATTTAAGTCATTGTGTATGAACTGCATTTCAATAGTATAATTTAATTAATAGACCCTGACTCAAAATGTTTTCATTTAAATTAGATTGAACTGGAAAAAGTGGAAGTTTGGACATTTTTCATGGTCATTATTACCATCAGAAATCACATTAAGTTTGTAGGGCAATCATTTCTACATGGTATTTCAATGAAGATTGAAAATTTTAGAAATACTGTTATTATTAGCATTAATAGCCTAATTAATTAGAAATAACTGCAACTGTGTTTTGTAACTTTACTATGTATGTTGGTCTGCTGGAACAAACTGGCGTAGATCTGTGCCATAAGTTTTAAAACAAGAAAAGTGGTTTTAAAATATATGGTAGAAAAAATAAAGAACTACGGCAGTGCGATAAAAGTAAATGTATATTGCTGTTCCTTTCTGAAATTAAAAATCAGTTTCAGTAAATTATGGTGTCAATTATAGTAACTTAGTGTCAATTTTTATTCTACTTAAAAATATTGGAAACTCTGCAGTATACAGAAGCAATATCATTTCCATTGAATGGCCATACATTGCCATTTATTTACATATTTATGTTCTTGGCAGCCACAATCTTTTAGCTCGCAGGCAATAACATCTTGTGTTATTGTAAAATATCTTTTGTGCTATACTATTTGATAAAAGCTCATGTGATTATGGCAGCATAAAGGATCAAAGTCAAATTTTTTTTATTTTTTTTTTTATAAACATATAAGATTACACAGACTACATTTTGTCCTGAAGACAGATCATTATTGCATAGTAATCTACTTCAGGGGTTCACAGTGTCAAATTTAATTATCTTACTTAACTCAACATTGGCATACTGAATGCACTTTTGAGGGCTGGATACTTTACTGTGTGAGACCAGTTTGTTCTGGTGCTGCTTCAGAACTGATGTGGCTCAAGACAAAAGTTCAGAATAATAGTTTGCAATACTATTTGCAAAACAATAGCTATTCTGGCAATCCGTGTTTTCACTGTTATACGGCAGGGGGCGCTGTTACGCATCTTCTGAAACAGCACAGCCTCTCCGGATCCAAAAACAACCGAAGAATAAGATCTGCGTAAACCAGGGCTGCATCCGAATTCCCTACTATATAGTAAGCGAAAAACAGTATGTGACAAAAGAAGTATGTCCAAAATCACTACTCGTACCCGGATGATCTACTACTGGCGAGATTCTGAAGTGTGCATATGATGGACATTTTACTATCCCATGATGACAACATAGCGAATGTAGAACGTCACATTTTACCCCACCCATTCTAAAACGCTGCCGGGGAAAGAGTTAAGGATGTACTTGAAAGTTGGTTTGAAAAAAAAAAGCACATTCACACCTATATATATATATTATACAATGAGAAAACTGGAACTAGCATGCATTTGACAAATAGCAAGAGTATATTCTGTGTAAAGCTGAGACTTTGCCTAAGGGAAAACAGCTATTAAGGATGTATCTCATGGAGTCATAGATTGAACTGGTAATTCTGTGTCAACCAATGAGCCCCGAGTTCATTAAGTAAAAACTTTAATTATTGACTATGGTAGTTATCATAATATTTTAAGTATACACAAGAAAGGCCTTTTGGCACACATGATAAAAAAATTATTTTGGTCTCATGGCTTGTCATGCCTCAAGAGGGTACGTACAGAACAGGATAAAGTATTTGCTTAATAACTGTTAACTATTAACGTAAATTATAGTTAATAGGCTGCTGATATGTGTTAATCACAGTCCTCTTTGCTCTCAGGTTTAAGTGGCTAGTCACTCACACGACCACTTGTACTGTATGCATTTTACAACAGCAAAAATGTGAGGGGAAAGGAACTCAACACATTTGTTATGCCTTGCTACCTTAAGCTATGCACTGACTGAACAGTTACTCAATTTCTGGCATAGGCTTGAAAAATACACTTCTTTTAAAAAAAAAAAAAGCATATTCTGGTTCTATTGAGCTGTGTCTGAAGGCCCAATAACTGAATAATCATATCAATATTTTTGAGATCCTAATGATTGCTAGTCAAACTGCTGAAATAAACTTATAACATAATACCTAATCCACAGAGAACAGCCAGCAAGGATGATTCACAGAGAAGTTAATAATTGCTACCAATTATCCATTTAGAATCAAAAGCTTACCTTAATTGTTTCAGACTAGCTTTTCTGTAAAAGCAATTTAGATATAATTGGATACAACGTAACTACATACATACATACATTATACAGAGATGAAGGCCAAGGGTACTCACCAGTGTGCACAAACATGTGCTTGACGAAGTTTTGTTTGGCAGTAAAGGTCTTACAACAAAGAGTGCATGCGTAGGGCTTCTTTTCCCCATGCTGTCCCCCTGCCGCACCACCTTGCTGTTGACCTCCACCGGGTGGCACCGTCAGTCCGCTGGGGTACGGAGGCATGCTGGGAGAGGGCACTGCCACAAACTGGGGCTGCTGATTCCCAATGGACTGGGGCAGACTGAAGAGGAAAGGCTTGTTGTCGCTGGCTGACTGGGTTGCAAAGAGTGTAGGCAAGTAAGTGTTGCCTGCCGTTCCCATTACCTGGGAGTTGCTGGTCAAGGTGAGGGGCATGCGCAGGTTGCTGGTAAGTGGCTCACCTGGCCGCAGGTATGGCCCACCTGGCACCGACTGGGAGGCTGCTAGGTTTGCTTGAGGCGGCTGATGGATTCCAAGCTCACCGCTCTCTTGAGAAGGACCGTTTCCACTACCATCTTCAACCGCTTCTTGGGTCTGCTCTGGAGATGAATCGTTGACCTCGATCTGCACTGGGGTTCCCCGCTCACCTTGCTGGACTTTATTCAGACAGTTTTCTCGACCAAACCCAGACAAGAAAGGCTGTTCGACGGAATCCGTTTCCGTGCCAATGGAAGAGCTGACACCGGAGTCAAAGCTCTCGCCTTTGGGCTCACTTTCGATGCACTCCAGCTGCTCGCTGTCCTCACGACAGTCCACAAGCCCGTAGCAATTGTACTCGTCCCCTTGTTCCTGCTTGATGTGAATATCCCCAGTGTGGAGCCTCACAGGACGAGGCTGTTTACGGCAGTGCGTAGTCTCCGACGTGACCAGGAAGCGCTCCATTTGTTGCGAGCGCTCGTGGATGCGTGTGATCCAGGCAGGGTCCTGCCCTCCCTCCTTCTGCTGTAGTTGAAGGGGCGAGTCGTAGCTGGCCGTCACCGCAGCACCGGCATAGTGGGAGCGATTTCCACGGGTACCATTTTGCAGGCCCAACCCAGAACAGCTGGAGTAAAGCGAGGAGTAAACGCGGTCAAGGCTCTGGTGAGATGTTTGCATGTAGCCTGATTCGGCATCACTACTGGGACCGGACGTGCCAGACTCAGGAGTTCCCCGTGGTGTCTCCTGCCCCGAGTCCCCTGGGACGACGGAAAAGCTGCCAGATCCACCAATGCCAACATTCTGTGAAACAATGCGGGTGCACTCATCGATAACGGTCTTGATCTGAAGTATGCTGGCAGCTGTGAGGATCTGCAGGGCCTCAGACTGGGAGACCCGCAGCACACCGCTGTACATGAAGTCAATCAGTTTCTGGACGGACTGTACAGAAACCACAGAGGGGATCTCGATGTCACTGTAGCCCAGGAGCAGCTTGTCCTGAAAGAAGGGGCTGCCTGCAGCCAGCACACAACGGTGAGCTCGCAGCATGCTACCATGGATCCGAACAGTCACGTCACAGAAGTGCCCGCGGTTTCGCTGCTCATTGAGGGTCTCAAGTACAGAATTGCTAAAGTTGTGGAGATTAATGTGGTGAATGCGTTCGGTCATCCCCTTGCACCTGATGTCACCTGTGTGGCAGACACAAACACAAACAGAAACCAGATCAATCACATATCCAGCAATATTATGTTGATTTGGCTGCACTGACACTATAGGATGAGAACTGAACTGAGCTGGACGATGAGTTCATAATTATAGATTAAATTAATCTATGTAATAATTGATGATCTTTACAACGGAACTGCTTTTTTTGACTTAACTAATTGGTGCTGAGGTCATTTTTGTTGATGTACAATATGTGGGTGTCACTGTATGTTCAAAATGGATTCCTACAGTATTTGTACAAAATCAAATACTTAAAACTAAAAATCACATCAAATACTAAAAACTTTTCCTGCATAATGATGTTGAATTGGGGTGCTTGCAACCTGAAGGATCTTTTTCAAAAAGTTAAGATTGAGGTGGAAAATCTATTTAATATCATGATTTAAGAAAACACAAAATAATAGAAATGCTAGATTTATGACGATATACTGTAACAGATAACAGAAGGAGTGTCCCTGAAATTTTCCACAAACACGCTATTTTCAAAAATCATAAAGACAAAGCCTAGACTGTGAAATGCATAGACAGAGATTGCCAGTGCTTTAGGGCATTTTGATTTAATAATGACCAATAAATAAACCATTGATAACCACAGACATGTGCTTCAATCTTGCATAATCTTAGGGAATGTGTATGGCCTGTAATTGCTTTTGTTCATTGACATTTTTACATCTCTTGAAGTATTCATTTTCTGTCTCTACCTTATGGACAAAATGGTCATGGGATGTTGTTTGTAAGAATGTAGCAAACAGCAGAGAGTATCACAGTGTCTCTGTTATTTTAGAACAATGTCCTGTTGATGTGATGTGAAAATTTTCAGACATTCTAAGCATTTATTTAAGAGCTGCACTACTGTACACCCCAGTACTATACACTGCAGCAAGAGTAAGGCCGTGTGTCCACCAAAGCGTTTTTTCACGCAGCTGGCGTAAAATTCCAATTGTTTTCAATGGGAGCGCCGCGTTTTTTAAACGCCATGAGCGTAACGAGGCGCTGAGCGTGTATTTAACGCTCAAGCGCTGAGCGCCCGGCGTTTTTACTGGTCGCCGAGAGTTGAAAAATGTTCAACTTTGGGTAAAACGCTGCGCTCATCACTGTCACTTTTTACACAGCCGTCCAATCACAGTGGAGGAGGGGCGGGACAAATGTCACACCGACAAACTGTCACAACATTCTTTCTGTACAAAGACATCAACCAGCAGAGCTAACCGAACAAAATGGATGAAAAATACATTTTTAGTATGAAAAAAATTATCTACGAAATCAGTTACAAGTAATCTGTGCTGCGGATATTCTGTATCATAGCAACGAATCGTGTCAACTGAAAAAACGCAGCGCTGCCAAAACGCTCTCAAGCGCCCAGTGCTAGGCGTTTTCAGCAGAGCGTCCAGCGTTTTCAGCCGGTTAAAAAACGCTTTGGTGGACACACGGCCTAAGAGAAATGTGGTAGTATATTTACATGTGATTATTAAATGTAGGCTAGCAATATATAGAGCCCGACCAATATGGATTTTTGGGGGCCGATACCGATACCGATATTAGGGCGTAAAAAAAGCCTGATACCGATATATCGGCCGATATTATTTATGTGTATATTATAATACAGTAGCAATATTATTTATGTGTATTATAGTACAGTATACCAGTCAAAAGTTTGGACACTTTCCTATTGGTGTGTACAAACTTTTGATGGGTACTTTACACAGTAGCTCTAAACAGAATAAATATATTTTATAAACACGTTTTGCAATGATCACTCAAATGTGGTGATCAAACACTTGTGTGACAAAGATATGTAATGGAGGCAGGGGGAATGATAGAATGAGAATTATACAGTTGAGCTGTAACCAAACTAGTTTGCATTGCATGTTATATTATATTCTAAATACTGTTGCATAATCTTCACTAACGACTTTGTCTTTTAATTTAGTCATAATTTGTATCAATAAATATATAAAAAGTGTCACTGACAAAACCTTATTATCTTCTATTTTTACTCTTAATTCCTCTAATCTCTACCAGTGGAGGAAGAACTCAGATCTTTTTACTAAAGTAAAATTAATAATATCATAATGAAAACGTTTTTAATTACATATGTACTGTACTTTTATACTATTTTAAATAATTAGTAAGCAAAATGTACTAAACGTGAAACTAGGCTACTCTTAATGCAAAATGGCCCTATATAAAGTGTTATAATTATATAATTTTTTGGAATATTGCTTGATGTTGTAACGTAGCGTTATCAGGCAGAATGAGCTTTAACACTGTGTCTACACCGGACGCGGCCGTTACTGCTCGCGTCGCAACAGCTGTTTACCCGAGACAAAGCAGAATCAGTTTACTGTCGGAGATCGCTCGCGCCACGCATTTTAATCAATGTTTCATCAACCAATTGCCTTAATAAATAAGAAGTAAATATAGCAGACAATATAATCAGGACTTCTCAGCTGTGTGCTTGCAATAGTCACAAGCTCACACAATACGTGACAGAGGCTTGTAGCAGAGAAATCAATTCTGTGAATTACACTGCGCAAATCACAAGTAGGCTACTACCCACTGAATGAAGAAGGGTTGGCTCTCAGTCTCCACAGGCTACATAAAATATTCATTTTATTTTATTTTATTTTTCGTGTTCGCATTTATGAGGAAAAAACAATGTTACAGACTCGACAGTTCAGCACTACGGACGTGAGCGCTCTGAAAGCGGCACTAAAATATGCTTTGAAACTTTCACATAGACATCAAACAGAAAGCACAAAACCTTTCGTTTCAAAGTGAATTTCGTTTTGTATTAATTGTATCTTAATTTTAATCAATGTTTCATCAACCCATTGCCTGGATTTAATATATAAGAAGTAGATAGCAGACGATAGATAATCTCGACACGGAGGCGCCTGCGGGTGAACTGTAGCTCGTCTCATGAACTGAAACTCAGCGTATAGACCTGAGAATTGAAATATATCTATATTGAAAAGTCTACTTTTAAACAGAACAATTCAAAACGAAAGACAGACAGACTCATGTAATCGTATGAAATGTGCATTTCTCTCTGGCACGCGTTCACTGAAGATCGCGAGTCAGCATCGTCAACTTCATCTTTGGCTGACACTGACTGAAAACACTTGTTTGTTAATAGACAATTAAAATGTCTCCTTGCTATATTTGTTGTATTCATAATCATTACTTTTGCCAGTTCTTGTGACAGCTTTTAGGTGATTTATTGGCAGCGCCACCCTTACATGAATCACCGCACCCGCATTTTTTTAAATATTCATTTATCGGCCATTATAAATGGCGATACCGATAGTTAGGAAAATGCCTAAAATCGGCCGATAATATCGGCCATCCGATATATCGGTCGGGCTCTAATATATATATATATATATATATATATATACACATTAATGTTTGAAACAGGCTGGAGCTAAACTCTGCCGGAAAATGGCACTCAAGGAGCAGGATTGAAACCTCTGCCATCCATCCACACATATGGATTTATAATGCAAAATTATCAAGGTTAAGTAATTGGACACCACTTGCTAATGTAATGGGGTCATCTGACAAATATAGTGAGGTCGTGTGATTATCAAGCAGCATAACATTTATTGAGCAATAATACCTGCTGTTTCACTTACTCTTTTTAGAACTCAGTAGTTAATATACAGTGTTCAGTGTTCAGTATTCAATAAGTAGTAAGTTAGTATTCCATTCCAAACATTCCTGCAAACACTCCACAGAATATAATATCCCACAATGCAATGCTCTCAAATTTTCCTTTTTGAGTGAACTATCTCTTTAAAGCTTTACTTATTTGCATGGATGCAGCATGAGACTAACTATTGGGAACAATGTGTCAAAATAGCTTAATACTTTATCTGCATCCTACAGTGTGGCATACTATACTCCGGCTATAAATTATATTAAACAGCATTTTTCTAATTGTTTGCATAAATTATGCATGCGGTTTCATAAGTAATACTAATACAGTGCATGGAATTGATGCATGGAATATTATTCCATAGAATATATGTACTTTTAGTATTGTCACACAACAAAACTATTTAAATTTACTAATGAAGGTAAGTAAAAACAAATAGTGACTATTTACTGCATCTACATACTATCCCTCGGCTTACATAATATACATTGTAGCCTAAAATGTTAATGTTAAAATGCAAGTTCATGTTATTTTTCAAGTATCATATTTAAGTTAAAAAATAGATAAAAAATACCATAATCCAATGCTGAAAACAAAATATCATGATATCCTAAAGACAGAAAATGAAATGCAATTTTTAACCCTTAAGGCCCGTTCACACCAAGAACAACCAAGATAACTATGACGTTTAGTGTCCACACCAGCTGATGATAATATCTGTTTATTCTCAGCGCAAGCTGTTTTTCTCATCTGCCGCTTTAAATGCTCAAGCTCTTTAAAGCAGGATGGATTCTGATTGTCTGTCAATGTTTTATCGTTCATCAGCTGGAAAAAAAAAGTTCTGAAAGTGATTCCAATGATATAATTTTCTCTGTGCTGTTATTTTTATAGTTGTGTTATAGACTCTGCTATTCTTTTATATTTAGAACTAATTTTAGTTCTATATCGTTATCTTTATAATTATCGTTCCTTGTGTGAACGGGCCTTTAGCCAGTAAAACACTATAATTCTACAATACCAAGAACTAATTTCTAAATCTATAATACATCTAGATCAGGGCACCGCACATTAGACGTAAAGCTACACATGATGATATTAAATTATAAACATTTCTTTGCATACATATGCACATTTTGCATGAGTGCTTCTCAATATTAAAATTCCCTCGCTCCTCCAGCCTGTGACCCGGAAACAGATCAAAGTTAGTAATCTTGAAGGACCTCTCAATTCTCTAATTGCACCGCGAGAAGGCGAGTAACAAGTGGAATAATGAAGTCTTTTCCCTCTTAGCAAAAAATCTCCTGAAGTCAAGAAGTTCCAGATGCCAAAAGATTAGACAATATAGGACAAAACAACAAAGCCGAGATGCCAGCTGATCATCTTACTATCCTGTTACAAATATATACCATTTCTGTTATCATTTATTACCCAATAAGCATGCATCTGGGTTCTTTCCCAGGGTTTATCCCATCACATTTGTTTAATTTGCCAACCTTCTTACTTCTGCTTCTATTAAAAAAAGAAAATGTAATCCCACTGATCAGGAAAGTGTACATTACATGTACACAGAATAGAGCACTGATGAATGTTTTTTCCACTGTGTACCATTCTGTGTACTATCAGTGAGATGAGATTTCCCTCAAAGTTTTCCTGGCTTCCGTAAGATCCTTGAGCGCAGCTGATGACACTTTTAAGTGACGCTCGAGTGATCAAGAAAATTACAATATACAAATAAGCTTTCCTTCGGTTCCTCCGTCCTCATTTTCTTTCCTTGCATCCTATGGGGGGTGGAGCTGAGACGCGAGGAAAGGAAACGAGGATGCACAAATATGAAAAAGATGCACCCTATGGCTCATTCGCCAACCTATACCCTCAGTCGCCATTCCCTATATAGTCCACTTGAAGGACTGAATGAAAACGAGTGAGTGAATTCAGACACTGAGCGCACCGGCTTTGTAAAGTTTGTAATTGCTGTTTAATAATCTTTTGAAACTTAGCAAACTGGCAGCTCCAGTAGTAATGCACATATTTATCTTGAACTCTGTCATGGAAACTATGTATAAACCTTAATTAAACAATTTAATAATCAATTAAAAATACATTTATTCCTGTTTGTTATTACGCTGCAGCCACATTGGATCAGCGGTTTGGAAAATGGAGGGATGGATGATTCTTCTTGCGAGACGCGGGAATTCATTCAGAGCGACCCTCACAGTGCATTATGGGTATTCTCTAGCCGTTGAGTGAACATCGGTTGTTTACTAGTTATTGTGTTGCATTATGGGATTGAATGAGTGCACTCCATAATGTCCACTATGGTTTCAGACGCCACTACAAATGGCTGTTCCCTCAAATAGTGCCCTATTAAAGGGTATGGGGGCGATTTCGGACACATGCCTTTGTCTCCGACACACACACTACATGTCTTGTAGTCTCTAATGAGGCGTTGAATCAGGCGTATCAGATGAGGGAGCCACACAAAATGTGCAGTGCAGATTTGAAACCCCTGCTTTAGCCTAATAGCAACAATCTTGAAAAACACACAGAATAATCAATGTTGCTCTTCACAACATAACAGGTGGCAATGCCAGGTCATTTGAGTAAATCCTACCAAACAGCAATGCAATAAACTATCACAAATTAGCACACTGGACACATTATTTATGAAAAGTGGCTGGAAAACAGTGACCTAAAAAAGCTTTGTTTTCACAGACAGAGGGCAGTCTTGAGCTAGTGTGTGAACTGGCCAGCACTCTCTGCACATGCAGCATGTGTTTCGCTTTTGCGTTACATTTGAAATTAAAAATTAGGTAAATCAAATCAATCAAGCTATGATGGGTCCATGGGATCGTTATTCATGCAATGAATTATTTTCAGTCTTCTCTGAAGCTTATATTCACGCTGGTCCGCATTTGCAAGCACACGTCTGTCTATGCAAACACTTTAGGAGAGAACACAAAATGTCTACTTTCTATGAGGTGCTGCGCCCTTTTTCAACAGAAAGCTTTGAAACTCCTAAAAATGCCCAGAAGAGTTTAAACACTTTTGAATATCAATCGTATTTGCTGTGGATAGTAGTGACATTAGTTCCCTTTACAAAACGTCACCTTACATAAACTCGCACAACGAAAGTTGAAAGCACACACTGTTTGCTCCTTTTCAAATTTCTCTCACGCATTTCCACGTGCACTCCTCTCTGAGCACTTCTCAGTTTTACACATGGTCATTTTGGCTCCATGAAGTTATTGTTTAATGTTATTTTCAGTATTATTATTCTGTATTAGTACTCATAAACAGTTGTATTATGTATTTAGTGAAGTTTAAAGTGCATGAATCAGACTGTGTATGAACATGTGTGTGAGGGTTACATGTCAGAGACAGAGCGGAGTTATTTTAACCACACAGGAATGTATATGCAATGTATCATGTTTTCCACTGATGCATATGTCGACTGAAGTATTCTCTATAAGGACTGAGGATTGTGTAGCATGATGTATACATCTATTTTGAACATCTACACTGCCGTTCAAAAGTTTGCTCGCTCTTATGCTCACCAAGGCTGCATTTATTTGACTTGAAACATTCTATTTGATTATATTTCAAAAAGTAATTTATTCCTGTGATCAAAGCAGAATTTTCAGCATCATTACTCCAGTCTTCAGTGTCACATGATCCTTCAGAAATCATTCTAATATGCTGATTTTCTGCCCAAGAAACATTTATTATTATTATTATCAATGTCGAAAACAGTTATGTACAATTTTTCGATTCTTTTATCTGAAATAGAAAGCTTTTATTATTTTCAGTAACATTATACGTCGTCATTCAAAAGTTTGGGGTCAGCAAGGCGTTTATCGTGTGTGTGTGTGTGTGTGTGTGTGTGTGTGTGTGTGTGTGTGTGTGTTTTCTTGTGTGTGTGTGTGTGTGTGTGTGTGTGTGTGTGTATGTGTGTGTGTGTGTGTGTGTGTGTGTGTGTGTGTGTGTGTGTGTGTGTGTGTGTGTGTGTGTGTGTGTGTGTGTATGGTTAAATAAAATAAATCAATATTTACACTTTTATTCAGCAAGGATGCATTAAATTGATCAAAGGTTACAGTAAATTTATAATGTTACATAAGATTCTATTTCAAATAAATAAAATAGAACTTTCTATTCATCAAAGAATCCTGAAAAAAAACAACAACACAGTTTTCAACATTGATAATAATAATGAATGTTTTTTGAGAATCAAATGAGCATATTAGAATGATTTCTGAAGGATCATGTGACACTGAAGACTGGAGTAATGATGCTGAAAATTCAGCTTTGATCACAGTAATAAATTCAATTTGAAAATATATTCAAATAGAAAATAGTTATTTTAAATTGTCACAATATTTAACAATATACACTTTCTTCATTATTTATTTTTAATCAACTAAATGCAGCCATGGTGAGCATAAGAGACTTCTTTTAAAAACATTAAAGATCTTACAGATCCCAAACTTTTGAACGGCAGTGTACTTTAAACATGAACAACATGTTTGCTCCCATGATTCAACAACAACGGGGATAAAAGCGTAATTCCAAGTCTACACTCCCTTAGCTCATTACAATAGCAAACTTTAAAATAGCAGTGTTTACTATTCCCAAGGAAACATTGAAATGTCATTTCACTCCTATGGTTTCAAGAGCATTTAAATGTAAGTGTGGTGAAAAAGGATGTGAAAAGACAGGTTAGCAGAACAGACCGTTCATTTAGGATTCATAGCAAACAACATGCAACCTTTGAGACTTAAAGGATGACACGGCAAGGAATTGGCATCATCTTTGAAGGTTATCGATGCAAAGTGTTCTATTAGACAAAGCAGAAACACCATGTACTTGTGTGTCTAGACATGTTTCTGTAAAACGTTAAACCTTTTTTAAAATTCTTTGTGTGTGTGTGTGTGTTGTTCAGGTATTCCCAACAGTACGTTATGGGGACAAAAAGGGGATTTTTTTTTTTTTTTGCATTGCTATGATGTTTTGGTTAGTTCATAACACAGGACATTGCTACATGATCCCTTGTGAAAAAGAAGTGCACTTAACTGTGGCCCTGTTGTAGCACAAATAGCACCCTAAATACTCGCGGTCTTCTTACGAATCTGCACTTTCGTGGTGTAACGCCACTTTGGCTGTCAGGAAGAAGTCTGCTGCAGAGCTCGCGTCAGTGCAGGCTTGAGCATCGAGGGCGCAGATCGACCGCTCGTGACCCCTCTGACACCTAAAATGACCCACGGGACGCCCTATGGTCTAGTGGAATCCACGATCACGCGCACATGGCGGCCATTGTAAGTCCACAGTTGTGCAATATTGTAAGTGCATACGAAATGTGCCATTTGGGACAGGACAGGACCTTTATTGAATGTGCACTTGTAGTGCACTTCATATCTTAATATTATATTTAAAAACGGTCCTTGCAGATAATCTAATATAATAAAAGGCAACTTCTTAAAGAGAGTTTCTCAAGACACTTTTAAAAAACGCACTTTGTAATAATTTCAAATTAAAGGCTTTACTTTAAAGAAGTTCAATTAAATAATTATGTTTGAGTAATCTTTGCGGTGCCTTATTTTGATGTGTTGACTAACATATTAAAGCTCAAATAATTTGAACTGTAGTGTGTTTTTTTTAAATTATATTTAAAGTTAATATATTTTAGATAGTTAGAAACTAAATTGCATGTGTTATTACAAATGTATTTAAAAATTTCAATAGAAATGACATTAAACTAAAGTATATTTTGGTTTACCATAAATGCTTGTCAGTACATTAGGCGTTATAAACATATTTCAAAGATAGCAGAAGTAATTTAGAAATTTCATGAACTTAAGTCCTACTTACGTGGGCAAAAATAACTCTAAAGTTCAGGTAATCTCATTTAATATAAATTTGAATGATAATACATGTTCAATGAAGTGCAATTAACATTCAGTTACATGTCCTAAAACATAACCTTCAGTTTGCATGTAAATATATTCATTTAAAGTATATTATTTCCATAACAAGTACTCTTTTTGAAAGTATGCTAAAGTGTTCTTATTTTTCACAAGGGTATCCTTTTAAGAAACAGAACTGGCAGACAACTCGATGGCAGTTAGACAAGTGTGTGTGTGTGTGTGTAGGGAGCACAACAATGCTGATAAGCAAAGGTATTCAACTCTGAAATCAAAAGAATTAATATCTTGCAAAAAGAAAATGAAGCATATTTTAGGACTACAATCATTTGTTAGTATTATGCCATTATTTTCATGACAATTAAGCACGTTCCTCATCCCCCACCCCTAAATTCTCATTACTGTAATGCATCCATTTCATTTTTGAGATTTTATGTAATTCTCATTATATTCAATGATGATTTTCATTATATTCTCATTACTGTAATAAACAAGCGGATTGTGTGTAAGGCTGGGGGAAGCTTAGCCTTCCCCTGACCACGGGCATGACGTGTATATACATGACTACAGATGTACAGTAGTGATAGAGAATTCAGTTTGCAGCTCTAGGATAATGCTTCCTGTAACCCAAATACAGTTATGCCTATATTTGTGTGTATTCGACACACAAAGTATATGGTGCAAACAGACGGGTTTCTCTACTGTATGCTGAGGTGTCATTTTTTTATATCAGAAAGAAGGAAGGAAGAGAGGGTGTATATATTTGCAGGTTATCACATAGCAAAACAAGCTTGAAAAACGGTTATTAAGCATTGATCAACCAGAGAGAAATGAATTGAAGCTGGGCAAACTTACAGTCTGATGGTGTTCTGTTAGGTAATTGTGTGTATGTGGGTGCGTTTGTGTATCAGGCTGGTGAAGAGGCACTGGTTAGATGCTACAGGTTGCTGGTGGTGGTGGTGCAGCGGAAGAGGTCAGTCGTTAGCCACTCATTTCATTTCGGTCCGGCCACAATCTAACCTCATGCAGAATCAATGTCGCCCTGCAAATAAAGCAGAAAGAACGTTTACTGCAAGCCTTTTTTTTAAAGACAAGTTGTGCAACATTTTCGGAGTAATAATGTTATATCCATTTATGTTTTTTTTTCATCAAATTAACAAGCAATCAACAAGCACCCAAAAATCAAAGACTGTTCATTTTATTTGACAATTAATTACGGTCCTGGAAACTGATTGGATGAGAGGCCTTCCAGGAGCGCTGATATTTCACCAGTTTCAGCGCGTGTATCACTCCGCGTTCAGCAGTTTTAGTGCTGGTTACGTTGTTGCACTTTGGCGGCAACGGGCTGAGCAAGAGTTAAGAGCAGTTCACACGGAACTTGTTTTTCCATTCCAATGCACTACTTTTCAATTGTTTTTCTATGTAAACACGTGTATAACCGTTGCGCTCGCATCTTTTGCAGCGTCTCGCGCTCAAGATAAAATCAGTTCAACTTTTAAAAAACTAGACCTTGCGTTTTTTCCCCATTCCACATTTTAAAAGTTTTAACAGATGCTCCGTTGTTTTATTTTAAATAATGAAAATGCAGACTTTCTGATGCAAAATAAGTAACTATATTAGCAACTTTTCCATTGAAGTTTCAATAATGCTTTTACAGCATCTCTGTATTAATACTCTCATGCTCACACAAACTAGGACAAGGAAGATATTCATATTCAATAAATCACCTGGCCCTGATTGCATTTATAATCCCAATCATGATATCTGTCAAAATTTGATTATTTTGATCAGAATTAATGCATCCCTAAAGCAAAATCAGTGGCTCAGAAAAGCACTCGTATAAACCCAAAACAAGGCAAATATAGATCTTAAAAACATATAGATATTTCCATCATGCCTCCTTAATAAAAACACCAATCCTCCTTTCTTTTGTGAACCTACAGTATGAAGACATTGTAACACTGTAACTTCCTGTCTATATCTATGAAGGCAGGAAGCAGTTCCCTCTGGGTTATCACACAGACACATTTGTGACAGGCTTGTGGACACACTTCCCCACCAATTACAGGGTCAAACTCTGCCGAAGGAGAAATCATATGTTCACTGGGCCAGGTGTTATTATGCGAGAGAGAGATGAAAGAATGGTCAGTCAGCCTGCCACACCCATCCTTTCTACACCACACACACACGCACTCACACACACACACACACACACACCTTCTCTGAGGTAAAGAAGAGTTTTAGAATTATAGAAGTCAGCCCTATTTTATTTCATATAAATTAAAATTCTGATCATGCAAGGCAAGTACCTAAAGCCCACTGTCTAGGTATGTTATGAATTCACATTACCCATACTATTTTTGCATTACTATTTTTGTTTACACTGCAAATACTGAAAATTATGCACATTTTCTCTATAAGCTTCATGGAATACTCACATGCTACATATGCTCCCAAAATATGCGAGCTGTATACAAATATTGTATCCCAAAACACAATATACTCGACCTTCGGGGAGGAACATATCTCATAAGTGGTATAAACCACAATTAGTAGGGTCAGATGCCACCTTAAAACAATAATGCATTTATTTTTAAACTGTAACATATGTTGATTTAGGTTTAGCATGTGCAAAAAAATAAAAAATCTATTTGGATTTGTGTTTTGACAATTTAGATGAATAATTGAATAACCAATGCCAGACAATGCAGAATGCCAGAAAAAGAGATTCATCTGAAAGGTAAATTTATTCTATGACATATACAGGCATATGAATATATACATATTTAATTGCACATATTTTAATTGAAGATATGCCATAATAGCAACACAATGATTTCACCCGATTAGCCTATATGTTTTAAAGCATATCAAAGACTTTTTAAATGTACATACAAGTATATCTCATGGAATTACTGAATAATAACCCAACAAATTAGGCTACAATATAAGCATTAAATTAAAAAGTAGTAACACTGATAACAACACGTCACTCGGGTGCTTGTGTCCCAATTCTCGGGGACAAAACACATTAATGTGTCCACAAATCCCTCATTAACAAATAGACACAAAAACACTTTGATATTCAACATAATACAGTTTCAGATCACTATCTTTCAGAGATTAGATGAATAAACCTCAAAAATGTTTCAACTGACTAAATCTTATAAATGTTGATATTCAAATGAAATAACAAAATTGAGAAGAGCATACTCATCAAATGTGTTGAGATGAGAATAAATAAATAAAAAGAAATGAAAGGGGGAGGGGCCTTCTTAACATCTTTTTCAAGAAATTTTTTACACAAAGTAGGATTAAAATGCAAAAAAGCTCTATTCATTTCTGAGAGGATAAGAAGCATCACTCACTGAATTTAACAAAAAATGTATTTAGGTCTTGACAAAATGTAGAATACTACTGTTGAAACGATCTTATTTACAAGATGACCACACATGGATGACATGACAATGTTATCTCTGTTTTTTTTGTTGTTGTTTTTTTACAGCTCTTTTATCCCGACTATCGAAGTTGGGGGCACATAAATAAAATAAATCATGACAGCATGAGTTTTCTATTCCAAACACAGGCTTCCTCTTTCAAAGAAACAAGTGTTATGTCCAGCTTACATCAGGGATCTTGTTAAACCACACTCTATTTTAACGGTTTGGTTCACCCAAAAATGACAATTCTGTCAATATTTACTAAACCTCATAAAGTTACAAACCAGTTCTTCCTTGGCACAAAAATAGAGAATTTTTACAAGTTGTACTAGTCACGTTTTTACATGCAACTTCAATGAATGAAGCTTTAAAGATCATAAGTGGACCATAAAAAGTATCACAGGTGGTCCAAATGATTTGGGTGCAATATTCCAAATTTTATTTAATTTTTTTTATGGAATATTGTAGCATTTATTATAAACAAATTATTTGTGCACATTTTTTTATTAATGTGCCCTTGTAATATTTAATTGAAATGCTCCCTCTTGCAGCTCATCTCTTCTCTTCTCTGATGATGTGTTTACTGGCGTGAGGGGGGGACAACCTGTCACTCACATGAGATCCACCAATAGCAAACCACCATGAACAAAATCAAGTTCTGCTCTACATTTTTTCTTTTTTCGAGAAGCTGTTTCACTTAGATATACGTCATAATAGGGAAGAAAAGACGATTGCAACTTGTGTTTCATGCCGACTTTAAGTTCTAATAATTTCTTTTGGTTGGTGACACAAAAATGGATGATTCCAAAGTATCAAACATAGACTTTAAGCACTTTACAGGCCTTGCTCTTCCACAAGAAGAGCTTAATATACATTTCTATTTATTTGGAAAGGCACATTCAAAATGAGGAAGAGTACAGGCACAGCGTGACACTGTCAGATCGCAGCATTTCATATGTAACTAAAAGCCCTAAAAAAGACACAGTCCTTTGAGATTTGATGACCCTCTCTCATTCCTCATCATGCAGTGAAGAGGTTAGCCTGAGATCCTAGACCTGTGTGTCATGCCCATGTTCTGGCCCTGTGAATGGATCCAGCATCAGTAGGTCACAGTCACCATCCATCCAAGTGTCAAAACAGACTCTCTCCTTTTCTGTTTAATCTTCCTGTAACATCCTCAGCATTCACCAGGATGACGAAAGACTATCATTTCATCATTGAAAGCACAAACATCTTATAGATGCTAGGGTTGAACATGTGATTAAATAGATCGAGCCACACTCGAAAGCTGTTGTAAAATTCGCACACTGATATTCGCACACCTGTGACCACAGCACACATCAATCAAATTGTATACTAATGCATTAAGTTGCTGTGTTGCGTGGCAACCATAAACAGCCTACATTCTTGCATTGCACACCTGCGCTATTTTTTTATTGATGTGCAATACACATCAATTAAAGAGCACAATTTTATTAAAAGAATAAAAACTTCTTTTGCTTATTGGATAGTTTTACACAAAATGCTAAATCGCTAAATTAAACATACATGTCATTAGCCACATAATGAGGTCATATGACAAGCAGTGTGGCAAACTATTACATTTTAGTTAATATCACTAAAACTCATTTTAAAAAAGAAAGAAAAAACAGTTCATACTGCAGCAAGCAGTACGTGAGTGTTTCTTTCTGAACACAGCTATGGTCTGTGTTAACGTACAGATGGCTTTAGTCACTGCTGTCATGTCTAGCAGGTTTTTTTGCATCTCACACCGTAGCATTGTGCTTTATTTAAACAGTCAAAGAAGTTAATCTGTTACTGGCTATTGCTAGTCAGTTACAGGTGGTATTGTGGGGAGAAAAGCGCATTTGATTGTACTAAAAGTTTGTCTATAGCCCTGCGAACAAGATGAGTCCTGCACATTTAAAATGCGTAAAAGTTTATTTTGTCAACTTTTTGGAGTGCATTTGATGGCTCAAAGCTAAAAGACCTTGATTTTGATTTCATGGGGTTTTTAAATGCAAAAACACTTTTAGAAAGCGTGCATAGTGTGTGTGCATATTAACAGCATTTGTATTTTTTTATGGAACCCAAAAGGAGACATTTTTGAGAACCCTCGTGCAGCTCTTTTCCATATAATGACAGTTTGAAAGTTTTGACAGCAGTTTTAGCAGAGCGGGCCTGTTCCTCACAAAAACCTATCATATGGCTTCAGAAGATCTTTAATTTAGCACCAAGTCATATGGACAACTTTTACAACACTCATTTTGTTTTTGTCTCTGTCGTGGTATGGAAGATTCTTCAAAAAGTCTCTTGCCGTATTCCACAAAATAATGATAGCATAAATGGGTTAGGAATGACGTAACTGAGTAAATAATAAAGTTTTATTTGTGGATGAACTACTCTTTTAATGCTTAGGAACAACACTTAACCATAGGGAACATGTGGCTTTGAATGGTTGGGTCCTACTTGTGTCCAATATATATTCAATATTCGAGTGGAAACTATACCTTAGGCTTAAGCTGGGTCAACAGTGTAATATTAGATGGAATTACATGCAGCTATTTTTAAATATAAGCACAGTTTAAAAACAATATAACAATAACTGCATTGTATCAAATTATTAATTTAGATGTTATTACAGTTTAAGTGGATCTGCTTACTGCTTTAATCAAACTTTTAAAAAGCTCTTCATGTTATTCTGATGGATAGCTTATAATTAAACTTTGACAAACAGTTCATGAAAAAAACTTTCCAACACGTTACAAGCTGAATTTGTTGCCAGGGAGAAATCAGACATGACAATCTGTGTACAGTCATTTTAAGTATTTACACATCTCTGTTTTCTTCTAATATTTCACATTGTCCTTAGAAAATGTTGTTATTTGTTGAAAAGGTTGATGTTTGTTTCTTCAAATACTAGTTTTATTTACCCATGCATATTTTCCATTGTATTTGCACGCCTCACGCAGACAGCACAGATGCATGCAATTAAAAATGTTTTTCACATTTTTTTTCAACACTGAATTTCACAGATAACCTTTCAACAAACAATGCAGTCTTTGAATTCTCAAAATCTCTTAAAATTTTCATGCGCCCATAAGAATAAAACGTTCTCTCTTTTTGTTTGGTCAGTTTCATATATATATATATATATATATGTATATACTGTGTTTGTGTGTGTGTATACATACTGTATATATATATGAGCAAAAATGCAAAATGTCGATGTTGAAAAAAAGGTTCAATATGAAAGGGCGATACATTGTCGTAAGCCTTGTTCTGTGATAACCATTCAAGCTGGAATGTACAAGTTGTTCTCTTTGCCAGACCACACCATATTTGCCTGCTAGCTGTGTGTCTGTGTGGAGAGTAACCAGTAACCGTCAACACATGCCAGGTGCCAAACCTCCCCCTTACTCGCCAAACGCGCTCGCTAATCAGCATTACAGATAAGTACAATGTATCCTATACTTGTTTGAATGTGAGACAGAGTGAAAAAATGTGATTAAGATCAATAACGCTCTACACCAAGACTGAGAAATCTCAGACAATGTTTCTTTACTAGAATTCTAAAGCATTTGAAACCTGTAAAACTAGTTTGTTTTTAATCTATTTATAAATTAATGGGATGCGCTTGTCACAAAATGCTGTACTTATCATTATGTATACTGTGTGTAGTATGAACATTTTATGCAATATGTGGCCTATTACGTTTGTCAAAATGTGCAGTAAACAAAAGAGCACGCTAATTTAATACTGTATCCCACAATTCAGTGCACTTCACTTGACCTTCCAATTTCAGTGTGACAAATGAACCAGAAGATATATTAGTCACTTTTTTACACATTTTTTTTTTGTAGGATGTTTTTAAAATACAAAATCAGTTTTCTCCTCATGATAACTGGACATCATTTATTGAATTAAACATGCACATAGTTAAGTGACAAGCTGAGCCGCATACAACAATTTCAAATGCATCTTATATTAAGGCCAATACTTAAGCACATGCACCAACTCTTAGATAACCAAGCTCACATTTGTGTTTCGTTGCACTTTTGAAATGTGTCATACGGCAATTCATAATGTGACGCGGGTATGTGTTGCATTCTCTATAGCTGATATTATCACTCATTAGACACTGAGATTTGTTAGTGTGCACTCTTGCATTGCTGTGATAGTAAGTAAAAAAAAAAAGAAAAGAAAAAAATTCTGTTTTATTCTACTGTACTGCATTAAAGCATTTCTCTGCTCAACTTCGGTCTTCAACGGTCACTGCTGCTCGCATCACCAGAAATCAGCAGCTGTCACTGAAAATACATGATGTCTGGTCACTCTGTCTCGGGGAATCACTGCCAGTATGAACCCCTCTTAAGACGAACTAGACAAGGGGTATTCAATTAAAGTTCCACGAGATCCGTTCACTATATTTCCTTCCCAGCGGGGGTCCGGACAATACTTTTTTGGAACAGTTATACATTTCCATCGGGGGAGCTTGTAAACTCGTCACAAACCTGGTTTAGTTAAATGGCCGGAGTCATCTGTGTGACAGATAAAAATCATTGTATTTGCTGCATTCTCGTTTAGCAGAAGTATCTATTTTGTTGCTCACCGTTTCGGCTATTGTAAAAATAACCACGCCATCTTCTGCCGCTTTACGTCTTTAGCGAGAGAGAGGCAACGCACTTAACAGAAAGGGCTTGAATGAAGCGCGTTTGGCTCTAGATAAAAATATTAGAGGATGTAACGGCGAAAGATCATTATGGTAAATGACCCTGAGCACTTGTGGTGTGAGCCAATCCGTTGTTTTGACCCGCTATTCATTCCGGATGGAACCGGAAACTAGTGATGCACCAAAATGAAAATTCTGGGCCGAAACCGAAAATTTAGGATGCACTTGGCCAAAAACCGTAACTGAAGCCGAAAATGGCTTCTTTTAAAAACTTATACTAATATATATATATACAGTACAAAACCTAAAATATTTTTAACAATAAATATAAATAATAATACCAAATAATATTATTCTTCAAGTTTTATGTTCCATCAAATAAAATAGTTTTTTAACAGTTGTGCAAAAAGATCCACAATTATCTGAATAACTGCACACAAAATCACAGAATGGCAGTGTGCCTCTATTCTGCTGCTGCATATAAACAATTTTTTACTTACATTTTAAATTGCTGTGCAAAACAATGCAAAACAACAGTGCAAAAACAGCACTAGAACTTAATCCAAACTCAAACTGTAAACAACATGTAAGCCTATGTAGCCTTAGGACACAGTTGTGCAGTGCTACGCAAATTTTCCTAACAGAAAATTGGACTGGGGGTCTTACATGCGCTTCATGTGGCACACTCGCACACCCGCAAGGTCTCTTGCTCTCTCCCTGTCTGGCATGCGCGCGCTACACGGTTTGGAGCACGAGTTCTTGCTCGCTCGCTCTTCCGGGAGATTTGAACTAATTTGTGGGCATCAGGGAGCCGCTATCAATATGCGGGAGACATCCCTATCTTTGATAGGCAGATGCGTGATAACAGCTTGACCGTGAGTGAAACCTAAGCGCTTGCGCACGGATGGGAGGGGCGGGTGACATTCATTTTCGGTTTACGTTTTCAGCTGCTTTTTTTTATTTCGGCCCGAAACCGATAATGCCATTTTCGGCCGAACATTTTCGGCGGCCGAAATTTCGGTGCACCCCTACCGGAAACGCAGTCCGCCATTTGAATACCACTGAACTACACTGTCTACATGCTAAAATTACAATGACAGAATCCCACTACAGCAAAATCACTTAGTATATTAGACCTCTCTGTAACATGCCAATACTCATACACTGGACTAAAGAAAAATAATAGCCATGATCACTAAAAAGTCTTTAACGGATCAAAGCTCCACGACCTTGGTGTTCATGATAGTCTTATCACTTTGCATTTCCAAAACTCAAAGATTTATCTCATTGATGTGCATTTTTTACTTTCTCAGAGATACAGTATCAATCACTCACTCCCTTGTGCTCTGATTAACAAGGTTATTATTCCTGATACGTTACACCTGTGAATACCAGCCTATGCTTGGCATGAGTTTGACTGGAGTTTGTGCAATTGCATTATACAACCACAAAAATAATCCTCTCCATATTGCAGCAATGGCACAGGCATTGTGTAAGATTACATTACAAAATGCCCATAAACTCCAGAAGTCTATAATATAGGCCAGATATGACTTGCATTAACCATTCATGCAGTGAAACATCATCACACTCAAGCTTAATACACCACTAGAAATCAAGAGATATTAAAGGAATACTGTTGTTAGATATGTGTTACATTCAAACAGAGAGAAGTAAAGCCGGCTACAATGTTCTTCCGCAAAAGTTACATAGTGTACCTTTAAATAAAAAATAAGGGTTAATGGGTCATCCATTATATGGTTTGCTATGCTATGAGTGAACTGTTGTATATCAACATGGTGTATTTTCCCCACCGGAATTGGCTAAATTTTTGCGCAACGGATGGCTATGACCTGTTATGACTAGACATTTAATACAAGTTACAAAATGTTTTAATGCTAAACTTACAAAACGTCTTAATGCATAAAAATTAGCAGATGAGTCATTTTATTGTTTGTAGGTGCTCTGTGGCAGTGGTTGGTCATGACTCAAAAATGTGTTGACGGTTTATTTCGATAGAGTCACACACAGCAGCAGGAAACAAACACAACGCTATACAACAACTAGTCTATAATAATATTAAAATCCAAGTAATCTTAGAACTGAGCAGTCAAGACAGCAAAATAAACAGACTTTTAAAAGGAAGGCAAAATCGTTTGTTGTTGCAAGGCTGTGTATCCGTTCAGATCTGTGTCGCAAATTTTGATGCAAATTGATCAGCTACCTGACAGAAGCGAGAGATGTTAGGCAGATCCCAACACAGGGTCATTGTGTAAACCACCATGAAAATGACTACATTAAAGAGTATTGGAGGCTCAATACATGTTAAGTATTTGTGGCATAAATGTTGGTCAGCACACACACAAAAACAATTCAAGATTAAGATGAGGCACTTGAGAATAAAGTGAATGGGCCATTTTTTGGAGGATTTAAACAGAAATGTGAAGGTAATAGTTTAATAAAAGCATTACATTAATTATAATGCTGTAAAGTTGTTCTCTTCATTTTTTCCAGTCATTCCACAGTCATCAGTCAAAATTGATTTTTGTGGAAATAAACATTTGTCGATTGGACTTGTAGTAAACCCAGAATATTCCTTAAATATGTGTTCACTTGAAGCATAAATAAATATGTACAAACCATAACAACATATTGTTGGCTGCTGAGATCATGAAACCATAAAAATTTAGACATTTAGAAGCCAAAATTGCTAAATTTACTATTTTGTCTGTCGGACTAATATTTTCTTTTACAAACTGTAGGCCAGAGCAGTTTATGATATTGTCAATACATTGCAGTGCTTGATTTTTAACTAAACTTTTTTGTTTTTACACTAAGCAATTTTGATATTGGATCGCCACTTAATGTTCACTGTAAAAATCAGTTAATAAATATGAATATAAACAGGCTGCTTTAAATACATAAGATGGTCTGTCCAGCAGCTCGTTTGACAAAACATCAAGTACTAATGACAGTGACCCCAATCCATCCCCCATCATCCCAGGCAGATGCTGATTTTAAAAGACACTAATTTGATAGACACTAATTTTAATAGGCATTGTAGATCAACCTGATATTAACGTGAAGCCGGCTGGTGGTTTCCGGTTGGGACCCCTCTCTGATCAGGGAATCCTTACATCACACGAGCTTAGTGCAATCCTTCAGCATCACGGATGAACAAATGCCTTTTTTACGAAGTTTCCAAAATTCCACACTTTTTGTGAATCTTTTTGTGATTTTTTGTGTCAACACACTGTACTAATTATACAAAAAAATGGCATAGAATAGTGCATAAGTGCGCCAATTGGGACGTATCTTGAGTCTAAATATAGCTCACTTGTCAGATTATATTTGTAGATTTTCTGAAGAAAAATGTAAGTGTTGTTTGCGTGTGCACAATAGTTTTTAGCACGTAGCTATCGGGTTGCTACTATAGTTGCTATAGTGTGTTTTCAGGTATTTGCTTGCTGCCAAAAGAGCCACCTAAAAGTCTGTATGATATTCTGGATTAATAGGGCTCAAATCCCTCTTTTGTAAGTCTATGGGATTCCCAAAGAACTACCCTTAGCATACTTTTAAAGCGAGAACTTACATGTTGTTTACAGAAATAATATACTCCAAAGGAATAGTGTAAATTGAATGTAATGGTTTCAGACACTTGATTGTGTGTTAATTGCAATTAAATTTAAAATATTTCAGTTTGCATTTATATTAAATACAATTAGCTATACCTTTTTACACAATTTTACCCCCAGTAAGACTTAAGTACATCTTTATATTTCATTACATAATTACTTCTGTTGTCTGTTGTAATGACAAGCATTTATGGTAAACTATATACTTTGATGTCATATCTAATGAAACTTCTGGCATGTATTTAAATATATTTGTGATACAATTGAAATTATAAAGTACGTTTTTTAAATAATTATTATCTTTAAAATAATACTGAATAACACACTACAGTTAAAATGATAATCAAGTACTTTGCATGTGCTAAGTGTACTTTAAAGCATGCCACAAGATTTTAAAAACATAACTTAAAATGTTAGCTTGCCTCATCAGTGCAAATCTCACTAACAACATCAAAACTCCTCCAATAATAAAAGAAAGGCACATATCTGAAAAATGTCTTTTGAGCAGGTAAGTGGCTTATTTGCCGCTGTCCTTTTGACTTGTTTAAAACAATTGTTTTAAAATAACGTTACAAAAGTTTGCCAACGCTGAGATTAGTCATAACGATTTCTTATATCAGATAATAAATAAACGATAAAAAACGTCTCGGTTACGTATGTAACCTTAGTTCCCTGATAGGGAACGAGACGCTGCGTCAAGCTGTGGGAACGCCTCTGCGTTGTGCGTCCTGAAGCACGTATGGAATCAGCCCAATGGAGAGATGGAACGTCATAGGCGGGTGACGTCATCGACCAGGAAACTATAAAGCACCCCATAAACACAAGCGCAATAGCTTCTGATAGCCTGAAGGAAGCGCTAGCGGGAATGCCGGGAGTATGGTGGGATGACGCAGCGTCTCGTTCCCTATCAGGGAACTAAGGTTACATACGTAACCGAGACGTTCCCTTTCAAGGGAACTCGAGCTGCGTCAAGCTGTGGGAACGCTAATACCCGCGTCGCCATAGGACCAAGTGACCGCCATGTGAGAACTAGCGCACAGAGGGCGAGAGCACCTGTGCCCCAGGGGAAGGAATTAAGTCTAGGTCATAGATCTTAATGAAAGTATGCGGTGAAGACCATCCAGCCGCATCACAAACGTCATTGAGGGAAACTCCTGACAATAAGGCTTTAGAAGCCGCCATACTCCTGATAGAGTGGGCTCGTACAGCCAAGGTGAAGGCTGACCAGCCGACTCATAGGCAAGTGAGATAGCCTCGACCACACACTTGCTTATTCTCTGTTTAGACACGGGACGCCCCTTCTTGGGTGGCCCAAAACACGCAAATAGTTGTTCTGACTTCCTCCACAGGGCAGTTCTGTGGATATAGGAGTCTAACGCCCTAACAGGGCAGAGTAAATTAAGTTTCTCCTGGTCAGACGACAGAAATGAAGGAGGACAGAAGGCCAGCAGAACTGTAGGTCAAAGAGCCTGAACTATGCCAGGCGAAATTCCAGGCACAAGGGTGAAACCGACAGAGCCTGCAAATCACCGATTCTCTTTAGTGAGGAGATAGCAAGAAGAAAGATAGTCTTAAACGTGAGAAACTTCTCAGGAACTTCTTCGATAGGTTCAAGAGGAGCTTGGGAAAGACCTTCTAATACGATGGCCAGATCCCAGGCCGGCACCCTCGTACGAACTGCTGGCCTCAGCCTCAATGTGCCACGAAGGAAACGAGTTATAAGCGGGTGTCTCCCCAGAGAAACTCCACTGAAAGGGACGTGGTGAGCAGCCAGTGCCGCCACATACACCTTTAGTGTGGAGGGGGATAGCCCTGTGGAGAAGCGCTCCTGCAGGAAATCCAGCACTGCACCCACTGGGCCGTTAACCGGGTCCTGCAGGTGTTCTCCACACCAAGAAGTGAAAAGTTTTCACTTCAAGGCCTAAAGCTTCCTCGCGGATGGAGCTCTGGAGTGAAGAATGGTCTCAACAACCTCGGTTGAGAGACCAGAGTTCATGAGCTGGGCCCCCTCGGAGGCCAAGCCCACAGTACTGGGCAGGGGTGAAATATCATGCTGCCCGCCTGAGAGAGTAGATCCCTCCTGACCGGGAGCTCCAAAGAGGAACCGTCCAGGAGAGAAATCAGGTCCGCAAACCATACTCGGGCCGGCCAGAACGGGGCTACTATGTAGTAGGCTGACCCCGTCCCGGCGAACCCTCTCCAGAACTCCAGGTAGCAGAGCAGTCGGGGAAAAGGTGAACAGACGTGACCTCGGCCACGGCTGCCCCATAGCGTCCAACCTCAGAGGGGCTGGATGGCTGATGGAAAACCACAGATGACAGTGCGTGGTCACCTTGGAAGTGAATAGGTCCACCTCGGCGCGACCGAAACTCACCAAAGGAGCTCCACCACCTCGGGGTGGAGACTCCAACCCCCCGGCCTCGGCCCCTGCCTCGACAGGGAGACTGCTACCACATTCAAATACCCAGGAAGATACATTGCTGTCAGAGATAGTAACCTCCCTTGGGACCACAGGAGGATCTGACGGGCCAACTTGTAAAGCCGGCGAAACCGCAGGCTCCCCTGATGATTTATATAAGAGACCACCGACGTGTTGTCTGACTGAACTAACACATGATGACCTCTCAGGTCTGCTAGGAAGTGTTTCAGAGCCTGGAACACCGCCAACATCTCTAGACAATTTATAAGCCATGATAGATGATGGTCCTGAGACAGACCTTGGGCTGGACGACCACTCGTGACCGCCCCCCACCCTGTGAGGGAAGCATCCGCCATTAGCGCCACGCGACCCAGCACAGGACCTTTGAACAGGAACCAAGTTTCTTTCCACATGACCAGAGCACGAAGGCAGCGCCGCGTGACTTTGACCGTGCGGAGCGGATTTCCCCTCGAGGAGAACCCCTTGGTCCTGAGCCCCCACTGTAGCGGTCTCATGTACAACAGGCCGCAAGGTATAACGTTGGACGCTGCTGCCATCAGACCCGACAGTCTCTAAAACTGTATTACAGTAAGTAGCTGGCCTAGCTTTACTTGTTTCACAGCTGAGAGAATCGAAGCGATGTGGGTCGGAGCGAGTCGCGCCTGCATCGAAACCCAAACCCAAATGACACCCAAAAAAGTGGTCTTCTGAGAAGGAGATAATACACTTTTCTTTGCGTTCAGCCTCAACCCCAACTTCCTGATATGAACGAGAACGACATCTCGATGCCGAACCACCATCGTGAAAGTGCGGGGAGATAAAGCTAGGTCAAACGGAAGAACCCTGTGCTGGTACACCTCGCCCCCGAAGGCGAACCTCAGGAACTTCCTGTGTTGTGGAAGGATGGAAATGTGGAAGTACGCGTCCCTTAGATCTATCGTGACAGACCAGTCCTCGGATCTGATCTGTGACACGATCTGCTTGATAGAGAGCAACCTGAATTTTGGGCTCCCTACCGAGCGATTCAATAGGCGCAGGTCTAAAATTGAACGCAACCCCCCATCCTACTTTGGAACGATGAAATATCGGCCGTAATAGCCTGACTCCACACTGGGAGGAGGAACCCGTTCTATAGCCTCCTTTTGAAGGAGTGCTTTCACCTTTTGTTCCATAACCAGAGCCTGCTCGGAGCCCACCACTGTAGGCAGAACCCCTCTGAATCTTGGTGGATGACACCTGAATTGGATAGCATAATCCTTTTCTATTGTCTGCAGGACCCAATGAGATATTTTTGGAAGGCTTTTCCCCTCTGCCAGAAATTCTACTAAGGGTACCAGTCTCTCGAGACTGGCCTCTGGTGTAACTTGAGCAGCAAACGCAGCGCCCTGTAACGGCACACCGGCAGGGAACAACTGGTTTAACCGCTCTGAAACCCTCCTCAGAGGGAGCGAGCGTCCCTCGGGAAATCGCTCGCTGGGACCGTCTGCGCCCCGGCATTAAGGCGGGGTTGGCAGAACGGGCCCCTGAGGGCACCGAGGAGGAATGGGCACCGTAGAAAGAGGTGAACACCTTTCCGCCTCGGCGGGAACCACCCTCAGAGTCCTGCGCGCCGTGGCGCCAGGACTTCTTCTCAGCCGAAGCCTTCTTAGCTAATATAACTGTCCTCAGATCAGTTCTATTACTGGGAGATTTCGGCTGAGAGTGCCGCGGCTGAGCCCACTGTCCAGCAGGGGGAGCACGAGACGCGACACTCTGCTTCAGCGCCCTATGTGATGAGCTCGCAGACGGCCGGGGCTGCTTTTTTTTTTTCTCTTCATAACAGACATAGTATGCAGACATGACCTGCTGCCGAATACGCTTTACCCACAAAAAACGAAATATTCATAAGAGGCTTGGTGGGTAATGCCGGTGCCTTAACAGATGACGCAGCCTCGAGGGAGAGAAAACTCGCAAGCGTCTCTACCACGCGAGGCATAGCCGAACAACCATATGATTTATCCCCCACCATATTTAAATATGTTGAAGTCTGGGGACTAAACATTTTCTCTATATGACACCGGTTTTTCCCACGATTTCGACACCTCAGTGTGGAGATCAGGAAAAAAAAGACGGCACGCACCGGCGTGGAGGTTGCACTCGTGACGGCAAAAATCTCTCATCTAATTTTAATTTAGAAACAGACTCCTGTCTAGTCACTGGCCATACAATGCTGAGTTTTTCTACAGCTCTTGTTAATACCACCACTAGCTCATCGCTTTCGGGAGTGTAAGGTGGCGAATCCTCCACATCTCCCTTATATATACTAGCAACATCCAGCTCCTCAGAACTGGATAGAAGCAACACTGGTGCCTCAGCCCGAGCGGAAGAAACCGCAGCGCGTGCTTCCGAATACGGGACTGAGGCACTGGATCTCACAGGTGAAGGGAGAGATAAGGCAGAGCCCGTCTCTAACCCCGCTGAGAGATCCATATGCGATCCCCACGATACGCGTCGTCCCGAACCGCGGGGAGCGCGCACCGAACCGCTCTCCTCGAAGAGCGCCCGGCGGGAGCGGAGCGTCCTTAATGGCAGACGCTCGCAATGCTCACAATCAGCTCCCTCGAAAGCTGACTGGGCATGCTACACTCCCAAACAAACAACACAAAGAACGTGTGTATCCCCACTCGTTAAATAACGCGAGCAGGGAGGGACACACTCCCTAAACTGCTGTTTGTTCGCCATATCTCTCTTAATATATATATATATATATATATATAAATTGTTTGTGTGGGGCAGAGTATGTAAGGACAGACAATATTCACACAGGGACAGATTCACATATAGCGTGACTGAAGGCACAGAAGCTATTGCGCTTGTGTTTATGGGGTGCTTTATAGTTTCCTGGTCGATGACGTCACCCGCCTATGACGTTCCATCTCTCCATTGGGCTGATTCCATACGTGCTTCAGGACGCACAACGCAGAGGCGTTCCCACAGCTTGACGCAGCTCGAGTTCCCTTGAAAGGGAACTCTTATAACTTGCCTAGGCTATATTTAGGGAAATGGACTGGCTTAGAGACTGGCATTGTTACCAACATAAACATAGTTTTGTGATCCTATAGTCAATGGTAACAGCATATGCTATGCAAACTATGCTGATTCTTGCTTTATTACAGATATTGTCACTTTCCATTTTTGCTTGAAAACTCCAAGTTTCAGGTTCAATTTATGTGGCTTCATGCTACTACCTAGTGCACTACATATAGTAGCAGCCTGCCACTCTTTCCTTTATTTAAGGATATGAACAGGCATGGATAAATGACAGAAGTATGCATAGTGTAGCATTACCATTAAGTGGTCTTTAATTAGATTAATATTAAATTATATGCAAGTCAATTTTTAAAACAAAATACTTTTAAGACCATTCAATACAATTAAACGCACTTCTTTTTCACAAGACCAATCACTTAAACAAGTAATATCATACCTCTCGTCTCCTTAATAAGCTGCACAATTATTCATGTTCATGCTATATATGATGCATGATAACATTTACACACCAAAGTTTCATACGAAGATCATAATTATGCTTTGCCATGTGTTATTTCATAGACACTGTAGCTGTAATGTTGTTATCCATATCATATTACCATCAGAATACTCATTAATTAACAACAGCATGGTAACAAGGCCTCAGACGGTGATGAATTAACGCTAATGTGGTCCACGATGCATACTGTACTGCATATATTGTGTGCACATCCTTTTGATCACCATCCACGCTGCCAGAATATATGCATATGAATATAAATGGCAGAGAACAGAGGCCGTGATCAAAGCCATGTTCTCGGTATAAACAAAAAGAGAAGGTGCTTTGTCTATACCATGCAGCACGACAAACAGTACAGGCAACAATGAATACTTCATGCATATTGATACGAGCAGAGGAGGTAAACGTTTCCTGATAAACACGCAAACACGTGTGTGCAGAGAGACTTTAATAAAAGGAGCTCATTAGAGCGCATAGTATGAAGATCTTTCAAAAGCTTTTTAGGAGTACATTAGATGTAACAGACATGAAAGCTTCACAAAACACTCCATTAGCCTCTCGAATATTTCATATATTTCGTCAAGCATAACATTACATTGTAAGTGGCCACCCACTTTTTCGGTGGCCTTGAGTATTTTTCACGGATTTAAAAAAATTCTTCAGAAAAGTGTTCTAAGCCTTGAACCAAACCAACCAGCTCTGAAATGAATGACAACACGACCAACTTTGATTTAAAACAAAACATTACATGAAAATCAGAACTGCATACTTTATTGAATTAGGGAATTAATTACTTATCTCATGAAGTATTGTGATGAACATAATCGATTAAAAAACAACAGTACAATATAAAATGAGTCATTTATAGTCATCGAGTATAAAAACACAGCATTATTTTATTACTATTGTTGTAAGTTTACCCTTGTGAAAAAGAAGTGTGCTTAATTGTACTGATTGTGCACTTCTAGTGTACTTCAAATCTTAAAAATATATTTTAAAAAACTACTTGCAGGTAATATAATATAAATTAAATAAAAGGCCTCTTAAGTGTAAGTAGAGAGTACACTTTCACGACTATGTTTCACACTTAAGTACACAAGTGCAGATTGTATTAAGATTAAATTTTGTCCCACTTTATATAAAGTGTCTTTAACTACTATGTACTAACATGTCATCATTTGATTCACTTTTCACAATTCACTTATTATGTACATCTTTTTACATTGTACATATATTTAAAAAAAATACCTGAATGTATTTACACATTTAACAGCTGTAATGAATTATTAAATCACATCTAAAACGAGTAGCGGCTCCTGATCATAAATGTAGGTAGGGCAGATTCTCGGTCTTAGCGCTAGTTTATGATAAACATTTTGTAACTGATAACAGACATGTGTCAGTTTGACCCAAGTGTGCCACGCATGTCCTGAAAAGTGAAGCCTGAGCGTTTGGATCATCCCCAGGTGGCTGGTCCCAATCAGAGACTATTTATATAGAGACATGCCACTTCCTCGATCCTCAATACAACTATATAGGGAAAACCCGTAACGCCAAAGATGGCGGTTGTATGCACATTTCCCGCCCCTCACGCTGGAAAGCCAATCGTCTGCTTTTAACAGTCAAGCCGGGAAACATTTAAGCCTATCGTCTGGTTCCACTGACGCATGCGCACAGTTGAGGTTTGCGACAGCGGAAAATACGTTACTGTTTGAAAAGGCGGCAGATTTGATATGCAGTGTATGTGTGAGTAGCCTCCCCCATATTTATAGCGGCTCCCTGATGCCCGCAAATTAGTTAAAATCTCCCGGAATCTAGAGCGAGCGAGCAAGAGCGCGCACATACTGTGCTTCAAGCCGTGTAGCGCACGCACGTCAGAGAGGCAGAGAACTCTTGCGCATGCGTAGTAAAGTATAACCTCTAGGGGAAAAGCCGTTTTAAACCTTATTTTGGGGCAAAATCATCAAACTTTTTCAGCGATTTTTATCATATTTTACTGCTGTTTCTATACATGCAGTTTTTATGTCCCGGTGACCAGTGAAAGTGCAGTTCTGACTCTCTGCCCATTCATTTAGATAGGAGCCTGGTCTTGTTAGTCTGAAATAGCTGCCCGGAGGCGTTGCCAAGATGGCGGCCGAGTGGCATGACTTGCCTAAAAGGACTTTGTCCCAGTTTAGGTCTATAGGTCCATGTAATCGATTGGGACGTGAGAGAAACTAAACAATCAAATTACACTCCAAATAAATGTTTTTCCCAAACATGGATTCTGTAATTTTAGGTAGTTTTTATCACGCTGATATAAGTTCAAGTGTTCGTTTTTTAAAGGGACAATGTGTAGTTTTTTAGGTATTTTATTATCTAAAATGTCCTCAATGGTGTACAAATTTTACCTCTGCCAATTATCTGACTTATCCTCGTAAACGAAGAATTTATTATCTTTATATACATGTGACGGGCAGGTCCACGGAGGCTTCCATGTAGTTCCGCCATCTTGAAAAACTATAATTGCAGAGAGGGACAAAAAGTACTAGGCCAACGCGTTTCCACAACGCGTTTTCGTTCAGAGCCAGCGTCACGTGACTGAAAGCAGCAGAAACGGAGGAGCAGAGCAGTGAGAGGCGCTTCACGGCCCCGGCAAGTTTAAAAGGCTGCATTGCACTGTTATTATTCATACTGTAACATTCGTTTGTTCGTTGTGTCAAGTTGCAGTTTGTTTGAAATAACAAACCTGTTCACCCGAAGGAAAACTCGACAAAGTGCTATTAGAAGACATCCTGTCATAGCTTTTTGGTACATAACAGCTACCGTAGATGCAACACGCATTTGAAAAAGCGAAGGCGCTGGAGAGCACAATTCGTTTGAATGCAAAATACAATTTCACCGCTAGATGGGAGAAATTTCTACACAATGTCCCTTTAAAGAAGTTTGATTTTAGTTAGTTATTTGATGCTATAAAAACGGTGTTTGACGTCATGATTGACAGCTTCTCTGTGATGAGACACAGAGATGAGATGTTCTGCAGTGAACTGTACTAACCGATTCTGCGGGCCTTGATACCGTGGCTCCACTTCACACTCACTATTGCGCAGACTCGGGTCCCGAGTTCACTGCTGTGGAGACTCAGGTCCCAAATCAGTGCAAGATGTCACAGAGGCATATTGGGACATTGGCGGTGTATGCGACAAATTGGTTCCCCCCCGAAATCGGGTCTCCTTTAGGACCCCAAGCGATCCCATTTGTTCAAATTGCTTTTAATATTACATTTCCTCCAAAATCATGTTATGGCAAATGCTGTTTCAACTACATTATAACAACCATTTATGTCTGTATTAGTTAGCTTATATACTAGCATAGCATACATATAAACAATTAGCCTGATAGCTTAGTTTATTCACACATTTGCACTGACCCTACATATATTCTCAATCATCTTTCATGTAATTATGTGTTAAATTAAGTGTTAAATGTCCAAATATTTCATTTATAAATAAAACAAATTAATAATGTTCAATTATTAACTTAATATGCTATTATTATTAATATTATTTATTAATTAATAGTTAATCAAATGTAATAAATTACGTTCAATTGGTTTTATTACACACTAATGTGTTTTCATGCGCATTATATAGTGAGCTATGTGTATTTTGAATGAATATCATTTGCATATTAGGATACTGACAGTTTGGGGAGACCCGATTTCGAGGGAGGACCCGATTTGTCATGACAGCTGCTTCACTTTTCTACAATGGAAGAGAGTGCACGTGCGTCATCCCTCTTTTTTACATTCTATGGTCTGACCCACTAGCAGTTTGCCAAGAGGTAATTAGTCTTACTTTTCAGATTCAAATTATACCAATCTACATTTTTATGTACTGAAGCTATGACTAGTCTAAAAGAAAAACTGAGATGACTAACTTGTGGTGGAGAAAATGCTGTATTACTGTTACTACAAATAAAGCTCTTTCTGATTATGCCATGTTAGCCACTTAACAAAATAGTGTTGCCTCTGAGGCATTCATGTAACTCAAGAAAACATGAGATTCAAACAATAAGACTAACCGTGTTGAGCTATATAACAATGATTAGTTTTCTGTTGATTAAGGTATCCAAACAGTTGCTCATCTGTCTAAGAACACGTAATCAGGGTGGGAAATTAGCACCGGCCACCAGCCAATGGTACTTTTTCAAAGTGGCGGGTGACTTTGCCTTGTATACCAGCCACAGTGGCGGGTAGATTGTAAAACATATTTTTAGGGCTGCAACAACTAATCGATAAAATCGATAATAATCGATTATGAAAATTGTTGTCAACGAATGTCATTATCGATTAGTTGGTCTGCTTACGTCACGGGGAGCGTTTACTGATGACGTCACTTTCATGACAACACAGTCGATCGCGAAATGGCAGTGAGTACCTATAGATCAATCGACGGCAGAAAAAAAGTGTGCACCCCAAGCCGGGGCTGTTTACACCTGGCCACTTCATGCGTTTTCTCAGATCGGATAGCTCTGATTTATCAAAACGATTCCATTTACACCTGGTCACATAAATGTGTTTTCGCTCTTCAATTCCCGCGCTATATGCAGATTTAATGGAGTTCACGTCACCGAAAGCAACAGATATGAGCTGCATTTTATTGATTAGCAGTTAAAATCAAAATCAAACACCGCAATAAGAGAGAGCGGCAACAGCACTGGTAAGATCATTTCGTTTCTTTACTTTTAATGATGATGATTGTGCGTTAAGCGTCTGCGACTTACTTTCACTTTGATTTGCGATAGTTTGCTCGTTGGCTTGATGAATAGATCGCTCATCTGCGGTAATGCGTGTTGCAGTAGCGTCGTCATATCCGGCTATAACATTACATTGCCTATAACACACTCTCACATGTTTATTTTTTTTAGCATTTTTGGGAGGAGTAAAATGTACATATGTGGTTTCAACAACTAGGCTAGATGCATTTACACTTTTCCAGTTTCGTATGGAATGAGTCTCAGATCTCCTCCTGAAGTGGTTTGAGCGCGTTTAGAAGGGCTTTTACACCTGGTCTTTTCACGATCCGATAGCTATCTGATCTGAGAAAACAATGCTACTGTGTAAACAGCTTTGTTTACTAACTTCGGAACAGTCACACTAGATCTATTTTGTCTCGAGCATCAGGTTGCGCAATCAGTTCGCTCGCAACATAAGTGAATGGATTAAAATAGCGCTACCGCAGAAATAGGTTAAATTAAAACGGTGTTTACAAAGTGAAGCACTAAATATAAAGGCAGTTAATAACAGCAGCAGTAAAAGATTTTTTTTTTTTGTCACTGTAGTCAGTGGTTTTCAGCGAATGCTTGTGCACTAATGCATCATTTTCCCTGTCCTTTTAATCAAGCCTGTTAGCTTGCTGCGTACCTCCATTCCGTTCTCTTTTTATAGCATTTGTCTACTATTAAGTTTTAATTGTTTTTCAAACGCGATCTACTGCGGCTCTACTACAATCACACGTTTGTTTTCAGTCTTTCTATATTTAAATTATCAATATATTAAGGTTTAAAATGTCAAAAATAAAGATTATATTAGTAAAACTCAATGTGTGGCTTTTGCACTTTTTAAAGTACACTTTTACACATGAATACCCTGATTTAAGGTTTTATTTAATTATAATAAACAAAAAATCTAATAAAATTAAAAAAAAAACTTTATCCGATTAATCGATTAATCGGAAAAATAATCGTCCGATTAATCGATTATCAAAATAATCGTTAGTTGCAGCCCTACATATTTTTATTGGTTACTACTTAAAACATTCCTTGTAACGGATTGGACAGCTTTTGTCAAAGAATGCTGTTGCTAAGTAACAATAATGCACTTTTGTCGAGTAACTAATTTGATTGGTTTTCAGCGGACCGTGACACATATAGCTGAGCTGAGGTACAGATGAAAGGAAAATTTAAAAAATGTGGCGACATATACCCGGTGTTAAGAGGCCCGGCGTGGAGTCAGCAGAAGCTATGAATGTACAAACTGTTGAGGGCGAAGTAAATAAAAAGAGAAGGTACTTTTCGAACAAGTGGCGCATTAATGATGAAGGGAAAACGAGGGAATGGCTAGCCTACCTTCCCGTCGAACAGTCCATGCACTGTACTTACTGTGTATAATAATACTTTATAAATTTAAATTCCGGGAAAAGTGGCTGGTAAAAAATATAAGTGGCTGGTAAAATTGGGCATCCACCAGCCACCGTGGCTGGCACCATCTTTGGTGTTTACATTACTTTTTCAGAAGTAGAACCGGAAATCGAGGGGAACGCGGATTTGACGTCATTGACAGGCGACGCTATGACACGGCCCGTTACACTGCGAATTTCTCTGGATTTAAACATTATAGGAAACATTTGGGATAATCTAACCACACAATTGAACAAAATATATAACACTGTGCTGGTGGTTTTTGGACATTTGAATGCAAAAATCTTTAAAAAGCTAGTGCCTTTAAATCATTGTTTTACTTTTTGTGTTGTAAAGAATTACACTTATTTTGATGAGTACATGTACTTGATTGCAATTTTAATTGTAATGTGTTTTTCAATTTTACTTTTAAATTTTAAAATTTAAAATGTACTAGGCCTAAATTGCAAATTCATCATTACAAATGTGTAATTACAAATATATTTAAATACATAGCATACAAGTTTCAATAGAAATTACATGCTTGTCAGTACATTTGGAAGTACGCGTTAACCATATTTAAAAAACAATAGAGGAATTTTGAATTTACATGTACTTTATTCCTAATATAACTGGGGTCAAAAAAGCTAATTGCATTTAATGCTAATTTAAACTATAATACATTTTCATTTAATTACAATTAACATGCAATTAAGTGTCTGAAAACATTACATTCAGTTTGCACTTAAATATATTCTTTTAAAATATATCACTTCCATAATAAGTACCCTTTTTAAAAGTGTGCTGCTGAAGTGTAGTTCTTTTTTTACAAGGGTATAGCAAAATATTCAGATATATACAAAACAATAGATTAGTTTGAGGGTGTAGCTAGACTGACTCAATTGTATCATTTGCTTTCACTGACGTTTTTTTAACACACATAACTTGCATAAAATGGAAGTAACGCTTGACCATTCAACAAAGGCATATATAATTTCTTAACCCCAGAGCTCAATGTAGTTCTGTTTTAAATGGTGTTACATTACACGTGCCACTAGCTTAGCATAACAAATTTAAAAGATAATGATAGTTTTCATACAGGTTTCCTAAACAACCCCTGGTCAGTCAAACAGCATTAAACTGTGTTTGTCTCTGTATATTAAGAGTCTATGGAAGAAAGAATTTTTTTTAAACAAATGACACTTTGCCTATTTTAAATGAATGGGACTTTTACTTGCGGAACCTACTATTGCGTTACATTAGTCACGCTGAATGGTTCTAAAAAAAAGAACAGTTACAGGCGAAATGAAGCAGAAGCAAGTGATATGTAAGCAGATCCAGGTGTAAAAAAAACGTGATCATCAAAATTAAACAGCATATAAATCAAAACTACCTGATGTTACTGTATGAAATGTCGACCCAGGACGAGGTACAGGACTGTGCAACCTTAGACTCGATCTACTCCATCTATGTTTTGATCATCGTTCTGAATCCGGTCCGGACATAGTCTTTGACAAAAACGCGATTTTGTCAACTTTTTGCTCAAAATGTTGCTTTGTTTAATAAACTTACCCATGTTCAGGTGTTAATAAAAAAGAATGCATTAAGCTAGAATAAAACGTTGTTTTTTGTTGTTGTTGTTAAAAAGCAGAGGGTCTGTTCTTTCTTTTGATACATTGCATGTTCAGATATTCATACAACAAAATATTCTAAGGGCCATGAAAATTTTGTGAAAATGGTAAAAAAAAAATACTGGTGGTGGCTGGCAACTTTTTTAAAAACGCTTGTGGGGAAAAACTTACATTTTATTAATTAAACAGCTCGAAAACATGTTATCGCTATTTGAAATGACCCATTAAACATGAAAGAATTATGCAATGATTTAGACATTTCTCCTTATATAGAACCTTTTTGGCAAAGTGTTCTATATAGAACCTCACTGAACTATGCGCTATGCACTATGCAATGACATCATTTCTATAAGTTCGGGACATACTTGTGATCTGAGATTAGTTTAGTAGTTTCTCTGATAAACACTGTCAGAAATATTACAAGCCTTTGGAGTGATCTGAGGTGAAATTAGGTAACAAAAGTGCAAGGAACCCTGAACGTCAAGAATTGCTCCCAGAGATCACCCCACACACACACACACACACATGGGCGGGTGGGCTTCTTCCTGCCTGGCCCACAGTGGGTGCACAGCAGCCGCCTGCTACCTGCCCAGAATCCTAATCAGTCCAGGGGTCTGTCTGTCCCCCCGCCTTCCCCTGTCTCACTTATTCTCTCGCTCAGACTCGCTCCACCCACTCGCTCACCCCTCCGTCTCCCGCCCTGCCTCTTTCTCTGCCTCGGACGAAAGGGGCCGATGATCCTTCAAAATTAATTAGATCCCTCCCCACCCCCTTTTTCCAGAAAAAAATCCACCATAAGCACCCCCTTTCACAGCCCTTGTTTTCCCTCTCCCAAAAAATCTCTAATCTTAGAAGGGAATCTTCTCGGAGATTTATTGCAACAACAACAACAAAAAAAAAAACTGCTGAGAGACTACAGGAAGCGTTTTCTGTGTGTTCTGTCATTGTCACTCCGTGGCTCTCTGTCACTCAGTAACACAAACTGTCAATACGTCCCTAGAGGTCAGTTTGTCTGGAAGACGCTCAGACGGCTGTGCCCTGCTGCCGCGACAAAGAGCACAGGGTGACTGAGACCAAAGAAAAGAATAATAACACAGATGACGGACAGGCAGAGAGAAAAAGTAAGAAAGGAGCCGAAATTCAGGTTAATCAGAGACGCTTTTTAATGAGGCGGCCATCTCATAAAGCATGCAGTGTGGTGACTGGAAATCATTTTTATCAGGGATGGGGGGAGAGGGGGGAAAACAAAGAGAGAGGCAAGGCAAGAAAAAGGTGAGGGTGGGGTGTCGGGCAGAGAGAAGGCGGGAGAGGGGGGGTTTCTGGGAAAGGATGTCAAGCATCTGAATAATATAAATCTCAAATATGCAAATGCGACTTACAATGCTCGGCATTCACACATTGTCCTTTGCCTCTGAGCCTGGTCTTTAATGGCACACAGCAGAAACAATAAGAGTGAGAGGTGGTGCTGAGAATTTATTTATAACGGTACCGAACTATATTCGTACATAAAACCAACATAAATATATTAACGATGCTGAATGGTATACACTGACCTGCTTTCCTTTTCAAATACTAAGTGCTTTTTGATGTCTACTGTTTGTTTATAGGTGTTAATAGCCTGCATCACAAGTGTCAGAATACCATATTACTCACGGTGGAAGTATGTTTGAAAACCACAAAAAATAACTTAGAAGGAACGGAAGCAAGAAAGGAACGGGGCAAGATATTGAAACTGGCAGTGTCTATCTCGTCTTGATTTATGGGCAAGAATAATTCAGATCCAATGAATCACTGATTAGGGCTGTCACTTTACGTTCGAAAATCGATTGCACAATCGATCGGACCAACCAACACAAGTTTCGAAAACGAAAATAGGGAATCGATTTTAACTGCCTTTTTTTTTTTACCAAAAATGTGTTTTAGGTAGACAGATCAATACAGTACACAGAACATGTAGGATGTTGGAAAATAACAATGTCTTTTCTGTTAACCAAATGCTTTTTTAATATTCGCTATTACTTCAGTGCAAGTGAACAAGCGCGCCGTTATTTGTTGCTTAGTGACGTGTGTGTTCAAGCAAGCCAGAAATGCGCAGCTTCTGCGCAATACGCTGTTTTTAATATATCATTAGGACTCACAAGTTGCGTATTTGCGCTAAATCCATGCAGATTTGGCTTACACGAACTTCCCCAGCAAAGTGAGTAAACATAGAAACAGGCCAAATTGGCTCGTGATATGACAGCGTTACCCGCCAAAGTTCATTTTTATCCGAATTTGGCGGGTGTTAATTTCAATCCTTGAATGTTGCACTCCTGTTTGTCATTGTGCACAAAACTTCACGCCAATAAATCATCAGAAATATTGCTGACTTGTGCGCGTCTCAAGCGCCCTCTTTACGTTCGTCCTAATGCCTGTTAGTTGTCCGTGGATTTGCCAATATTTGGTGTTGAAAATGGAAACGTCTTTAGACATGGAAAAATCGATTTTACAATCGATTCAATGAACACATATGTCTCAAAAATCGAACAGGATTTTTTCACAAAAGTGACAGCCCTATCACTGATACTCTGTGGACATACTTTTTCCTTGCTTGTAGGTTTTGGCCAAGTTCAAAATCCTAAAAATGTCCTTACTGCAAACATGCACACTGCAACCTACAACATCAATATTCCAAAAAAAATGTTGTTTTCTCTACAAAGGAAATCTACTTAATGCAGCATTAAAACATGCTAATTATTATTAGATTGATCAATCAGACGATTTTCTGAGAATTGCATCGGCCGATTACTGTTACTGAGCTTGACCTAGTGTCAATCCAATCGGTTTGCTTATTCTGTGTAAATACTATAAAAAAATAAGTGTTTATGCAATTTTAGCTATTAGTTCTTAATTGCTGTCATTGAATTGGACTACATACAGTGGGGTTCGGATCTCTGCGGGACCAAATTGAAAATCTTGATTTAAAATCTTATGTCAACCTAAAAAATCAACAGTAATAGGATTGTGTGAAAAAAACTAAGAAACATTATGACATTTAGGGCCAGATTTACTAAAAGCTTGCTCTAGCGCAAACTCTCTTTTGGCTTTAAAAAATACTGTCAGTGTTTACTGAAGACACGTAGTGAGAAATTAGCGCTGAGAATGCGTGGACAGGGTTATTTTTGTGGCTGAACTTATTGCATATGCATTTATAGTTTCCATTTCAGACGCAAAATTTACGGGAGGAGAGTTTTTAAATGAGTCACGCAACACAATTTATACTAATGTCTGCGCTCGTCAATTTACTGGTATTTGTACCATTATTTACCCCAAAAAAGCATGTCTTAAACCAGACGCTAATTTGCACTGCTCTCGGTGGATTGCGTTGGTCATTATAGAAATGATCCGGCTGTGTCTGCGTTCTTTAATTTGCGTCATTAGTAGATCACGTGCAGGACTTTCCACTCCCATTGGCGCTTTTTTGTAATTGCGCTCTCACACTAATTTTCCCTGTAAGTAAATCTGGCCCTAAATTATTTTACACGATTGCTTGAGTGCATGCTGTCATTAAAGCACAAGGAGGACATACCAAACACATACCAAATTCATGTTAATTTGACATTTTTTGACAATATAATTTGTAATGAAAATATTTGGAAAAAAACAGAAGGACTTTAACTGGTGCTGTCAGATATTGGAAACACATTTGGAGTCTATATAAGGGCATTATACTGGCCATCATTCAATCTGATCTTTAATTATCAGTATTAAAAAAAAACCTAACACTATTGTTTTACAGGGTTAATGCAAGCACCTGTAAGTGTAATCACATAGCAGATTTTCAACCAGCTTTCAAATTCATTCTCCATCCTTCCCTAAGCATCCATGCTGTTAATCTAGTCAACATTACACACAAATGTGCAAAAATGGGACCTTTAGGGGTACAGCAGCTTTTCACTGAGCCAGTGCACTTAAAGAGACATCTTTGTACTTCATTTTCCCCTAAAAGGAACATATTAGTACAGTGCTTAGCATAAGTGAACACACCCATGCTAAAATTTACTAAAGAGAAATAAAAAATCATCTTTTGGAAATTGATCTTAATGCCTTTATTAAAAAAATGAGGAAAAATCCAACCTTTAAGAACACCAATTTTCTTTGTGAATGAATAATGTATCGTAAATAAATAAATGTTCTTCTTTAAAATACAGGGTACATAAGTCAGGACACCCCTATGTTAAATTCCCATAGAGGCAGGCAGATTTTTATTTTTAAAGACCAGTTATTTCATGGATCCAGGATAATATGCATCCTGATAAAGTTCCCTTGGCCTTTGGAATTAAAAAAGCCCCACATCATCACATTCCCATCACCATATCTAGTGATTGGCGTGGGGCACTTTCCATAAGATCATCTCTCAATGCAAATCATACCAACTATTAGGCTAACTGAAATAACACCATGCCAATCTCTAGGTATGGTGAAGGGAATATGATGATGTGGGGGTTTTTTAATTCCAAAGGCCAAGGGAACTTTATCAGGATGCATAGTATCCTGGATCCATGAAATAACTGGTCTTTAAAAATAAAAATCTGCCTGCCTCTATGGGAATTTAACATAGGGGTGTCCTGACTTATGTACCCTGTATTTTAAGGAAGAACATTTATTTATTTACGATACATTATTCATTCACAAAGAAAATTGGTGTCCTTAAAGGTTGGATTTTTCTTCATTTTTTAAATTAAGGCATTAAGAACAATTTCCAAAAGAGGATTTTTTATTTCTCTTTTTAGTCAACTTTAGCATGGGTGTGTTCACTTATGCTAAGCACTGTACCTTAAAGGGATACATATAACAGGATAAGGTATTAATATGCACCTTTTAGGGGTAAATAAGGTACTGCCCCGGTGTCAAGATGTTGTAAAGGTAAAATCTTTGCCCTGTAAAACTCGATTTGCTTGCCATTTAAAATAGACAATAGTATGCTATGAAAACATCCTTGATAAAAGAATAGCTTAACTAAATGATCAATCAATCTCAGGATTTAATTACCATTGCTCCAGTTGTGTGAACCCTACAGGCAGGTTCACATTAAAAACACCTACACAGCGCATCAGTTGTAAAAAGCGAAATGCTGTTGCCGTTTGTGAAAAACAATAACTACATAAATTAGGAAATATTGTTTTGTTCATGTATTATATTTGCATTTACGAAGAGGTGACATTTGCATTCAAAAAAAGATTTATATCCCCAAAACAGACAGAGAGAGGTCTCTACATTTTGAAATGGCTCCTCACGTTTCTTAGTAAATCTGAAATCAACACACAGACACACACACACACACACACACACACACACACACACACACACACACATTCATCATGAGATATTAGTAACACTGGCTGCACACACACTCTGTTGAGGTCTGTCGAGGTGATGGTAAACTCTGCCTTAGGTTAGAGGAGTAAATTATGTTAGCATATAAATGCAGACCAGACTGCATGAGAATACACAAAGACAGACAGTCCTAATGAATAAAATATCACTTTTGTCTTTTCTTTCTTTCTTTTTTTCTTTTCTTTTTTGTTCATGATTTTGTGCAATACAAACATTCCTCAGCAAGCTAAAACAACGGACTGTTACCAGTCGCCGAATGAGATGACAAGATATGTGCCGTCCTCTTGGCGGCATTCATCATTTATTTATTTAGCTAGCGTTCATTTTGAGTTGAATAGGTTGCTTCACTAAATGTAGAGCAACTGCTTTTGGAACCCTTTTAACGCGCAAACAAATTGAGTACAGGATGCACTTTAATGGAGCAAAATTGTTTTTTTTTAAAACAGTCCGTGATTGTTTGAGGAGAAAGTATTTTGCTTTTACACCAAGCTGTAAGTATTTAAACCATTCAAATGCAAAACGTGACAACCAGAATTCCTACATGATCAGACCTTTAAAACAAGAATATCATTCGTTTCTAAAGCACACAAATAATGCTGTAACCAGACGTGGCGAAAAAAACAACAACAACCCATGTTAAACATCCTGACCTGTTCAGACTGATCCCCAGCGAGCGTGCTCGGCAACTCCTTGTGCATTTCAGATGCACAAAATCTGTTCGCTGATTTACATGAAAACCTACAAAATTTTTTTGACATACTCTTCAACCTTCCACCGCTTTGCCGTCTTCTCAGTGTCTGATTTCTCAAATGTGATTCCGGCACGTGAAAAACAAGGAAGTGAAATACAGAGTCGAATGCTCTACAATTCCTTTACAACAACACACCAGGCCTGACCTAAAACGACCTCACGCTCTTTAGGCAAAGTGCCAAGAAAGTCTTCCGGAGAGAAGCTTGAATTGTGTGTTTATGGCCTATTGCCATCTAATCGTAAAGTTACGCATGTTCCTGCTTTATCTGAAGCTCTTGATCTTGTTTTGCTGTCAAAGTCATACTCCTCTGTATTATAATATAGTTGTCATTATGCAGACTTTAGGATTTGGGCTGTGATGCTTTAGATTTTTACTCTTCTTTTGGTGAAACACAATATGGATGGTTTTTATTTTTGTCCAAAATATTGTGGTTTTAATTTGTGGTTTTGTTCATTGACATTTTTGTTTCTGAATATTGCAAAAGGTAAATGGCACTTCTGAGTCACAGCATATTAAAAAATACAATTTCTCCTGCTTTTGTGCAAACTACTTCTAATTGGCTTACTAGGTACTGGTATTCAATCAAATGCCATAAATGCTTATTAGCAGCATATGGATCCATATGATTACCACCATACGGAGTCTCTGAAGGTCCAACCAGTGCAGGATTTGTATCAATAATACAGTTATTGTGCTTTATTTAAAAATCATTACTATATAAACACTAGAGTACACCATGAACATACAGTAGATCACATAACTTGCTCTGTTCATGTTTTTTCTATGTTTGCTGTGATTCAGTGCTTCTTTTCAAATAAGGCTCCCCACTAAACTCTGCATATAGAGAATTACGTGTGCAAATATATTATATTGAAAATTTACAAACGTGCAAGCTCATGTGTTTTGTTTCTCTTTTTTTTTTGGTGCGCTACATGAAATGTACCATCTCAATTGTACTGATGTTCTGCATAATGTTCCCATTTTTGGGTAAACAATATTGTACAATTGATTCAATAGGTCCTTCTTATAAATTAGTGATATTGGCATCTTGAGATTTTAATGACATGATTTAGTGAAATATGATGCATATAAGTTATAACACATCTAAGTACACTTAATATCCATTTGAATAAATATCTCAAGCATCATGCACTTGGGAAATAATAAATAAATAACTCCAAACCATTTGCCCGCTTCATTAAAGTGTAAATCCCTATGTTAATTTATATTACTCATTATGCTTTTTTCCAATTCAAAGGCAACTCTTCAGTCACTTCTATTAAATATTAAATAATAAAATTTGGTGTAAAATTGTAAAAGGGGGAAAAAAGAGAGAGAAAAAGAGCCCTGTGACAGGCATTTTTCTATGCCTATTTAACTGAACATATCACAAAGATATTTTCAAGATGGACCATTTGACTGTTCATGTGACGGCCTTTAAAATTATTCGAAACCCTGGAGCAGATATTGGTACAATTACAGTCTTATCATGTTGGTACAGATGTCCAAGGCAACTGCCAAAAAAAAAAAAAAAATTCATATCATATCATGAGCAAAAGGCGGATAGCCGATAGAAACAGGAAGTCATGAGAATCCTTAAAAAGATCAGAGTGGTGATACTCCCACTAGTGCTTCAGTTCACACTCGACTCCCGATCTGCAACGCCAGACCCTCTCTGCATGGCATCAATGGGGAATGTGAAGGTTTAGATTAAAAATGATGCCTTGTTTTTAGTTGTGTACGACTGTTGAGAATTGAATGCCTTTTGATAGTCAGAGCAAAGTCAGCAAATACACTTCAGCCTACAAAAATGGACTCTGAATTCAGCCTAGTTCACCAAAGCTGGTCTTCATTACTATGGGCTTAGGACATGTGACATTGTACACTTAAATCTGTCTTCTGAATGTTATAACAGACCTATTGTAACAACAGCAATCAACATTTTATAATAATCAATGCATGGTGATCCAAAATTAGTGAAGCTTGTTTCCGCCACAGAATAAAAAAATGAAAAAGATTATTTTTCAATTCTGACTTTTTTTTTAGAATTGCGTGATACAGCTAAACTCGCAATTGTGAGAAACAAAGTCAGAATTGTGTGATTAAAAAGTCGCAATGACCTTTTTCATTTTTTTATTCCATGGCAGAAACAAGCTTCCATACAAAATAGATAAATAGCCTAATTTATACCATTAAAGGGTTAGTTCACCCAAAAATGAAAATTATGCATTAATTCGTTTACAGTCTGAGGGAGACGCACGCTGGAAACAAAACAATCTTCGCAAACATGTCTAAGGATTTCGACACAGAGGAAGACTTGCATTTTTTTGCCCAGCCATATTTATTTGAATTCGAATACACGGGCGCACCAGATACACGTCAGCAGCGTCACTAAAGCGGATTGACAACAGAACCGGAAGACAATACAATGCTGAATAAAGTCATAGTTTTTGTTATTTTTGGACCAAAATGTATTTTCGATGCGAACTAACCCACTGATGTCACATGGACTACTTTGATGATGTCTTTATTTCCTTTCTGGACAAGGACAGTATACCGTACATACATTTTCAATGGAGGGACAGAAAGCTCTCGGACTAAATCTAAAATATCTTAAACTGTGTTCCGAAGATTAACGGAGGTCTTACGGGCTTGGGATAACATGAGGGTCAGTCATTAATGACATCATTTTCATTTTTGGGTGAACTAACCCTTTAAAGGGGTCATGATGAACTGCCTTTTCAAAATATATATAAATATATATCAGACCCCTCTTGAAGGAAATGCAGCCTATAAAAAACAATGGCAATAACATAGTGATTTAATGGCAGTTAATGTTCTTGCGATCACCCATGTACCTGGCTAGAGATCACAAACCTCTAATCGTTCATGTGTGGGCACTAGATGTCATTACTTGATACCCTAAATATCAAGTCGTGCTCACAGTAGAGCCAAATGATGTCCAGCTCCACCTCTGTGGATCTAACGGGTGGAGGGATAGGGTTATGGGTAGGGTTAGGGTGTGGTTGGACCTTCTAGCTCCACCCATTATGCCCAAATTACAACTTAAGAGGGGGAGCTGGACTTTATGTTCCACCCATGGCTCTGCAATGAGCTATGAAAATAATGACAAAAAAATCAGCCTGAATAATAAGCACTGAAAAATAAACAGTACAGGCCAGAGTTACTAACAGTTTGCAAAAGCGCAAACCCTCTTTTGGTGGTAAAAATAAATAAATAAATAAATAAAAATACTGTCAGGAAAGACAAATTAGCGTTGAAAGGGTGAACACAGTTATTTTTGCGGCTGACCTTAAGTGCATTTGTTGGAGCTTCTCTTTCAGAAGCAAAATTTATGGGATGAGCAACATGATTTCCTAAGGCTTGTGGTAGTCAATTAACTGGTATTTCTGTCAGGACCACTATCGTCAAATACGATTGGCAGTTGCATACAGTTAGGATTGACGGTTTGGTTCTGTTCTGGGCAAGAAATCCCGGATAAGAGCAGTGAGAGCAGCAATAACCCCCCTTAGGGTAAACAGAACAAAACCAAAATGAATGTATTGCAGATATCATTAATTCAAGATTTTAAAATATAACATAATTCGAGAATTTATTCTGATTCACAGGGAATCAGTATGCCATACTGACTGCCGAGAGGAGGAGCTGGGGATGGAGGAGGGTAATTACTGTAACTCCTGAGAAACACGTTAGCTGCTGATAATACTGAAGGAGCATGTAGTGATAGGCGTTGTATTTCTATAGGTAGACGTGGATCAGCTGAGAGTCAGCTGATGCGAGCTTGACTAACATGACCTGCCAGAACTGACACTACGCTTAATTTGCGCCATTATTTAAGCATGTCTAATCCATTTTGCGCTTGACATGCTGCGATAGTTGTCAGAGAGCGCATGAGAAGGGACGGCATTTTCTCCACTTGTGCTTGTTTATTAATTTGGAATGCCAGAGGAAGATGTTATCCGAACATATTGTTGACCAAGTCACGTTATTTTTAATTTGCTGCGCCCGTGTTGTTGTAGTAGATTACCCACACCTGATTATCATCTGCTCTGCTTGTTTGTGAAACCTATATGCTAATTTGCACAGCTCTTGGTAGATTGTGTTGGTCATAATAGAAATGAGCTGCTGCGTCTCTGTTACTTAATGTGCACATTGTCAGTAGATCAGCCGCAGAACTTTCCACTCCCATCAGTGCTTTTATGAGATTGCAGTCTCTCTTTAATTTGCCATTTAGTAAATCTGGCCATAAGAAGGTAATACAGGGTTCAAAATTAATAACCAAAGCAAAACCTTCATAATAGTAATTAAGGCTGTCCACTAAAAAATCGACTAAACTTTAGTCGACTAGAAGAGGCTTAGTCGACTAAGATTTTATTAGTGTCACGTTTTAGTGTGTTTAGTTCTGTTTTGTGATCTTGGTTTCCCCTGTCTTTGTGATTTTGGTTCAGTCCTGTTAGTTTTCCCGCTCTGTCTAATTAGTAATTCCCTTCACCTGTGTTCTGTTAATCTTCCCATTAGGCCCTGTTCATTTAAGCCCTGTGTTTTCCCTCAGTGTTTGTTGATCGTCGTCTATGTATGGTTGTGTGATCTGAGTTCCTGGAGTTTTCATTTGTTTCTGTTTAGTTTGTTATTAAAGCAACTATACTGCAGTGCCCGTGTCCTCGTCTTCAGCATCCTGCACAACCCTGACAGAACGATAAACCTAGACAAGATGGATTTGGCTGGCCATGACCTGACGGATTACCTCATCAGGATCCTGATGGAGAGAGGTTTGCGCATCACCATCACCCCCGTGATGGCTCCAACCATCTTCGCCATGCCATCCATCCTCATCCATGGTTCTGAAGAGCCCTTTTCCCCGCTGGTTCCGTCCAGCACCAAGCCCTCTTCGCCGCTGGTCCCGTCCAGCCCAGAGCCTTCGCCGCTGGTCCCGTCCAGCCCAGAGCCTTCGCCGCTGGTCCCGTCCAGCCCAGAGCCTTCGCCGCTGGCCCCGTCCAGTTCCGAGTCCCATGATGTGCTGGCCCCGTCCAGTTCCGAGTCCCATGATGTGCTGGCCCCGTCCAGTTCCGAGTCCCATGATGTGCTGGCCCCGTCCAGTTCCGAGTCCCATGATGTGCTGGCCCCGTCCGATCCTGCGCCAGAGCCCGTCCGATCCTGCGCCAGAGCCCGTCCGATCCTGCGCCAGAGCCCACTGATCCTCTGCTGGTCCTGCCCAGCCCAAGACCCTCTTTGCTGCCGGATCCCCCCTTTCCTGTCAATTTCCCCATTAAATTTTAGGGGGGCGCCCACCCGAAGGGTCTTCACCGCCATGGCCACCTGAAGAAATATCTCCGCCATGGCCACCCGAAGGGTCCTCGCCGCCATGGCCACCCGAAGGGTCCTCGCCGCCATGGCAACCCGAAGGGTCCTCACCACCACGGCCACCCGAAGGGTCACCACCGCCCTGGACGCCCGAGGGTCCGACAGCTCCGCCCTGGACGCCCGAGGGTCCGACAGCTCCGCCCTGGACGCCCGAGGGTCCGACAGCTCCGCCGTGGCCACGCCCACAGCCTGCTCCGCCCTGGTCCCCTGAACAGCCTGCTCCGCCCTGGCCACGCCTTCAGCCTGCTCCGCCATGGACACGCCCACAGCCTGCTCCGCCCTGGTCCCCTGACCAGCCTGGACCGTCCTGGAGTCCAGGATGCCCACCCTCCCACCCCTTTGGATGTTATACGGCGCGAGGACGCGCCTTCGGGGAGGGGGGAGGTACTGTCACGTTTTAGTGTGTTTAGTTCTGTTTTGTGATCTTGGTTTTCCCTGTCTTTGTGGTTTTGGTTCAGTCCTGTTAGTTTTCCCGCTCTGTCTAATTAGTAATTCCCTTCACCTGTGTTCTGTTAATCTTCCCATTAGCCCCTGTTCATTTAAGCCCTGTGTTTTCCCTCAGTGTTTGTTGATCGTCGTCTATGTATGGTTGTGTGATCTGAGTTCCTGGAGTTTTCATTTGTTTCTGTTTAGTTTGTTATTAAAGCAACTATACTGCAGTGCCTGTGTCCTCGTCTTCAGCATCCTGCACAACCCTGACAATTAGTTGGTTAGTCGCAGAAAAAAAAAAACTCCACAGGAAGTGGCGAAATCACGCAGTCCGTGAGAGACCAATCGTTAACGGTGGGTCCTTGTGGTAATTACAGTTTGTCAGGCAGGAAATCCAAACGTTCGCCTATCATCCAGCGACTTCAAATATGGCTTATCATTTGAAAACATGTAAGTAGCAACTTTACATGGCCGTTCTCTCTAACGTTAACCTAGATAAACGTGCGCTATTATTAGGTGCATATCCAAGTGTTTTAGCAGAATGTGGAAGCTGAAGTGTAGTGCACTTACTGCATGACATAGAGGCGCCAGCACAATCACTTGCATTTTTTTTTTACTTAAAATACTCCGTAATTTTTTGTCATACAGAAAAGAGTAATACGTCATTCCAAACTGGGTCAGCCGACACTAACTCAGAAAACAATATTAATAAACAATTAAAATGTCTCATTGCTATTTTTTTCCAACACATTCATAATCTTTACTTTTGCCAGTGCGTGAGACATATATTCCGCCCCCAAGTATTTAAGTAATTAAATTAATATAAACGTGTGATTATTCGACTAAAGGCTAAAATGAACGACTACTAGTCGACTAGAAAAATGTTTAGTCGGTGGCAGCCCTAATAGTAATATATATCAACATTAACTCATGCAATTATTTTAAAATCCTTAATGCATTAAAAAAAAATTCACGCAAATAAATTACTGAAGCACGTGAAATTACATCATTAACATACTTTACATCATGCAGATAGATGATCTTAGAAGTTGGGAGTTTATCACACTGAGGATAATGGCGCAAGTAACTTGGTGGGGGGGAATTTCTATTCTAACCCTCAAACCCGATTTCATTTCCCTGTTTGCGATCAGATCAATTTAAGCCGCTAAACTCAGTCCAAAAAGTTTTCAGTCCAATAATTCAGTTAGTGAATTCCTTCAAACAGTGCTATAATGTAAAGAAAACCAGGCTGATTACGTCAGAGAAGTCAGAGAGAATAGAAACTCATGTTGTGTTTTCAGATAATTATTCATTCCAGTGTGTGTTTCGCTTTAAAACACGAGCTCTGTCATTTTCTTTCATTGTTTCTGAAGAGTGCGAGCCTTCAAACATCGCTCTGTGTGAAGTAAAGACTGAAAGGAATGTCAATACATCCTACCACTGTATGGCCAGATGAAACGCAAACTACGTTTCTCAGCTGGATAAAGCAAACCAGTGCCTCGCTAGTAAAGTTTTGATGGATGAGGATTGCAATCAAGAAAAAGACGATTGCGGTGACGTACAGGAGTCGTAAAGTAAGCATGCGTGAGTCTGTTATATTGATGAGCAAACAAACCATGTATGTGCGCTCTCGAAGCACTGATCGCATTGTATTTATGCACAGACACATTTCACTAAATTTTTTTAAGCATCTCCATGTGGTCCTGTTCGGTATTGCAACTTGACTTGTCTAAAATGTAAACAAGCTCTTTGCTTTTGCAAATCATACCCTATCACAGTGGTTCTCAACTCCAGTCCTCGGGACCCGCTGCTCTGCACATTTTGTATGTCTCTCTTATCTGACACACTCAGTTTAGATCATAGAGTCTCTCCTAACGAGCTGATGATCTGAATCAGGTGTGTTAAATAAGGAGACATACAAAATGTGCAGAGCAGTGGGTCCCGAGGACTGGAGTTGAGAACCACTGCCCTATCATACACCCGCCACAATGCTATGCAATGTTTTTTGCTAGTTTCAGCCTGACGCAGTTATCTTTTTCACATCCTGCGCCACATTGTTTAAATAGCAATTCTGTCAGGACCACTATGGTCACATACGACTGAATGTATGAACCAACATGAATGTGTGCAGATATCATTAATTCAAGATTTTAAAATACAACATAATTTGAGAATTTATTCTGATTCAAAGGGCACTCAGAATGCCAAATCCTGACTGCACGAGAGGAGGAGCTGGGGATGGAGGAGGGTAATTAGCTCCTGAGAAATGCGATAGCTGTTGATAATACTGAAGGAGCTTATATATGAATACAGTGATAGGCGTCGTATTCCTATAGGTAGACATGGATCAGCTGAGAGTCAGCTGATGCGAGCTTGACTATTGTGACCTGCCAAAACTAACACTACGCTTGATATGCATTTGCACATATTTGTGCGCCCATAGGCGTGCTGGTCTGAAAACGAGGTGTGTCTGAAAATTGTTGGCGCGTTGCTATTTTGAGGCAACTGAAATAGACCAGGTTTAGAGAAACCTGGTCTAAAGTCAATGGCGCAGTATTTTTTTTTGTTATTTAAAGGGCGCATTAGTAATATCCGCCTATATGTGGGTGCACAACTCGCGTACACTCTGCTTATTACACACACAGGGACACGCAGCAGCACACAAACATGCCAAATATTAAAAATAAAAGGATTACAATGTAAAAGATTATTATTGTGTACATAAAGATATGGTGGAATACGGCTTGTCCCGTAGATGGTCTGCTTGCGTGCTTTAACCTCGCGCACGAGCAGATCCGTTTGCGCTCTGGAGAAGCGTTCAATCTTTCCACTATTCGCCATAATCCGCCATGGCACGAGCACAACTGGCTTTTAAAGGGAATGGGAAATGACACTGTGATTGGTTTATTGCACGTTACGCCCAAAACACACCCATTACTCATTATGAGGAAATTGAATTAAATTGGGACAACCCTTTTAGACCATGCGCCGACCATTTTTCCCGTCGTTAAACTAGCAAAAGTGGATTCGGACACGTGGCAAGTGCACTTGCGCGGTGCGCTTTAGACCATGCACTTAGATCGTTAAAATAGGGCCCTCCTAATATCATTAGGATATTTGGTGTCTCCAAGTGTCCTTTATTGGAAAGACACCAAAATTTACCTAGAAAAAAAGCTTGCAGAAAATAGTTTTGTGAGAATCGCCCTTCAATCTGATGGTTTACTTTGCTGGATATAGCAAATGATGAAAAAATGAACGTGATAAACAAGTTAAATGGTGCATGCTTAATTTCACGATAAGTGTGTAATAATTGACAGCCTAAATATACACACACACACACACACACACACACACACACATATATATATATATATATATACACACACACATACATACACGTATATCATGGTGTCAGACAAGATGTGATTACATGATACTTATTACAGTTAGTGGGGGGGGGGGATTATGTAAAACATGAAATCTTTCCATGAACATGACAGGTACTAATGAAGTCAACCTAGAATCCTGACTGAAATGATAGCAAATAGGAACACCCTTTGAAACTGTGTAAATACCTATTGCCATCATACTGTATTTACACACAAGGAAATCAATACACTCAGTATACTGACTGTAAACAGGAAACCGTTCTTTATTTTTCTTTCTTTCTTTCTGGCACTTTCTTTCTTTCTTAAACAATGTAGTAATTCCAATAAAGCAGCCCAGTCTGCCAAATCTCCAGTGTCAAAATATAAGGCCTTTAGAAACCTTACGTCGTCAGATTAATAACTATGTTGCAATTGCAACGTGCTAGGACAGCCAACCATTTCACAAGATTTACAGAGAAACTGCCAAAATCTCATTAATGTTTTCCACCTTATCAATGAAAATAAGGATGTGACTTAATTGGATGTGTGAATTAAAAAGATCAGAACAATTCTTTTGATGAGGGGTCACGCAGTATTCATTGAAGAGCTAAAAGTCGCTAAAATCTAAAATATTACGCCTTCCACAAAAGGGTTGCTTATATAACACCACACATTGATTTAAAAATTATCTGCTTTTGCAACAAAAATTATGGACTAAAATATTTTTGGTTATACTTGTGTCAGACTAGCTAAACAATTCACTTTCACCTCTGCCAAATTACCTTGGCAACAACTACCTGGAAACGAGTGGGTCAGTGACATGGCACAAATTTTTTGTCAAAATCTATTAATTTATCCGAAATACATTAGAAATGTGATTCATACATACAATGATTTGAATGGAATCATCTTGATGATGAACAAGTTTTTCATTTCACAATAAAAATTCATTTTGATATATTTTTGGGGGCATGAACAATCATCTTGATGTCATAATGAATACAAAAGCCATGATGAAATAATTAATTTGGCATAGTATTTTATTATTAATTTATAGAAAAAAAGGGAAGCAGTTTTATCAAAATATTATAAATATGTATAAAAAAAATGTAAGTCCACCAAGTTAGTGTGACCAACAATGTCATGAGGTGCAGTTAACATGCAGGAAAACAAACAAACAAATAATTTTTCCATCTCTTTATATTGGATACTCTTGGACAATTTATCATTAGAAGCTTTATTAAACCACTTAAACTGCAGTAAAATTGTAAAATACCACACCTGCTGTCCACATAAGTAACGGCTTTGCTTTTCATCTTTTCTATTGTTAAGATTCTATTCACACATTGGCATCAAAATACCAGTAAACTCTGTGATTTCAATCATCGAAAATTACCTTAAAACACTGCAGGTTTTTTTTCCATTTTGTCCAAACTTAATTAATGCAAACTCATTTTACATCAGCGTGCCCTCACTTTTTTCATGCCCATAATTTTACAGCTTTGTTCACATAAGCATCAAAACGGTCATTTTAAAACTTATTAGAGCTACAAAAATCGTTCAAAGATTGCGATTTCGATTCAAACACCTACACGATCTCATTCCTAAATGACAACGATTCGGCTATGTCTATTAAAAACGTAGCGTTTGCGCTGCCGCTGAGCCAGAGAAAGCAGTTAGGCTAGGTATGAAACAGCTTCACAAACAGTCTTTTCAACAACACAGTATCATTATTTCCGTGTTACAAATATTCAAATCATCACAGAAGTACTGAAATAAAAGTTTATGGTTCGGATATAAACATTGATGTCTATGGTAGCGATCAAAATACAGTAAATCACCTTTTGAAAGTAACATGAAGCTTCAAATAAAGATAGTGTCGATTACATCGTTACGCCAGTAGGTGGCAACAAGTGACTTAAAAAATGTATTTGTCATTGAATCATTCATTCAAGAAATTCATTCAGACACACTGAATCATCCAGTAATGAAACAAGTGAAGTATTTATGAGTGAGTCATTAAATCATTCATTCAAACTGATTTTTTGAATAAGTCATTCAAATTAATTAAACATTTTAAATGGACTGCAGCAATTAACATTTTGTCAGAACCTCTAGTAAATTACATTATTTTGTTTAGTTGTCAGTTCAGAATCGTGATATCTGTTTGAACAACAACAGATATCAACAACAAAAACTAAAAAAAAAACGTGATTCTCGTGCATCTCTAAACCGTGAACCGTGCATCTCTAAAACTAATACAATTTTACAACTGCAATGTTACAGCTTCTCATTTACCAGTATTTCGCAACAGGTCCTGATCTCTAAATGGTCAAATGTATTTCCGTAAAAGCCTGTATGCGTGAAAGCGTCTTGCTACATACACCTAAAGTGTAGGAAAAAATACAATCATGTTAAAATGAATTCTACAAAATAAGCAAGTAAATGCCATCCTCAAAAGAGTTGCTTGTATAACACATCCACATACTGGCACACAGTACACACTATGTACCTTTTCTACTAAACTACTAAATAATATGATTCTATAGAATTACAATCACTAATATCAGCAACAATATTGACTGTGATTAAAGGTAAGGCAGCAACTATTTTTGGTGATGAATTTTTTGATTAATCTGAAAAAAAAAATGTAAACGTTTTATTTTCAGTAGGCCTATTATACTTAAAGCGCATGCTATTCCACATGATAGCCCATTAACACACACACACACACACACACACACACACACACACACACACACACACACACATACACACAATATGTAATGCAAAACAACCTGTCCTAAAAGTATAAAAGTATATGTGTTTCTGTTTATATATAAATATATATATATATATGTGTGTGTGTGTGTGTGTGTGTGTGTGTGTGTGTGTGTGTGTGTGTGTGTGTGTGTGTGTGTGTGTGTGTGTGTGTGTGAGTGTGTACTGTGTATGTATATATACAGGTCCTTCCCAAAAAATTAGCATATTGTGATAAAGTTAATTATTTTCCATAATGTAATGATAAAAATTAAACTTTCATATATTTTAGATTCATTGCACACCAACTGAAATATTTCAGGTCTTTTATTGTTTTAATACTGATGATTTTGGCATACAGCTCATGAAAACCCAAAATTCCTATCTCAAAAAATTAGCATATCATGAAAAGGTTCTCTAAACGAGCTATTAACATAATCATCTGAATCAACTAATTAACTCTAAACACCTGCAAAATATTCCTGAGGCTTTTAAAAACTCCCAGCCTGTTTCATTACTCAAAACCGCAATCATGGGTAAGACTGCCGACCTGACTGCTGTCCAGAAGGCCATCATTGACACCCTCAAGCAAGAGGGTAAGACACAGAAAGACATTTCTGAACAAATAGGCTGTTCCCAGAGTGCTGTATCAAGGCACCTCAGTGGGAAGTCTGTGGGAAGGAAAAAGTGTGGCAAAAAACACTGCACAACGAGAAGAGGTGACCGGACCCTGAGGAAGATTGTGGAGAAGGACCGATTCCAGACCTTGGGGGACCTGCGGAAGCAGTGGACTGAGTCTGGAGTAGAAACATCCAGAGCCACCGTGCACAGGCGTGTGCAGGAAATGGGCTACAGGTGCCGCATTCCCCAGGTCAAGACACTTTTGAACCAGAAACAGCGGCAGAAGCGCCTGACCTGGGCTACAGAGAAGCAGCACTGGACTGTTGCTCAGTGGTCCAAAGTACTTTTTTCGGATGAAAGCAAATTTTGCATGTCATTCGGAAATCAAGGTGCCAGAGTCTGGAGGAAGACTGGGGAGAAGGAAATGCCAAAATGCCTGAAGTCCAGTGTCAAGTACCCACAGTCAGTGATGGTCTGGGGTGCCATGTCAGCTGCTGGTGTTGGTGCACTGTGTTTTATCAAGGGCAGGGTCAATGCAGCTAGCTATCAGGAGATTTTGGAGCACTTCATGCTTCCATCTGCTGAAAAGCTTTATGGAGATGAAGATTTCATTTTTCAGCACGACCTGGCACCTGCTCACAGTGCCAAAACCACTGGTAAATGGTTTACTGACCATGGTATTACTGTGCTCAATTGGCCTGCCAACTCTCCTGATCTGAACCCCATAGAGAATCTGTGGGATATTGTGAAGAGAAAGTTGAGAGACGCAAGACCCAACACTCTGGATGAGCTTAAAGTCGCTATCGAAGCATCCTGGGCCTCCATAACACCTCAGCAGTGCCACAGGCTGATTGCCTCCATGCCACGCCACATTGAAGCAGTCATTTCTGCAAAAGAATTCCCGACCAAGTATTGAGTGCATAACTGAACATAATTATTTGAAGGTTGGCTTTTTTTGTATTAAAAACACTTCTTTTATTGGTCGGATGAAATATGCTAATTTTTTGAGATAGGAATTTTGGGTTTTCATGAGCTGTATGCCAAAATCATCAGTATTAAAACAATTAAAGACCTGAAATATTTCAGTTGGTGTGCAATGAATCTAAAATATATGAAAGTTTAATTTTTATCATTACATTATGGAAAATAATTAACTTTATCACAATATGCTAATTTTTTGAGAAGGACCTGTATATACATATATATATATATATATATATATACACACACACACACACACACACATATATTATACACACACACACACACACATATATATATATATATATATATATATATATATATATATGTATATATATATATATATATATACACACACATACAGTATATATATAAACAGAAACACACACACATATACTTTTAGAACAAAACGCAAATTCTTACATTATAAGAAGAACAGTAAAAGTATAAACCGTACAACTGCATTGAACAATACCAGCACTCAAAGCACTTGACACAGAAACCTAGCCACGTACACTACATGACCTTCTTTAAAAGGTTTATTGTGGACTGCTCTCGTACTTGTGTTGTGCACTTCTTCTGCTGTATCTTGTTCTGTGTGACATCAGCTACTATTGATTATTATCAATTAATTGTTGCAACTCTAATCAAAAGATAATTACGCTACAAAATGTTTCATAGTAGGCAACACAAGTAATTCTTTGTTCTCTGCTTTTTGTAGAATGCAGATTGTGTTCGGCTGGCTAGAAAACAATACAGAAACACTTCCAACACGTCTTGTCCCTCTGTCCAATTGCCATATTGCAACTGTCCTGGACTCAGATACCTACCATAACCGTAAATACCGTACATATACCTACCATAACCATACATAGCCGTACCAAATTGTACATATAAAAAAATTAGGGCTTAAAACAATAGGGTGGTTAAAAAAGAAATATTGCTATAATATTATTATATCGGCACTAACAGTACTACAGAGCGATTAATAGAATACAAATATGATTCCATATTCTCTGTTTTTGCTAATCAGTGAGGAAATTGTAGATTAAAAAATTTCAAAAATGTTACTGGCCAGAAAACAATTCACACACTTGCTCCTCTGCCAAATTGCCTTGGCAACAATAACTGTCCTGGCAACAGGTATGCACACCTATGCAGAGAGTTTTCAAGGCCATTCTTACTTCAAAACGTTTTAAATGTTTCCTCAGCTCTGCAGCTGTCCTCTTCAAGCTGGCCCAGTTCATACATACCCATAAAAACGTCAAGTGCTCTTTCCAAAATGGCCACATAATACGGAGTAGGATAAACAACACCTGGATAGAGACACTGCAATAACGTAAAGCTTGTTCCCTCCCCTCTGAACCAGACACAAGTCACAGACAAATGTCCTCAAACTATAGCAACACACACACAACACAAACTGATCCTGTTTTAAGACCAGGGTCTCAGGGGAAAGAATACGCCTTTAAAATATTTACATAAAGATACACAATCATGACCTTTAAAGAGTCTACATATTGTAGTTCCTTTTGGCAGCTGGAATCTTCCATGATTTAAATATATGTAAGCAACATTTTTTTTTGTTTTATATTTCTGGACTTAAATACCCCACTAACACTCTGTCTCTCTCTCTGTGTGTGGCCTGGTAAACCCTACATTATGGAGACAAAATATGTCCCCACAAAGATGGCAATATCCGAAATCCCTGTCCTTGCGGAGACATTTTTTTGCAGAAAGTGTTCTGTGACGGGTAGATTAAGGGCTAGGGTTAGTATACGGGGGATAAAATATACAGTTTGTACAGTATACAAATCATTATGTCTATGAAAAGTCCCCATAAAACATGAAAACACAACGTGTGTGTCTGAGTGTGTGTGTGTGTGCGCATTCGATGACAGTTCTCAGAAACATGATACATTATATATTTGTCCCACCAGATCCTCGACTGTTTCGTGCAGCACACCACTGATCGTCTTCAAAAACTAGTCTTGCCATTATCAATAGAAACTTGTTAACAATGTGGAGTGGTAATGTGTGAAACAGCCTTTACCCGATTCCGCATTTGCGCCGCCGTTTCTGTTAACCCATGTGTCGTTATTACTTCTCCTATTGGAACAGTGAACACGTTTGGAGCTGCCCTTTTCTCCAAAATGGAGGACATTCTATCTCTGAGTGCTCTGTGCTCCAAAGCAGCTCCCTCCCTTGCGTTCGTCAGGCCCGCTTTATACAGCCCAGTTGTAAACAAATAAGAAGTAAACTTGGCCAAACTCTGAGAGAGAACTCTTTGACTACCTCTGTTTTATTTTTTCATCTGCCTTTTACAAACCATTTCCAGATATTTTCCTTTAGAAATGGCAGTGATCTCACTAAGACTTGTAGAAAACCATATGAGTGCCGGGGTTAGCTGAGGACACGAAAGCACCTTGGCAAACATACAACTTCCCTATTAGAATCCAAGATACATTTTTCACATCAGTGAAATGCCTGTGTACTCGTTTATGCATTTAAAGAGACACGCTGAAAAGATCCTCGAGATGTGCGCGTTTTGTATTATGCCTACAAACTAAAAGAGAAAAAAGAACAAGAAGGCTTTTATTTGCATGTACCAAAAACAAACTCCCTGACCCTTGTTTATGTTTTACCTTGGGAAAGCAAAAGTGTTTGCGTTGTGACAATGTCATATTGAAAATACATTCTTGCTTATTTCACAAGTGTAACTTCACATCGAACTTTAGGCAAAAAAACATTCACCAAGTTAATGCTGCAGCACATGACTGACAATTATGTATGCAAAAGGGCGGGAAAGAGTTGTTGGCACACTCGCTGTGGAAAATCCCCATTGTACCAAAGCAACTCTTCTTTCTGAGGTAAATGTTACTAGTCTGCCAGGTGAGGTCTAAACCTTGCTGCCTAAAACTGGTTTTCCTGATGTGGGTGTGTGAATAAGATAGCGCGAGTAAGTGACGCTGCCTCACTCAGGTCATCTGAGGTGAACGCTGTACAGTACAAACTACAATGTGTTACAAGTAGGAAAAATGCATCACTGGTAATAAGTCAAGGTGGAAAGCACAAGGACGTCTCCGTCACTAGTGAACACTGAAGCAGCTGCTGTTCAAGGAAACACAATTACACTTTTAGAGGGGCACATGTACAAAAGACAAAGGGGTTTCAACTTTGACCTGGATTTAGCATACAGTCGAGGCCTATATTAAGAATTCCCTTTTAACCCCGCAAGCTGTTGCGTACAGCATTCCCGCTCACAACTGTGGAGGGAAACGCGGTCCCAAAACTTAACAGGAATCTAGCCTAGTCTCTGTGCAATCTGGTGAGTCCAATCAGCCCTATCTCCACATTCTTAAAAATAGCGTGAACATTAGGAAATCACTCATCAAGACGAACCTCATATGCAGGAAAAAAGAGAATAGAATTTATTCTTCTAAGATAAAGCCTAGAGGGGTAAGGGAATGTTCAGCTCAATTAGGAAAAGTGGATAGCTCACTAATTCTGATAGATCTCTCAGATTAAATTGTCAAGTAATTACATTGCAAGCATTCACTAAAAGCAAAAAACTGAAAAGAAATAAAAAACAGAACTTCACAGCCCAATTACAACCCAATTCTAGATGTTTTCTCGAGGGCTAACGCAAGCATCTAAGTTTCATAGCTTCAACAAACACAAAGATTTCAAAAACTGTTCTGCGATCAGTGTGAAAAGCAAACGGCTACTGTTTTTGAGTGTAAAAATTTATCTTTTTGCATTTTCTGTCTTCGTGGGATATTTGTGTCATCTTTAAGCCATTTTTACATATGCAAACTTACATATTGATGAATTTCATATATGTATTTTTGCAAAAGAACTGGATAGAGGGGTCATATATTTTTATTGTTATAGACCCATGAAAGAAAGCAGGCAAAATCAAAGTGTGAACAAATTGCCACTGTCTTGTGTCTGACCATTGTTACCATGGTTTCCCCTCAGGCTATGTCACGAGTTTTGATGTCAGATTGTTCTTCTGCATAAGAGAAACCTCATGCATTAAAATTCGTACAATAAGATACAGTATTTGAATGGATCTATTCTAAATAAGCCATAATTCTCAACTCAATACGGAATTTTGTTAGTTCTTTCATGGTCTGACTTTTAGTTTTTATGCCTATTGTTTTGTCCTCAGTTACATGTTAAGGGCATTTTGGCATATTTACATGTTACCAGTAATTAGTTAAATTTATCTTAGAAAATCAAGAAAAAACAGCCCTGAAGTAAAATGACTCCTCCTACTGGTTAGGGCCTGAACATCAGAATAAATAAAGAATTCTTGTTATGCACGTTTGCATAATTAAAACCTTAGCATAGTAATTATGTTAAAATAATACAGGATATCAATTCGGGAAGGAGTGTGGTTAACCATCCTATGGTCAAAGATTTCCTCAACCCATGTGGCACAGACACAGGATACCAAGCAATAAAACTGAATATAACATGATCATTATGATATGAAATATCATAATACTTGCCAGGCTGAAATTTAGCTGTTGCAACTATATCATGAAGAAAGCAAAGCCAAAAGGTCAAATGCCTATAATAGATTAAAAATAAATGACCCTCCCCTCTTAGTACTATCACCTGACAATACACAAGAATGGGTATTAGGAAATTTGTGTAAGCTTAAAATTGTATGGATGTGTTCGTGTGTGTGTGTGTGTGTGTGTGTGTGTGTGTGTTTGTGTACGTGTACATGTTTTTCTATCCCGATGGGGACTTCAATCTGAATGCACACAGGCATGAGGAAACAAGTTTATACATCATAAAGAATTATTTTTTGAAGAAAATGTAAAAATGCAGAAAGTTTTCTGTGATGCGTAGGTTTAGGGGTAGGATTAGTGTAGCGGGACAGAATATACAGTTTGTACAGTATAAAAACCTTTACGTCTATGGAGTCCCCACAAGGATAGCGAACAAGAGTGTGTGTGTGTGTGTGTGTGTGTGTGTGTGTGTGTGTGTGTGTGTGTGTGTGTGTGTGTGTGTGTGTGTGTGTGTGTGTGTGTGTGTGTGTGTGTGTGTGTGTGTGTGTGTGTGTGTGTGTGTGTGTGTGTGTGAGATGTAAAGTATAGCTGCCGTCAGTTCTGCATCTGGGGGTTAACAAGGACATGTGTGTTTGGCTCTGTTTTATTCTCTCATTCTCCTGTCCTGACTCTCACAAGATTCCTTAAAGTGGAATTATCTGACCTTGACATTTAATAACATTAGTGAAGGTCACTGTCCAAACTGGTCAGATGGTTAGGATATCTCTATAATCTGATTTAGTAACCTCTGGTCTAATGGTACAGCAAATAGTATAACAATAACAGTAATCACTGCTATCATGTAGCATTCTAAATATAATTAGAACGGCCCTACACTGTGTGATCAATCACCTTACAATATCATTGAAATTTTGTACACCTGCAATTGTTTAATTGTAATTTTGCATATTTTGAATGCGTCATTCTGTCAAATAATCAATTGCAAGCCAACTGACAAACTCTTAGTCTCGGCTGTGGCATGTGAGCATTATGTTTGAAGCACTAAGAGGGTTTGATGTTTCCAAAATAAACAGCACACAATGCCTTCTTTTGATCTACGAATCCCAATATTCCTAAGATCATAATTTATTTGTTGTCTTTTGGTCAAATTTATCATTTCAATCTCCCCAAAAATAGACAAAAGAATGTTTAATTTTTTTAAAAAACTTTAGTGAATATTAAGAATAGGATTATATTAGTTGCCATCTCTAAGTCTACAAGTATTAATACTGCATCTATGACAGGCTAAATAATTAAATCAATAATCACACACACAAATTAAACCACTTTGCTGTATCATTAAACATCCAGAAAAACTGATCAAAGGTCAAGGAGTATGAACTGAAGGTAAAAAAAATATGTTTGAAAGCACAAATCATGATCACAAACTCTTACATTGCCACAATAATGATAAAACTCAATACGTTTATCATTGTATATTAAGCAACAATTAATATGCCCCTCAGATCAATAATCGCACTAATAAACACATTCATATTTAGTGCAGACAAATAAGACAGGAAAGATAAAGCCAAATAAAAATACAGGCTTGATAATTCATGTTTGGGAAAGCAGTGCTCTTAGTTAATGTAGTTAGGCTATATGATACAACTGATCAACAATTCCTTATTGTTTAAATAAGAACCATAAAGCCAGATAAGAATAATCAACTCTCACATGTAGGCTACATAGTACATCCAGGAACATACCACCTTAAAAGGCACAAACATCTTTACAGAAAAAAGTGTCACATATTTCCAAGCATCCCATAACTGAGCTAGAGCCTCATTACAGAAAAGTAATAAGAAAAATCTCGTTTAGTATGGTGCATTAACACATGAAAATCAATTCCAGGAGGAGCATTGCTATATCTATAGTGCGACTGCTGGGACTTCCAGTGTATTTATTTGCAACACATTCAAGTAAAACTAAAAAGTTTATTTTCGGTTTTTGTATCGCATACTAACGTAAAACATACATCTCAAGGTATTTTTCACGCATAACAACTTAAAACTCATTAAAGCTGACAGACAAACAACCTGCACGCAGACAAGGCCCTCCTCCCCATTCCCACCACTGCCCTAATCATCCATGAAGCATTGAAAAATAAATAATACACACACGCGATTAAAAACGGATTTCAACTGAATTAAACAGGTGCACAATAGAGAACAACGTGTAGGCTATAAGCAGAGTAGTCCTGCACACGTGGGGGAAAACTTGATTCATAAACTAATAGCCTATATAACTTGTATTTTCACGAAATGAGCTGACTAAAATTAAAACCTAATTTGACATTATAGGCTATAGAAAGAGTTAATTTCCTATCTGCAAAGACACGAAGAATTTTACAAAACCATGAAAACGAGGCCGGTAGCAGCTAAATGGAAAAAAAAGTAGGCTATAGTAGGAAAAAAATGTAATTGTGAAAGAAATATTGTTTCTGGCATAGGTATGCATTTGCAATAATATTAGAAGCAAACAAGAGAACGCTATAAAATTTTATGATGATTTAGTTCGTTTGCCTTACGTTAATGCACGTCTATACATCAACCTCTTCTGAATCTGATGCAAAGATTTTTCATCGTGAAACTGCCGACATTTAACATTGATTTAAGTGGGTTAAAGAAAAAAAATGTTATTGAGACATCCACAGGTTTAGGAGACTGACGACTGGCGAACAGTTCTAAGCTAGCAACAAATATAGAGCAGCACACAGGGTTAATGGAACAGAGGCCATGATTTACACGTGCAAACCTCTTTTTTTAATAATACAATCTGCCTCTATTCCATATACACCAGCACTTTACTTTAAAAAAAAAAATTCTTAACGTTGAATTAAGTGGGCTATTTCAATAGTTGTGTTTTTGTATCAATAAGTAGCCTAAAGGGGTGCAGTCAAACTTCCAAGGCCGCATTGACCGTCTGAGAGACTGACCAGCAATTTCAAAAATTCAAAATAAAAAAGCAAACAAACATACTTGCTAACGTTTGTAATACAAATAAGATTACTGCATTGTGTTTACAACAGGGTTTTTCTTCTTTCATCTCAGATAAAACATCCCAATAATCAAAGTAGCCAACATCGGATAGAATCTCCCGACATAACTGACAACCTTTTCATGTCATTTGCTATAAATATACACAGATTATATAAGCCAGACATTTTATAATACAGCGTCGGGAAACAGAGGGCATATGATAAATTAATGAAAAATGTGTCTGGTGTGTTTTTCCACTGCATGGTTCTCATACCCGCCGTCTCGTAGGCTACTACACACAGATAACAATACAATCAGCGCTGTGATCGGACGCTGCTCGAAGGCCCCGTAACCTCCAAAAATTTAAGAAGCGCTCCTCTCTGCTTTGCCATATTAAGTTTTTTTTTGTGTTAAAATGGCCGAGTGATTTATTGTTTGCTTAGCCTACAAACGCGTGCGTTATAGGCAACAAGCTGGCACTTCACAACACAGAGTCAAAAAGAGGTCATTCAGTAAGTACAAGCATTAGACTACAGAACAGATGGGCATTTATCTAAATTTCGGTTTCTTGGTACGAGGACTAATATTTCGGTCACTTCGTTTGGCTGCGTATCCTAATTCAATGAAGACAAATAACGGACATTGTAAAGCGCCGGATACACTCCCAACAAAACTCCATAGGCTACTTTCGTATAGAATTTGTCCGACAGCGTCTACACAAAACAACAATATTGGAAACAATTATGTTTGCCTCAGAGAGCCCGAAACCAGAGGCTAGCTCGCAAATCTACCGGGGTCAATAAAATATTAGCAATAGCTCGGAGAGGACTCCAGATAAGAAATGTTTGAATAATCATTTCTATCTCGTCTGTAGTGAAACAGCTCATTTAGTCTAGTAGCGATGTAATTCTTGACACTTAACTCGCGGTTAGAGCGGGTGTTATTCTATCAAATATTTTGGTCGTATGTAGGAAGTCCCTAGCGGCTCCGTTGAGTCGTATTGAGCTTTTCGTGTCATGGTTCAGTGTTACGTTTAACACTTCGCAAAATATCACAACACATAGCCTACTTAAATAATACTACTTATTAAAACTACAGACAAAGTCTCGATAGCCTGAAAAGTGTTAAAGTATAGAAAATGAGTGATCAAGCATAAGGAATTAGCCTATATGGTTGAGACGTCACTTCATAATCTTTTTGTTTAATTCTAGACAAACATTAGATTTTTAGAGAGAACTCACATAATCCAAGGTGCCAATTCTTTCACAACTAAATGTAATTTCGCGAAGTTTTCTTCGCAGCTGGGTTATGTATAAAATATTGATGAACAAGTCTTGCGTTTGAGCTATTAGTTCATGCTTCATGCTTAAGTTTTTTTTCACCACATATCTAGGGAACGACTGCTATTACTCTTATAAATAGCCTAACATAAATAGTAGGTATAAGTTCCCTCCCTCCCCCTCCCTTCCCTCTCCCTATTTCTTACCTGCTGCTTTAAGGGTCTTTCTTCTCCAGTGGCTACAGCGCTTCACAGCTTTTCCCCAGGCAAGGACTGAGTTTATTAATATTGTCCCTTACTTTGTTTCATTTCTCACTTCCATCTTCTTTCATCTCATCAATAAACACACGCTGCAGCCTACCTTCGGAGAAGACATCACGCAGCTCGCTCGTGCCCTCCCATTTTTTCACTATTCGTCGAAGATTTTGGGCAGCCACGCCTTTCTACTGGCGATTGGAACAGAATGGACTTTCTTGAAGCACGTAGGTTGTGATATAAATCGTTCAACATGACTTTACCCCAATCGGTGAGCCGCACGCCCTCCCTTCCGCGCAGCGAGGAACGCTGAAACTGGCTCCATTGTGGCTCTGAAAGTGAAACTATTCTGCCTTATCCAATTGTTGTGTTTGAACCAGCATGGACACTTCGCATCCTCAGTTTCTTTAATGATCGGTCACTGTACAAGTGCACCGTTTTTCGTTGAGTATTTCGGTGCGTCCCTTTTTGAGGAGTTTCTGCTTGATTCTTGACCATAAAGAAAAGCATACGTTACCACGAAATCACTGTTATTTGGCGCAAATGAAAATCCCTGAAATCCATGTCCCATCCTCGATCAAAAGGCCAGTCATCCGAGAATCCCTCATGCTGATGATTTATAGATAGCCTACTTTAGATTGGTTAGGGACAGTGTCAATAAATTTCTCCAAATTACATCTGGTCCCACATTGGATGATGACGCTGCCCGTCAGTTTGAAGACCAACAAGCTAGATTGTTCACCCCGTGCCTTTTACTTTCTACGCATTTCTATTTTCTCATTTATTTATTTTTTAACGTCCCTAGCTGACCTCAAGGAAACGTATGAGAGTTGCTGACGGTATAGCGGGCCAATCAGATCGTGAAAACTGACACCGAACTTTTTTGTTCCCCAATACGTTCACAGAGTCGTTGTGACAGACACAAAATAATGCAATAGTGGTTCACGAGTCCCCCTCCCCCCGACACCCCCCAGTCTAGACAATGACAGGTGTGTGCGTGTGCGCGCGCGCGCGCGGTCGACTGTAGAGTCTAGACGAGGAATAATCAACCTTCAAGGCTAAGTGATTTTTTTTCATGCGCTATTTTATATATATATATATATATATATATATATATATATATATATATATATATATATATATATATATATATATATATATATATATACTCGTTTCCGCTATATATATGTATATATATATAGCAGAATACAATCATTCGAACGACTGATCTTATAGTGTTATGATAGGAGTGATCAGTAATTAACATGAATATTATTTCGGGATATTGGCAGCGATATAGGCAAATTATTTACGACGTCGCAGGTTTTGTGGTGTTAAACGTCAAAAGAGGCGTATTACAAACCGATACTTTTATATCTTCTGTATATTAATTTGATAAAAGCTGCTCGACCTTGGCTCACGCAAGTATTTCGTCACATGTAACAATCCCTCTCCTCCATATTATTCCGCTTAGTAGGAGGTTTCCGTTGCTTGAAAGCTTTTCTTGATATTGAGTTCCCCCTTTCGGTTATAAACACGAATAGCAACGTTTCGCCGAGAGGTTCACCGGGGGACACGCACACCGTCTGCCCTACATAAAATGCACCCATTGTAGGCCGAAGTGTCAGCTGAGGACGACTAGCAACCTAGAAACAGCAGTTTAGCCCCTCCTTCCCTTTGTCAGTCGTATTGTAAACGTTAGCACGAGGTCTTCTAAGGTAGTTTCTGGTCCAAAAATAGATCGTAAAATTGGCATCAACTGCAAAAGAAATATTTCGACCGTACGAACACCGTTTTCCGCTTTTTAAACAACCCTTTTCTAGACTCATCACGATTCAAAGGCGATGTCCCGGGGAACTGTGCCCAATGACATCATTCAAGCCTTTTGTTTACAGTTGCTAGGGGTTACATGGTGACATTTCCATGCGTCCTGTTTGAGATACGCGGTCTCATTTTTCTATTAGCATAAAACGGACTAAAGACAAAAAGTTTGATTTTTGTTTTAAACTGAGGTAATGCATCTGATATTCTTTATTAAAGAGCGAACGCTAACTATTTGAGTTATAATGCTACTCGGAAGTACTCTTCGCAACTTACTTTTTGTACATATCGTTTTTAGTTGACTACATTAGCATAGACTTTGTGAGATGGCAGATTCTGTTCTATCAGAAAAACTGCTTATCACCGAGAGTGCGGAGAGCATTCGTGGCTCCTCATCAGTGTTCACGGACCCTTACGAACGCTCTGTTAACTATATGGAGACTCATAATATTCTTCAGATTTTTCAGGTGAGAAAGAACAAAGCTGCAGCTACTGATATATTTTCTTACGAAGAAAATGGTAGACAGTGATGAATGGCTTAGCACAAAATGGCGAAGCACAATTTAAAGCTCTAACAGAACTAACAAGTAAAACGGTTCGCTATGTTAAAATATTTAGTTATGTTAAAATATTCCATTATTTCAATTTAATTTAATGAAACTACATATTGCATCATAAGTTCTAACGTTACAGCATCAAAAGAGCTCTGACTAACTACCAATGTCATTTTAGCAGCAGAAGGCACTTTTTGATGCTTGAGAGTTCCAAGACAAACATAATTGTTTTGTGTTTTTCACTCACAGTCTCATTTGTGCTATTTCAGGACATCACAGAGAAACTGGTTTTTGATAGACCAGATGATCCACTTCAGTTCATGTTAGAACAGGTATTTTTTTTAACTTTCATTCAGTTTATGTTTATAAATGTATATTTGTTTCAGACAATATCCAGAATCTTGACTGATTTGAGTCTTTCTAGAATGATTCTTGATGACAGTATATTTAAGAAGGATATAGCCTAATCTATTGGAGATGTATTCTGTGTCTGGTGTGTGTGTGTGTGTGTGTGTCATATTTTGGGGACAATTTTGTACCCAGAAATGACCAAAATCTCCAAAAACCTCCCTTTAGGGATGTCCTCATTTGTAAATCTGGAATAAAAATAAAATAATTAAAGTTTTTTTTTAAAATGTAAAAATGCAGAAAGGTTTGTTTGTGTGATGGGTTGGTTTAGTGTTAGTGTAAGGGGTAAGAAAATACAGTTTTTACAGTATAAAAACTATTACATCTATGGAATTTTCCCATTTAGATTGCTAAGATAGTTCTCTCTCTCTCTCTCTCTCTCTCTCTCTCTCTCTCTCTCTCTCTCTCTCTCTCTCTCTCTCTCTCTCTCTCTCTCTCTCTCTGTGTGTGTGTGTGTGTGTGTGTGTGTGTGTGTGTGTGTGTGGACAGTGATCCAGGCAATTTAACCTATTTAACTTGGCCTTGTAAACATGATTTAAATGTATCTTTTTCATTTTATGGATTATATTTAATAATAAAAAGTGACATTTTTGAATAGCTGTGAACCATCTGTCACAACTGACTTCACAAAAACTTTTGCAGGTGCAAATGAAGATCAAAATCCGTGATGAGTCAAGCAATACATTTGTCAAATCATAATGAATTCAAAAGCAAAGTAACAATGGCTTTCCAAGGAATTGAATCCATGTTTATACTTTTATTTATATATTTCTTTAAGTGAGGTGTGTTGGTTGCTGCAGGCCATTCAGTGACTCTGCATTGTTTTTGTTTCCAAGCAACTGTCTTCCAAATTTATCAAGTTTGTGAGTGTCTTTGACCTAAATATCTAAAAATATATATATATTTAACTTAAGAGGAATTACTGACAGGCTTTGTTATTTGTGATTGTTATTGTAATCTGAAAAAACTCCATTTTATAAGATAGAACAACTTCTATGTTTATACATTTTGCAAGTATTCTCCATAACATTGTAAGCCAGTCACAAGCTGGGTCTTGCTCTGTACTCAAATTTCCATGATGTATTTTAGCTGCATAAATGAAGGAAGTATTTGTTTATAGTTGGCTCTTCTTACAGTGTATTTCTATTTACATTTTCTCTGGAGCAACATCTTGCGTTTCAAGACTAGTTTATTACACGTGTTCTCTTCATTTTTAAATGAAAATAAATGTCAAAATAAGTTTACAGTTACATTGTCTATTTGCATTTATTGTGTATTTTTTAAACACAACTCTAATATGTATTTAATAAGTAAACAAGATTAGGATACGATGTACTTTAATCATCACATGATGTTATAGGAATTTGTTAGTGAAGTAAAAACATTGCATAATTATTAGGTTTTATATCGATGCTTTACCAGTTCTGAAAATGAATAATTTTTCAAAAGGGTAGCTAGCTTTACATTTTACATATATATACAGTGCCTAGCATAAGTGAATACACCCATGCTAAAGTTGACTAAAAAGAGGAATAAAAAAATCATCTTTTGGAAATTGATCTTAATGCCTTAATTTAAAAAATGAGGACAAATCCAACCTTTAAGGACACCAATTTTCTTTGTGAATGAATAATGTTTCATAAATAAATAAATGTTCTTCCTTAAAATACAGGGGGCATAAGTCAGGACACCACTATGTTAAATTCCCATAGAGGCAGGCAGATTTTTATTTTTAAAGACCAGTTATTTCATGGATCCAGGATACTATGCATCCTGATAAAGTTCCCTTGGCCTTTGGAATTAAAATATCCCACATCATCACACACCCTTCTCCATACTGGCATGGGGCACTTTCCATAAGATCATCTCTCAATGCAAATCATACCAACTATTAGGCTAACTGAAATAAGACCATGCCAATCTCTAGGTATGGTGAAGGGAATAATTCCAAAGGCCAAGGGAACTTTATCAGGATGCATAGTATCCTGGATCCATGAAATAACTGGTCTTTAAAAATAAAAATCTGCCTGCCTCTATGGGAATTTAACATAGGGGTGTCCTGACTTACGCACCCTGTATTTTAAGGAAGAACATTTATTTATTTATGATACATTATTCAACTTTAGCATGGGTGTGTTCACTTATGCTAAGCACTGTACCTTAAAGGGATACATATTACAGGATAAGGTATTAATATGCACCTTTTAGGGGTAAATAAGGTACTGCCCCGGTGTCAAGATGTTGTAAAGGTTGGATTTTTCCTCATTTTTTAAATTAAGGCATTAAGATCAATTTCCAAAAGATGATTTTTTATTCCTCCTTTTAGTCAACTTTAGCATGGGTGTGTTCACTTATGCTATCCACTGTGTGTGTGTGTGTGTGTGTGTGTGTGTGTGTGTGTGTGTGTGTGTGTGTGTTGTTCCTATATTCCACAGTGATTCAACTTACCTTTGACATGACACAGCTTACCTATAGCATGAAGCAAATTGTGTCCCTGAACCACTTTACTGTACTATTTATGTAGGGTTCACTTTTCTTTGGCCCTATGTTATATATTTTTTCCATTTTTGCACACATCCTGAAATATCAGACGTGATTTGCTTCTATTTATTATCATTTATATTTGCCTAAAAGACAACTGCAGGTAAGTGGCTAAACTTACCCCATTCCCTTGTGTGTGTGTGTGTGTGAATATATATATATATATATATATATATATATATATATATATATATATATATATATATATATTATAATTTACATTTAAGATCTGCATTCCCTTACATGTGAAGGACTTTTATTATTTTGTTTAGAATGGAATACATACAATACATCCAATGTGACTGAATACAAAGAGAACATATTACAAAGTTAGTGTTCTTGGGTTACAATAACTGACAACATCATCATCATGATCTTTCATCCATGTCTGCTTCAAAATACATTTTCAAAACTTCTCTGCTCTATGGTTTATATAAAATACGGACAGTTTCTTTATATTCTTATTTTTTGAAACCTCACCATATTTGTTTCATACACTTCAGTTAACCAAGTAATCAGGAGATTTGAAAATATATATATATAAAATGCATCTACTATATCCACTAGAGAAGATAAAACAGCTAGAAGCAATGTTTGAATTTTTCAAGAACATTGACCTTTAAAACTTTATCTTCAAATCATTGGACTTTTACCCCAAACATTTGTACAAAGTGATTTTTACTCTTTAGAATACAGTTTTGTATGACAAAACAAGACACTATTGAATAAATAAATCTTTGTTTATATTTTGTCACTGTTTTAATAGTTTTGTTTTCTCATTGGCTGGCATGTTGAACACCTAATTCCATCATGCAGATTTGTAGATAATTTATAAATGCTCCAACTGTAAACATAATATGATCCAATCATGATAAAGTAACAACAGACACAAAGACCTTCAGCTCCACAGGAAGGGAATTGAGTCGATTTAAACTGAGATGTGCTTGTACAGTTTGTATTTACATATACAGTAGGAGCATGCTAAGTTTCCCAGGTTTATCCTTAGGCATGTTTCAGTTTTACTTGCAAAGATAGAAAAAAAATCTCTGATATAAATCCTTAGCAGCAGCATTATTTTACACAAAGCTTAATACTTGTCTGATTATCAAGATTAACGGCACCTTGATTTCCAAGCATCATCATGTGTTCTATAGGGTATACTGACACTCGGGCACATTTGATAAGCTAGAAGTTTGCTAGTTATCACATGATGGCCAGTAACAAGTCAGTCTTATCTCACTCAATTTGCCTGTTACTTCTGTTGTCAAATATCATTGACCTCCTTTGTGGCTGGTAAAAGCAACTGGTTGAGGTCTCAAGCCTTTGTCCACTCTTTGGCAAAGTCATTTTATTACGCAAGGTTACCCCCTCAGGAGTTTTGAGGTTTTCAGCTAGTTCTTTTGCATATACATCAAACGGTGAGGCTTCAGCTTTAATGGGAGATAGGACTAGTTTACCATCTTCCCCTACCGGAGGGTAGTCCATGATTGGAAAAGGGGGGCTAAACAGGATGAGACTTTGAGGTCTTGGGCGATTTCTAAAGGACGATCTCTGAAGAAGCGTTGAGCGCTCAGGTCTAGGACGATCCATAAAGGTGTCCCCATTTGCAGATCGCTTCCTTCTCAACACTGGAAGATCAGGAATGGATGTTGGCTTGAAATTCTCATTGCATGTCGCATTGTTTGTGGGCTTCTGTCTTTGAACCCCTAATGGTGGTTCACTGCTTGGCAGCTCCTTCATGTTGTCTTTGACTTTCTGGAGGGGAAGTGCAGAACCTGGTTTTCCCAACTTGCTCTTGGCAGGTTTCTTTTCAGGTGTACTCTTACTGACTTGATCAGTGCTCCCCTCAAGTAGGGCAAGAGGTATATGGCTGTACTGAACTTTTGGTGGAATAACAGGAACAGCTTTAGCTTGGCAGGTTTTGATCATGAATGCAGTGCGAACTGATGACACGCTGACTGGTGCAGAGTTGCGTCGCATAGGTCCCTTGGAGCCACTCAGGAATAGCTCCAACTCTAGAGATGAGCTTCCATGCTTGGCTTCATGTGCCGCCCATTCCTGTGCGATTGATTGCTTTGCACTTTTCAGATACTGACTATTTGAGATGTCTCTGAAACCTTGGTGTCCTAAATCAAGGTTTAGGGAGCATGGCCTGAGTTTAGGTTTAATGTTTTCTTGACTTCTCTCCACAATGCAGAACTCGTGGGATGTCTGTCGGTGAAATCTCTGAGAGGGAGAAGAGCGCTTCTGTTTAGCTTTGCTCAAGTCTTGCAGTTCAGTGGTCTCGTCTGAATCAGTTAATGTCTTCGATATCTTGACCTGTGGAACCTCAAGTTTGTCAACTTTGTCTCCCATCCACTTGCGGTTATCGCTGTCAAAATGCGCTGTTACTTGTGCAGAGCAAGCTACATCTGTGTCAGCATTTTTGTTTCCTGTTGGGTTTACAAAGTTTACAAGTTCACAGGTTGTTAGAGCAGCCTCTGTTTGAGATGATGTAATGTCAATAAGCACAGTTGGTTCTTTAGCTTCATCCTTCTTCCTGTTGGGCAACTCGTCCACTTTTGGCTTATCAAGAATTTGGCTGTGAATTGCATGACCTGGCATAGTCTCTTTTGGCATAGGTAAGAGGTCCTCAAGTTTTGGTGAGTGCAGAGGGCTTGTCACCCACTGCTTGGCAGAACACAAGTCTTCCCATGGTTCAACCTGATCCAAATTACTCCCCCATGTGTCCACGTCATCTTGGTGCAAAGTTTCCAATGTGGAACGCTGTTCGTTCAGACAAGTTGAGAGTCTTTCTAAACTTCCCTTGATTCTTCCTGCTAAGTCAAGTTTCCTGGGTTCATCAATAACCTCCTTATTTCCTTTTTCACAAATATCCTTTGTTACTAATGATTCTTTTGTGTCAGAGTGAAGAGCAGTCTGAATATCTGATTTTACGTAACTGCTTGAATGATCTCTCGAGTCACTTTTGGAAGTGTTGTCTTTCTCGACAGGATCTGTTCTTAGTTCCTCTTCACTGCATGGCTCTGCATCTTGGAGAATATCTGTTTCCTTTAGGTGGAGAAATGGGGAAAGCTGTAGACTGGTTGTTACTATGTTTTGTGACTCTAGTCTCTTGTGGTCTGTCCTGTCAACATCATTATCCAAGTAATTCCAGCCACCATCACATGACAACAATCTTTCAGGCAAATGCTTCATGACAGAATTAAACGTAGTAGCACCAGAATGATCAAACATTACGTTTTTGGTAAGGTCTATAAAGAGTCCCTTTGACGATGCAGTATTTGTGGGTAAACTACTTCTTCTCCGTGTTTGACCACTTAGCTTGTCCTCGTTTGCAGTCATTATGGTGAAGCTGGGCTTCACTTGTTCATCTAGCATATTTGTTTTAGTCTCAGTGACTGAAACTTTCTGATGCATGCCAGACGATGACACCTCGTTGAGTACTTCCTGTCAAGCACAAAGGAGGCATTTGTTCCATTAATATTTATGAAGCCACAGTTATTCTAGTCTTTCTAAGACAGTGGGCTTAAAGGGTTACTTCACTTCAAAAATTTAAATCTATTATCATTTATCATGTCATTATGTACTTCCAAACCTATAAAACTTTTGTTTATTTTTGGAACACAAATGAAGATACTGTCACCAAAACTTTGACAGTTCAACATTTCATACAAATTGTAAATGTAATCAATATGAATTACGCAGTCTTTTGAAAAGACACGATTGCTTTATATGATAAACTGACAGATTTAATTTGTTATTTACATATAAACAAACATACATAAAGCACTCAAATATGGAAAATTAAAGCTTAACCGTACTCGATTGATGCACATCAAGATCAAATCTCATTGGTTCTCACACGTAAAGCAAACATTCTTGAGCTTCCATTTACCTTATTTGAGTGCTTTATGTACATTAACTGATCAATGTTTATATGTGAATAAAAGCCTAAATTAAATCTGTTCATCATATAAAACCATTGTGCTTTTTCAGAAGACTTGGATTAAACCGCCTGATTCACACAGTACGTTTAGAATGTCTTTATGAACTCTTTGAAGTTTTGGTTACTTAGACTTACAATGGAAGGACAGAAATGTCTCAGGTTTCATTAAAAATATCTTCATTTAAGTTGAATGAAAGTTGACCAAAAGTCTTATGGGTTTGAAGTGACATGAGTGTGAGTAAATGGTGACAGAATTTTCATTTTGAGGTGAACTATCCCTTTAAACATTTTTTAATAATAAATTATGACCTAAATTTAATTTAGGAGTTAAGTGAGGAAGAATAGAATAGAACAGAATAAACTGGAACCGAATAAAATAGAAAAGAATAGAAATATATATCACTATTATCTTTTCATCTGGGCTAGTTTTACAGTTAAATTATTTGGTCTTGTTATATACTAGTAGTACTTCAATCTTATTAAAAACTACAGGGGTACAATTAATTCTGTTAAATTGATGTTTTATCAATTCAAATCATACCAGTTTGTCCAATTTTGTTATTTCTTGTTGTGTAGATGTAGTTTCCAGTTCTTCTCCTATTGCTTTAGTCTCAGATGACACCTGAGGTTCAAGATTCTCCACACTGGCTATCAGCTCTCTCACTTTTGCATCCTTTCCTGAGAAAGTACAGATAATCAGTTAGGGTAGTAGAGTTAAAGGTGCAGTGTGTAATTTTTCACCTTTGAAAAATTGCACATTTCACCTTTGCTTAAAAAATGTAGATCTGAAATATTTTCTACTTTATCTAACTGCTTAATAAATCTGATAATACACTGCCCGGCCAAAAAAAGTGAAAAAAGCCAAAATTGTATGCACCTCTTGATGGAAATAAATGTTGTGATGTTATTTCCATCAAGAGGCGCATCAGTTTTTGGTCAAGAACTTGTATTGACAATGCAAGAGTCCAGCACTCTGTAAAGTCTCCTCCAGCACATCCCAAAAGACTTTCAATGAATTTAAGGTCTGGACTCGATTCCAGAAAATGAAAATGATTCTTCATGCTCCTCCCAACCATTATTTCACAGTTTGAGCCTGATGAATCTTGACATTGTCATCCTGGAATATGGCCATGATGTGTCTTCCTACATGAAAAGCTACACACTCCATCAGTTAGGGTTAAAAGAACTGTTTCCAAACATATAACATGCTAGAATAATCACTTCAATAATGATCCAATCATAGACTCTTATGCATTTGCAATTAAAATCCAAACAGCGACCCTTTTTTTTTTTTTTTTTTGGCTGGGCAGTGTATATCACAATGAAAGTGTAAAAGAGTATGTCAGTGTTTAACTGTTTTTTAAAATCTATACTTAAATGTAATTACTCAACTTACAAATGCAGATTTAAAATTATTCTCACTAAATTAAAATACACTTATATTCACACACACACACACACACACACACACACACACACACACACACACACACACACACACACACACACACACACGTCATGTTTTCATGTTTTAAGGGGACTTTCCATAGATATAATGGTTTTTATACTGTACAAACTGTATATCCTCTTCCCTTACATTAACACTAGCCCTAAACCTACCCATCATAGAAAACTTTCTGCATTTTTACATTTTCACTAAAATTCATTTAGTGTGCTTTATAATCTGTTTTCCTCATGGGGACCAAAACATTTTATATTTTGTCTGCATAATGTAGGGAATACCTGAACCACACACACACACACACACACACACACACACACACACGCACACACACAACAATCGTCATACTCTTTGTTGTCCCCAGAGTGATCACATCCGTAATATCCCCTGTCTGATCCTCCTTCTCCATAGGGAAAGAGCTGCTGTTGCTATAGATACTGCATCCGCTGCCTCCACTGCTGTCACTAAGCGGGTGCTCTGGGTACCCAGCACTGTTGGTGTGAGCTACTAGTCCAGTCTCCCAGTCTGTGAATGTAAAGTTCCCACTGCTGCCACTGATGTGGACAGGGAATCCAGCAGTGCCAATACTTTCCCTCCGATGGGCTTCCAGAGGTCCGGCCTCCTTTGGAGGCTTAAAGAGTCCCCCTAAACCCTTGTCCCGTTCTTTGCCAGGTGCCCTGCAGGGGGTGCTGTTAGAGTTAATAACCGCAGACACACGTAAAGGTACAGACACTGCAAACGGCTCCGAGATGTTGAGGGCCTTCCGTTGGTGACGCGGTGAAGACTCAAGCGGAAACAGGCTGCCTGGAAAAGACGGTCTAGATGATCCATTATTGGCAGATCCAGAATACAACATCCGACGGTTTTTAGGAGATGTGGGCTGGCAGCCGCTGCGGTCGTCACCTTTGAAAACTTTCAGCTGTTCTGGAAGAGTTTTCTGCAGTGTGGATAAAGATGGTGATGAAGAAGAGGCATTTGATGCTCCTTCTCTTTTCTCACCCAGACATCCTCCTGAAGCATTATGAGGATCTAAGTCAGAATTTTGATCTTTTTCGTTCAGGTTGTAGTTGATATCTGAGCCCAGGGTGCGGGATTTAAGAACTGGGACGAAGATGCCATTGCTTCCTTCTGTTGGTTCTTTGTCCTCATCTGAGTGGGATTGAAAAAGAGAAAACTGGTGGTGATACCTGAAAGCCACAAATATACAGCAGTCCCAAAAAGCATTTTCACACTTCAGCCACACTTAAAAATGTTTACAATATCAAAAACACAATATCAAACCAATTTTTTTATTAGAATTAAACTTGCACTGTTTGTCAAAGGAAGCTTGACCTTAGCTAAAGTTATAGGCCTTCCATCAAATACATCCACTTGAAACCAGTTGGTTTTTACTTTTTATATTTCAGTCATACACAGATAAATAAACAGATAAAAAAGCCTTCTTTGATATATAAACCTGCCATGAGCCTATTATGTAATACAATACATTATAACTTGCTTATAGGCCAAGTGCCACACTGACACTTTAATTAAAGTAGTAATTTTTTAAGCAAAAATAAAAGGCACAATGACAGCACACTGAGGTAAGTATATTTATGGAGATCTAGCCCCACCTGCTGCTGGAAAAGAACAGAGAGAATCCATGCTTTTGGATGGCCGTATAGCAGTTTTTTCTGTTTAAGAGAGGAAACAAGCATTAAACATAATATATATACATTTTTGGCTTTTTTACATCTTAATTTTATCATAAACAAAAGCTAAATTAGCTATGATATGAAAATATAATTTTGAGGGTGGGGTAACCTGTCACTCACATGAGATAGCCCCAATAGCAAACCACAACGATCCAATCAATTCCCGATAGACAAAATCAAGTCCCGCCCTATATTTTATCTTCTTTGAGAAGCCGTGTCACAAATAGGGTTCGGGTACGACAACAGCTGTTCTGCCAAATAATGCTACCTATAATATTGTGCTACCAACACTGTATTTGCGTTATTTTAAGGGTAGGTTTAAGGTAGGGGTAGGTATGGGCGAAAAATAAAGCCTCAAACCACATGAATATGATGCTGGTAGCATAATCTGATAGATAGCATTTTTCCCTGTCGAATTGTGCTACCTGTTTTAATGGGAGGTTGCAAAATCTGAGCGGGTAGCACAAATTCAATCATGGATTCAATAGGACACGCACAAACCATTTTAAACCATTCAAGCGCAAGAAGACACGAAAGAAAACTCAGCTCGGCACTCGTGTGCTGTTTTCTGTGAGCACACACATCCAAAGAGTACGCGCAAAAAGCAGCCTCTCATATAGTGCATGAATACTGAATCGAGTTCTCTTTCGTATCTTCTTGCACTTGAACGGGCCAAGACACACAACTTAATGTCAAAATATCCTAATAAACACAGTTGGTTATGACTTAAGTGACTGTAAACAGTTGATAACTGTATATTGGATCCGTGCAGCTCTTAAAGTGACAGTAGCCTAATATACCTGATGTGTCATTAACGTTAAACAAAGAACAAAAGAAAATGAAAATTACTCACTGATCTTGACTGAATAAGTTTTGCAACTTTAACAAGGATTGATTTAGATTTTATTTATGAAAATAAATCTATACAGTGTACATTTGATTATATTTGATTTTCATTTCTGTACCTGAACTTTGTATTCATCTATAAAGTTTTCTTGAGTAATGCTTTCTTTGAGTAATGTGTTTCAGGCTGCTGATTTGTGTTTATAGTATTCAGCTGCAACAGTGTTTTGGAAAACGGCACAGAATAAATATGACTGATATCTAAATGTTTGACTTAAAAACATTTTTACCTAATCAGAATTGCTAAAATTCAAACGATACCCAACCCTAGTCACAATAGGGAAGAAAAGACGATCACAACTTCCGTTTCATGCCAACTTTAATGTTTATTGTGCTGTCTTTTTAAAATATGCATATTTTTGTATGCATATTTGCTTTTAGTCAAACTGAAAAAAGAGCTTCCCATTTTTATCTTTGTTATTGTTTTTTGGATGTTTCTTTCTTACCTGAGGAATTTTGTCCTCTCATAAAGACACTCCCATTGCGACTCAGTTTCCCTTTGGAGTCGATGACCGATCGTCCAAGACTGAAGATGGACTTCCACTTCTTAGATTTTCCTGAGAATTTTCTTCTGTGTTGTGAGAAGGTTTATGAATGTTTGAGAATGTAATAGAAATTGTTGAAATGTAGAAATGTTTAACAAATGCTGTTTCTAGGTTTTAAAAAGCATTACTGGATCACTGTAAACAGTGACAGTGCCTATACAGTTTCAACACTGTTAATGTTTAAACCTAAAGTACACACGCTAGGAGATTGTGTAGGCGTGCATAAATGTATGGTATATATATGTATCATACCTGCTGTCAGACAGATCTATTACTGTATGATACATGGCAGCAGTGCTGGTATCTGGAAGGCTGTTCTCTCTTTGCCTCTCTCTCATTGCTGGGTGGTTGGGACTGAGAGAGCGAGCCTGTGCTTCCTCAAGACTCATGAGCTTCATGGGGCCGCACTGTGTGCTGGCAGGCAAGGTGGCGTACTTCTCCCCACAGGCCATGCTAGGGCCTACTAAACCATAAAAAACAGTGTCATGTAGCATGTAACTCTGCATCACTAAAAAGCCTGTGTAGACACAAGCTTATTCTAGATCATCAAGTCATGGCTGCATGCATGTCATTTAAAACGTATTTTCATCCAGTGTTATTTTACAGTTTTTATTATCCCATGGTCTGTCTGAATACTCGAATGAAGTGCACACACACACACAGATTGATTGCGCTGCTGCACACTCACTACATTATATTACTCAGCGAGGAGGTTGTAAAACGTTGCTGTTTTTGAAGTAATTCAACTCACAGATTCATTCCAGAGAGACAATGAACAGAGGTAATTCACACGCAGTTATATATACAACAAAATATTCTGGGGGCCATGAAAGTTTTGTGAAATTGATCAAAAATGCTGGCGGGGGCTAGTAACTTTAAAAAAACGCTGGCAGGGAAAGAGTTAATATTTTGAATTAGGTTTGTTCAGTTTTCAATAGTTTTTAGTTCAATTTACAGTAATTTAGTAGTGTCCTTTGTCATTTTCATTATTATTATTTAGTTTTATTTATTTCAAATTAATAAAGTAAAATGTATATTTAGTAATTCAACTTACACTTATTTCAAAAAGTTACCGAGGCAACATTTCTAATTTTCTAATATTTATATTTGATTTTATTTAAGCTTTATTTCAATTAACAAACATGTTATTAGTATTTTTAGCTTTAATTAACGATACCCTGTTTTCATCATACAATATCTACTGAAAACACAGGTAGATAACTGTATACAGCTTCAACACAGTAAACAACAAATTAAAACACAATTGCTTGTTTGCAGCCATTCCCTGTTTGCTTTTTTATATGTAACTTGCCTATTGTTTTGCTTGTCCATTTTTGGCTGCAGATCTCATGCCATTGTGTACACACCCCACTCCACATCTAAGACCCATTTCCTGACTTTATCATCACAGTTGTCACGAATAGCACAGTCAAACTTATTTAGAAGATATTATTAATGTATGCAAACACCCAGAGGAAAATTGTATTGTGCATTAGTTGCCCAATGGTTAGAGACTCAGACTTGTAACCCTAAAGGTGATGATAAGGAAATTGTATTGTGCATTAGTTGCGCATTCTCAGCTAATTTAATTGCAATCATACTAATATGACATACTTTATTTCTGGTCAGCACACTCGTAGGCAGATTTCTAAACAGGAGTATTATTAGAAAAGCAGAGCCTAATGCAAACGCTTTAGGAGAATGGGATAAAGCAAGTACAAGTCCCCTGATCAAATTATCACAAGCTGTGTGAGACCGCATGGCTTTCCACTGAGCATAGACTACAACCGTATGCTAATTACCTTAATGAGCTGTAATTTCCAATTACTGTATATTTTGTTTTGATTTGTACAGCATGGTTACAGAATATGCCCAGATGGTTTATATAAAAAAAAAAATAAAAGATCTTCTCACTGCTTCTCTTCTCATTCAAAAATGACACATTTCATTTCTGAATGAAGGTTTTAAAATGACTATACCAACAACATCTGGCATTTTTGCTCACAGCACAGCTATTTAGAGATACAGTACATAGTCCGTTCATTGTGACTACATTGCTCCTGTTATCCCACAACTTAACCTGTTAAATGTCATACCCCTTTTTGAGCATAGATCTGAACTGAAATGGTTGTAATTCATGAATGCTTTGGAATAAGATTGAAAAAACACATTAAAAAAAGTTTCTGTTTTCAGTACATCGTGGTCGTGTAAACGTACCCTAAAATTGCTAGAAAATCAAAGCCATATGTCTAACCAAAATGTAGCCCGCCTAAAGGATTTACAGTTCTGTTTCAATGTTAAGGCAATGTCCAATTTCAAAGCGGTTTTCACAGGATAAATATTGAGTGTTTAAGCTTTCAAATGATACCGAAAGGGAACTAAAATATGTGATAGGGAAAAAGGCAATAAAAAAAACTCTACCAGCAAACTGACAGTTGACAGGCTAATGCTACAACAGTTTAAAGGGTTAGGTCACCCAAAAATGAAACTTCTGTCAGTAATTACTCTCCCTCATGTTGTTCCAACCCCGTAAGACCTTCGTTCATCTTCAGAACACGAATTAAGTTCTCTTACGAGAGGTTCTCTCGTATTGCGTAAGTTTAGCTTACGCTACGGGAAAGATTCATCTTCTCGAGATACTGAAGCCAAAAAATTATCCTTAATTTTGTATTCATTGTCAACGCAGTGCAGCAGCTAGCAGACCTAGAGCAGGCCATCTCGCGTGCTCATTGGCTGCCCTGCGGGCAACTGCTGCAGCCTACCAGTGAGCCCGGCGTGACGTCACGCCCAATGAAGGGCGCCCGCGCCTTCATAGCGTCACAGCCCGCCAGAATGGGCGCGGCTTAGCGTATAAAAATAGGGGCTGTAGGCTGACTTCCTTGATTTTTCGTCTCTTCAGCGAGCTCTTCGCATCGCTGGATCTGAGAGAAGCCACCGCCGCCGTCGAACAGCGAACAGCCAGCTTAGGACAGCACTGAGGAAGCCGGCCGTCTTCGCCACCTTCAGCCATCCATGCGAGCTACGCTATCCGGCGACGTATCCTTTTTCTGCCTTGCTATATTTCTAAAAGAGCAGCAAGCTTTTTAAAGATGCCTCGTACTTCCTGCGGCTCGTGTAGAGCCCCGCTCAGCGCCGGAGACCGCCACCTGATCTGCACTCTCTGCCTGGGCCTGGAACACTCAGAGCTCGCCCTCGCGTCCGGGGGCTGCGAGCTCTGTGAGGAGCTTCCGCCGTCGACCCTGCGGGCTCGACTCGAGGCCTTCAACACCGCAGCAGTCACTCCGCCCTCTGTGGGACCACGCAGGAAGAAGCGCCGTTCCCTGAGACAGCCGGAACCTGTGGCCACAGCGACGCGCTCGCCGGAGAACCTCCCTCGAGCCTCGCTTTCGCCTTCCCCACCTCTCCTCACCGACGGGCAGCTGCCGCTTACGAGCCTCACTGCCGTCGCATCGGAGGATGAGGCAGAGGAACACGCCACTAGAGACAGCTGTTCCATCCTGGCATCGGACAGCGAGGAATGGTCGCTTCATTCCGCCACCTCGTCGATCCAGGAATCCACCCGTACCCGCGCTGGAGCTGATGCGGAACTGATGCACCTGCTGACACAGGCTGTTGACCGTCTCGGGCTCGAGTGGTCGCTGCCAAAGGAACCCGCGCCGAACAGGCTCGACGGTTGTTTCCTTCAGAGCCGCCGCCGCGCAGTTTCAGCAACTAGGCCCGCTCCATTCCTGCCGGAACTTCACTCGGAGCTGACGAAGTCGTGGAATACACCATTTTCCTCTAGGCTTCAGTCACAGACCTCCGCGTCGCTCTCCCAAGTGGACGGCGCCGCCGAGAAAGGGTACACGGCTATTCCCCCTGTGGAAGAGGCGGTCGCAGCGCACCTTTGCCCGCCCTCCGCGAGATGGCGGTCACGGTCAGCCCTCCCGTCTAAAGCCTGCAGAGCTTATGCCGCCTCCGGCCAGGCCGGGTCTGCTCTACACTCAATGGCTGTGCTACAGATCCTGCAAGCCGACCTCCTCCGTGAATGGGATGAGAAGGGCCGGGATCCAGCTGCGGTTACGGACCTGAGAAGTGCGACGGATCTCTCTCTCCGCGCCACCAAAGCCGCAGCCCAAGCCATCGGACGAGCCATGGCCGCGTTAACTGTGACAGAGAGGCACCTCTGGTTAACGCTCGCGGACATGAGGGAATCTGAGCGAGCCACCTTCCTGAACGCGCCGCTCTCCCCCACTGGTCTCTTCGGCCCAGCGGTGGGCGGGATCGTTGACCGTTTCTCTGAGGTGCAGAAGACCACGCAGGCCATGAATCTCTTCCTGCCGCGACGCTCGAGTTCCGCCACAGGCCGCTCTCGCGAGAGACAAAGCCAGCCTCCTGTGCGAACCAGCACCCAGCGTCCAGCACAGCCTCAGCCTTCGCAGCGACGTCAAGGCGGCCGCCCTAGGTCGCGCTCAGACAGCCGTCGCAGACCGCCGCCCCCCAGAGGGCCTCGGCAAAGGATTACGCTGAAGCCTGAGTACGCGAAGCCCTCCTAACAGAGAGAGAGAAAAGACGCGCGTGTCCCGCTACGGCCGGACTGCCGTCAAAGTTAATTTCCCTGTCAGTCCCCTTCAAACAGGCTACTGCAGTGGTTCAATTAGCAGCCAACGAGCCGGTTTATTCACCCTCTCGCCTGCACACAAACGCCGTTTTCACGGCGACCCAGAGAAATCTCAAAAAGAGTATAATGTCTGGTCCGGCTCACGCCGTCAGTATTTTAAGTGTAGTGAAAGTGCCCACGCCCCAGTGTCCACCCCTACACATAAGCACTACGAATCCCGTGTCACTCACAGAGCACACTCTCATAAAGCGCAGAAAAGCCGCTTGAGTGTTGAATGTAAGAAATGTGTCCACAGGTCTGTGCCCACTATCTGCCCGCTCTGTTACACGATCAAAGAAGCAGGTTATGAATGTAAGTCTCGTGCCCGCCAGAGAGCGCTCACGCTTGCTAACACAAACCTCCCCCGGGCTCCGCCAGCGCGTTTAAATGTTATCACAAAACGCAGGGCGTTAATAAAACGCTCCCCATCCATTATGATCGGGGCGTCAGATACAGTTGTAAGTCTCGTGCCCGCGTACACGCGCTCACGCTTACAGCTTTTTATGGCGGTGGTCTGAACCCGGAGGCCATTCGCCCCCTAGCGGCTCACATAGCTGCGTGGAAAACTATCCCAGGGATTTCAGAATGGGTGCTGAGCACGATAAAGCAGGGCTATACACTTCAATTCATTCGCCGTCCCCCGCGCTTTCAAGCCCGGACCGCGACGATAGTGAATGCGGAAGTAGCACACCTACTTCACGCAGAAATAGCAAAGCTGCTGTGCAAAGGGGCTATAGAAAAGGTACCGCCTTCTCTGAGCGAGTCAGGCTTTTACAGCCGATATTTTCTTGTACCCAAGAAGGACGGAGCCTTCAGACCTATCCTAGATCTGAGACATTTGAACAAAGTGCTTGCGAAAAGACCGTTCAAAATGCTTACGACCAGGAAAATCCTCGCGCACGTTCGCCCGAGGGACTGGTTTATTTCTCTAGATCTGAAGGATGCCTATTTTCAGATTCAGATAATACCCCGTCACAGGCAATTTTTGAGATTCGCCTTCGACGGTCAGGTATATCAATACACCGTCCTGCCGTTCGGCCTGTCCCTAGCACCCCGTACATTTACGAAGTGCATGGACGCGGCGCTCGCCCCCCTTGAGAAGTCAGGGGCTGCGCATAATGAACTATCTGGACGATTGGCTGATATTGGCACAGTCAGAGACAGAACTGCTATCTCACAGGACAGTGCTTCTCAGTCATCTGGAAAGCTTGGGTCTCACGGTCAACTGGACCAAGAGCTCGTTACTGCCCAGCCAGTCAATTTCCTTTCTAGGAATAGAACTGGATTCGGTGACCATGACGGCTCGTTTATCGACACAGCGCGCGCGCCGTGTTCGCCACCTAGCCGCATCTTTCCAGAAGGGCAGCTTTCTCCCTTTGAAAACATTTCAAAGGATGTTGGGCTGAATGGCATCAGCTGCAGCGGTGCTTCAGCTGGGCCTACTGCGCATGCGCCCGCTCCAACGCTGGTTGAATACTCGCGTGTCCCGCCGAGCCTGACTGTCTGGCAGCCAGAAAATCAGAGTGACTCAGACCTGCATAGCAGCTCTGCAGCCCTGGTTAGTGGCCGACTGGTACCAGCAGGGAGTAATGATGGGAACCATCTCTTATCGGAAGGTCATCTCGACAGACGCGTCCAACTCGGGTTGGGGCGCGCTGTTCGAGGGCAGACCGGTCTTTGGCCAGTGGTCAGACCAGGAGAAGGGTTTTCACATAAACTGTCTGGAGATGATAGCGGTCGAGAACGCGCTGAAGTGCTTCCTCCCGTTCATACAGAACCAGCATGTTCTTGTCCGCTCGGACAACATGTCTGTGGTATCCTATGTAAACCGTCAGGGCAGTGTCAGATCCAGAAATCTCTGCAATCTGACGGAACGCCTCCTTATTTGGTCTCAGATGCACCTGCGCTCGCTGAGGGCGGCGCATGTGCCTGGCCATTTGAACGACGGCCCAGACAAACTGTCCAGGGACAATGTTCCCCCAGGGGAATGGTCCCTGCACCCCCAAACGGTCCAGAAACTGTGGCGCCTATTCGGCAGAGCTGAAGTCGACCTATTTGCGTCAAAAGACAACGCTCAATGCCCAACGTTCTTCTCGAAGGATGAGGGCCCAGGTTTGGCCCAGCCTCCCGTTATATGCTTTCCCTCCTGTCTCCCTGTTACCACAGGTGATCAAGAGAATCAGGGAAACGCGCCACTCGGTGCTCCTCATAGCCCCACGTTGGGAGAATCAGACTTGGTTCCCGGAACTAGCACGGCTGTCACTTACAGCTCCGTGGCCGATTCCGGTGAGGGCAGATCTCCTCTCTCAGGCTCGCGGCACGATCTGGCATCCTCATCCAGAGCGCTGGTCTCTGCATGCATGGTTGATCAACGGGTACTCGTTGCCCTGCCAGATGGAGTGATGAACACGATCACGCAGTCTAGAGCCCCTTCCACGAGAAGGCTCTACACATCTAAATGGTCGGTGTTCTCTGGATGGTGCACCGACAGAGGTCTGGGCCCGCGGACATGCGGGGTGGCGCATCTGCTCACCTTCCTACAAGAGCTGTTGGATGAGGGAAGGTCCCCATCCACGCTCAAAGTATACGTGGCGGCCGTGGCAGCGTTCGCAGAATCAACGCACGGCCAGTCACTGAGAAGACATGAGTTGGTCATCCGCTTCCTTAGAGGAGCTAGAAGGATGAATCCGCCGCGCCCCCGTCGGTTCCCATGTGGGATCTTTCATTGGTCCTTGAGGCCCTGAAAGCTTTTCCCATTGAACCACTAGACTCCGTGGGGTTGAAATATCTATCACTGAAAACCGTCTTTCTGACTGCACTGTCGTCAGTAAAACATGTGGGGGACCTGCATGTGCTGTCTGTCAGCGCGTCGTGTCTTGAGTTCGGCCGAATGACTCTAAAGTCATCCTCAGACCTAGACATGGCTATGTTCCTAAAGTGATGGGCACTCCATTCAGAGCGCAAGTTATTTCGTTGTCAGCTCTCCCAGCATCTGACAGCGAAAGTGATGTGAATCTCCTCTGCCCTGTCAGAGCGCTGAGGTTTTACATTACGCACTCCGCCTCCTTCAGGCGTTCGGAACAGCTTTTTGTTTCGTTTGGTGGGCGCACCAAGGGTCTCGCCTCCTCGAAACAGAGCCTGTCCAGATGGATAGTGGACGCTATAGCAGCCGCTTACGCGTCAAAAGATCTGCAATGCCCTCTGGGCATCAGGGCTCATTCCACGAGAGGCGTGGCCTCTTCGTGGGCATGGTCCAGTGGAATTTCTATCCATGACATATGTGTAGCGGCGGGCTGGAGCTCCCCGTCTACCTTTGTCAGGTTTTATAACCTAGAAGTTCCTGCCTTGCAGGCTAAACTGTTGTCAGTTTGAAGGAGAGGTGTATTCTGCCCAGATCTCCTGCTCAGATCACTCTCACATGACTCAGCTCTCCTGGTTGAGCTGCACTGAGTAGGGTATGTGCCATGTGCCTATACAGACCGGCGTGCTGCTCTGTATTCCCTATGTGTGCTTATGTACAAGTGATGGCCCGCGTGGCTGGCCACCTTATTTTTCCACTTATGGGGTTCCCCTGAAAGTTCGGGGTCTCATGGTGGATGCTTGGCGCGCACGCGTTGACAAAGTGTCCCGTAGCGTAAGCTAAACTTACGCAATACGAGAGAACCTCTCGTAAGAGAACGATACTCGGTTACTAACGTAACCTCGGTTCTCTCTAGAGAGGGAACGAGTATTGCGTAACCGGCCGTGCTCGCGCCACGAGCGACTTCGCTTCAGTCGACGAAAAACCAGGGAAGTCAGCCTACAGCCCCTATTTTTATACGCTAAGCCGCGCCCATTCTGGCGGGCTGTGACGCTATGAAGGCGCGGGCGCCCTTCATTGGGCGTGACGTCACGCCGGGCTCACTGGTAGGCTGCAGCAGTTGCCCGCAGGGCAGCCAATGAGCACGCGAGATGGCCTGCTCTAGGTCTGCTAGCTGCTGCACTGCGTTGACAATGAATACAAAATTAAGGATAATTTTTTGGCTTCAGTATCTCGAGAAGATTAATCTTTCCCGTAGCGTAAGCTAAACTTACGCAATACTCGTTCCCTCTCTAGAGAGAACCGAGGTTACATTAGTAACCGAGTATCGATATTTTTGATTAAATCTGAGAGCTGGATCACTCCTCCATAGGCTTCTAAGGGATTGAAACTTGCCGGCCCCGAAAAGTTATTAAAGACATTGTTAAAATAGTCCAAGTGACTACAGTGGCTCAATCTTAAGTTTATCAAGTGACGAGAATACTTTTTGTGCGCAAAAAAAATAAAAAAAATAACGACTTTATTTCAACTATTAATTTCCTTCTCTGTGGGCCTCGAGTGAGTTCACTAGTGTAATAGCGTAGTGTTTCTGTGTTGAACGTCACACGCATCACACACATGACCAGCGTCGGCCAATAGTGAGCCTACGTGTGACGTACAACACAGAAGCGCTGCGCTATTACACTAGTGAACTGACTCGAGGCCCACAGAGAAGGAAATGAATAGTTTAAATAAAGTCGTTATTTTTGGGGGTTTTTGCGCACAAAAAGTATTCTCGTCGCTTGATAAACTTAAGATTGAGCCACTGTAGTCACTTGGACTATTTTAACAATGTCTTTAATAACTTTTCGGGGAACAAGTTTCAATCCCTTAGAAGCCTATGGAGGAGTGATCCAGCTCTCAGATTTAATCAAAAATATCTTAATTCGTGTTCTGAAGATGAACGAAGGTCTTACGGGGTTGAACAACATGAGGGTGAGTAATTACTGACAGAATTTTCATTATTGGGTGAACTATCCCTTTAATGCTAGATGTACCTTCTCTGGACTTGGAGGGCTGAAGTTCCTGGCTGAAGATTTGCTGAGTGTGGTTGAGAATGAACTCCACAACTGACTGCTGGATCCGCACCTCCTGAAACGCTATATCACCATTGCAGGAGGGCACCTCCACCTCCTTGGAGCTAGACCAAAAGAAAAGAGAGTACTTAGAAAAGCATGTTTATTTGGTGGATTGCAATGAAGATAATGAATAAATCATCCATCTTTGTGAGGAATAATAACACGTAGCATGAATGACTCTGAAGAACGTAGCCCATTCATCATCAACAGACAAGTATAATAATACCATGAATATGATAACTATATAATTGTATATACTCTTATGAGTAACCTGTGGACATATTTGTGGTATAACCAATTATATGACTCTCATACAGAATTATGTAGAGAATGGATAATTAGTGTATGAAATGAAAGTAAAACTCACCGGAGTAGATTGGGAGCCCACACCAGGGCAAGATTGCGAGCATGCATGTTGGTTTGGTGACTGAGGGTAGCTAAATGTGCCAAATGTTTGGTGAGGTATTCCAGAGTTCTGGGAAAGCACAACAAAATACAGCCATAAAGCCATTATATTTAATTTAATTTTTATTACTCATTATTCACCATGTCTTCATTTCAAGTTACATAGTTGAAAAGTCAAATCATTTCCTTTCAGGTTTACATCTACATTACACTTTGACTTGGTATTTTTACAACAAGGGTCAGTTCACCTGGAAATGAAAATCTTGCTCTTTTTCATTTTATGTAAATCTGTATAACTTACTTTTTTCCTGTGGAAAACAAAAGAAGAAAATTGGACTGATGTACTCTGTTCAAAGCAATTCCAATGAATGGAGCTTGCAAAAAGGAAGCACCTTAAAAGTACCATAAAAGTAGTTAATATGACTTGTCTTTGTAAGTCATAACTTTTTTGTGGTTGTGAAAAGCGCTATATAAATATACGTTAATTGAATTGAATTAAATAACTTAGTCTGATGAGCAGACTGACACTTAAATCGTTATTCACTATAACAAACATTCGTAGACATCATCGCAAAGTTGTGTGTTTAGAACTACAGTTTCTCATGACAAATTAACTTAAAGGGATAGTTCACCCAAAAATGAAAATTCAGTCATCATTTACTGTTTGTTTCAAACCTGTATACGTTTCTTTCTTCTGCTGAACACAAAAGAAGATATTTCAAAGTAACTGAGGTAACCAAACAGTTGATGGACCCCATTGACTTCCATAGTATTATTTTTCCCCTACTATGGAAGTCAATGGGGTCCATCAACTGTTTGGTTACCTCAGTTACTTCAAAATATCTTCTTTTGTGTTCAGCAGAAGAAAAAAAAATCATTTTCTTATTTTTTTCATTTTTGGATGAACTATCACTTTAAATAGATTTGCAATGGAATGAAATTAGCAATAACAATCTGACATTAATTCAATCTTAGCAGATGTTATTACTCCACCACCCGCGAGATGTTATTAACAAGTTCTTTTTATTATTATTTTTTTTTTACCAATGTGGTTCCAACTTCTAATGTTTGGCAAAGTTACTGTGGTTTTATTTGTCCAATAACGCATCATGGACGATAAGCAGCAATAATAGTCACGGGAAACGTACCTCAAATCGTACCTTAGATTTTGTGATCTTTAAGTCAAAGGAATAAATGTTTCATGAATAACTTCTGTCGCAATACGAGAAGGCTGATTTTAGTCAATAAGAAATAAAATATTTTATGATACTTTTATGATGCTTTTATGTCGTTTGACAGTCCCAATTATTATTAACTTCCATTATATTAAAAAGACTCGAGGATATTCTTCAAACTTTCACCTTTTGTGTTCCAAACAGAAGAGAGGTCATACAGGTGTAGAATGACGTGGGAGTAAGTAGACAGATCGAGTTTACAGAATAAAGCCAGATATTAAAATAAGCCTTAGCTGTACCTGAAGTGTGAAACGGGAAGTTGGTTTATAGCACTCCTGATGTTTCGGAGCTGCTCCTGCTCCTCTTTCACTGACATCGCAGCCTTTGCACAAAAACACAGATGGAGGAACATTAATTCCTGGATGCAGGAGAACATTGTTTTTCAATGTTTTTCATTTTTGTCCATCGACACACATCTGTCAATATGTTCATTATGGATCACCTGGACATCACTTGCATTTGTATAGCAAAAATTCATTTCAAATATGGTAAGTTAGTTGCAGTGGTCCAGATAAAACTAATCAAATGCTTATATCCTTTTATTTATACAACTACAGGAAACACTTACACATTCAACTTTTATTGTTTTTAACACTGTAAAGCCTGACATATTAAATAATAGTCTTTAAATAGTTTTTAAATTGAACAGTTTATTAAACCTTTAGACAAAATATTTAAAACAAAATAAAAAAGTTTGCTTTATTTGAGTATTATATTTGATACATCTGGCTTTTATGGCTCATATATGATATAGTGAGAATATGGAATGCACACTCAAGAAGTTAAAAAACACCAGTTTTATTCAGAGGCTCAAACTGAGCAAAAATATGCAGTTTGGAGCAGTTGCTGATATTTAAATGGACATAAAGTAGGGTGAAATTCTGATAGCTTGTAATGTAAATCAATGAGATCTTTATAACATTATTGCAGCTACTTGCATAAAATTTATATAAATATTAGTTGTCTCTGTATCTACCTATAATATGGCTTAAGATGATATTTAAAGGCTTAGTTTTATTATCAAAGCTCCATAGTTTTTATTCTGGGGGTAAAACAATGCAATTCAATACATTAATGATGATTGAGAGATAAAAAAATAAACCTTCCTCAGAGGCCAGATTAACATGATTTTGCTAAAAAAAGAATGGATGATCAATGGATAATCAAGGAAACCCAAGTTGCTTCAGTCCAGTCCAGTGTTTATCTTGAAACATTACTAACAATATAATAGTTATTCTTAAATTCATTTTTATAAGATTTCACAGCAAAAAGATTATACTAAATTTAGTTAATAAAATTATAAAAATTATGAACTATCAATCAGAGGGTGTTAAAGTAGAAGAAGAAACTGATGAAGTAGTAGTTTTTCCAGCAACGTTTTTATCTTGTTGATAAATTAGAGGTCTTAGAAATTGGCATATCAAATATGATTCAGTAGTCTTTATAGGGTATTTTTTCACTTTTTGAAGTTTTAACCTCTTTGCATTACTGAACTCTTAAGGTGTTTTCAATTTATTTGTCTCCTCCTTTCCTGTCTACATTTGGCTGCTTTCTTTCCCCCGTCCTCTTTGTACAATATCTTTGTCTAGTTCTGTATCCGCTGTCCTTAAAATAAATGTCACTTCTTGTACACAAACACTGAATTTTTTGTACCGTTTATTTAAGACACTTAGCCACTGTATCAGATGCAACTATAGCATTCTTCTATTCTATTCTGCTCTAGTCTTTTGTTTTTCTTGCTCACAAACTTACTGTAAATTTCTTGTAGAGTTCATAAGTGAGGAGAGGGATGGGAAGCTCTCTGAAGTACAGCTTACATAAAGAGCCAACGCAGTGGATATCCTGAAGATACACTTCTTTAGTGAGGTCAGGACAGAGCTCAGAGCAAAACTCCTGTCTGTATGCACACACACACACACACACACAGAGAGAGAGAGAGAGAGAGAGAGAGAGAGAGAGAAACAAGCATTTACTACAAAGAATTGATTGTTGCGAGAGTTTCCCTCCATCCAAGTTCCAACACAATTGTATGCATGAAGTGGTGAGTCTAAAAACTGGCCAACCTGAGTCTTTGAATGTTAGATGTGATTCCTGAGAGTCTGTAGATTCCATCCACAATCCCATGTTTCTCTATGAAGTCTGCACAAGTCTTCAGGACGTGAGGAACTAGACAAAAACAGGACAAATTCATCGTCATTCAGATGTGTCAAAAAAGCTAAATTTATTCGTTTAATCGCCCTCATATCATTCCAAACGTTTATGACTTTCTGTCTTTCAAGAAACACAACTTAAGATATTTTGGAAAATGTTTTTATTAATTTAATAAAAGCACACCGTAGAAAAAAAAAGAATACCATAAAAGTATCATATTTTTTTCTTTTGCGCTACATTCCAAGTCTTCTGAGGCCACATGATAGCTTTGTGTGCTAAAAAAAAAAAAAAAAAAAGAAGGAAAAGAAATTGCACAAGAATATTTGTTGGTAACCTGTAGATGAAGAAGTGCAGGTACTGTATTCCTACTTCAAGCACTGACAGGTGTGATTTTATAAGCCTCAGGTGTAGAACTCCTTTCTCCGGGTGCAGAATTGGTCGGTGTAACATAAGTTATTGCATGTCTATCAAGAGACACATGAGTACCAATGATGTCTTGCAACCTGATGTGACACCCCAAAGTATGTGCACATTTTGTGTAAAGTTGTTATACATTAAGAAAAGGTTATTGTTACTTATGTGAATCGTAAGAAATGTGGGACTTAAAAGTAAATCATTACAGGATTAGTTTAAGAATAGTCTGTTGTTGGGACTTTTGTTATGAAAAGTGAAAGGAGGACTCTCATATAGGAGCTGTGTGCGCCTGCGCCCTCACATCTGCTGAGGATTTGGTGCGACGTGACACGGTGGCTCCTGTCTCATCACTTTTTCCTGTTCTTTTGCAGAACTGTCTTATCTGTATACTTGGCCTTCCGCACGGGGCCTGTAACACTGACATGCAGCAAGTTTCAACACTACTGAATGGAGCATGGATGAGATTGAAGCACTGTTTATCAGTGAATACCTACTTAAATGTCGGTCTCCTCCTCCTCAGACAAATACTATTTTGGCATCAGAAGTCTTGGAATATAGCAGAAAAGTTGTATGGACTTTTATTATGTTTTTATGATGTTGTTTGATTGTTGTTGTTGTTGTTTTTAACCTTTTTGGAGCTTGCCATCCCCCCAGTCACTGTAAGCTTTCATTGTATAAAAAAAAAGAACAGCATGAAAGTTCTTCAAAATATCTCAGTTTGTGTTCCACAGAGGAAAGAAAGTCATATGAGTTTAGAAAGGCATGAGGCTGAGTAAATGATAAACTATTCTTTTAAATTATTGTTTAATGATTGAGTAAAACAGTGAAAATATCGACATCTTTAAAACTGCAACAAACCGATTGTGAAAACGCAATATGTAATGCATTACTGCCGCACTAATATGCAGGAAAAGCTGCATTAAGGACTTATAAATAATGATGATGATAATAAGCACTTTATTTTACAGTCCTGTTTCCCATGTACATACAATGTAACATTAACTGGGTAATAACTAGGTACTAACCCCAAATCTACCCCTAAACCTACCACGTACTGTACAATGAAGTGCAACCCATAATAATAATAATGTTTTTTTTCTGAGTCTGGGGAAATATGTATGGTTTGGTTGTGAGCACTTTGACGACACGACACGTTTTTACAGTCATGTTTCATCCTTTTCTATGTACAGTATTCTCCTACAGGAACATGCCATCTTGGCAGAAAGTGTAATCAGATCTTTTTTGACACCTTGCCATTAAAATTCAGACCATATATCTCAAGATGAGAACTGTCATCATGAACTATGACAGCAACTCCAACAAAGACACTGCATGCCAATTTTGAACTCAGTCGGACCAACGGTTCTATAGTTAAAGTCGTTTTCATGTTTTGCTGTTACAGCGCCACTAAGTGGCCTAGCCCTGCTATTTTTCTATCTGTTCTTTAAATTTGGCAAAAATATCTCATTCCATTTAAGAGTTATATGCATTTACATATAAAAATGCTCGTTTACACCAAGAACAATAACTATAAAGATAACTATAATGATAACTGTATTGGCATCCACATCAGCTGACGATAATGTTGCGTTTATTCTAAGAGCGCGCTGTAGTTTTTATCGTCTGCCGCTTTAAATTCTCAAGTTCTTTAAAGCAGAATGGATTCTGATTGGCTGTCAATGTTTTTATTGTTCATCAGCAGAAAAAAAACGCCCTGAAAGTGATTCCAACAATATGGTGTGGTTATCGTTATAGTTGTGAAGTGATGTGGACTCTGCTATTCTTTTATATTCAGAACGATTGTTAGAACTATATATTTATTGTTATAATTATCGTCGTTGGTGTGAACGGGACTTAAAGGGATAGTTCACCCAAAAATGAAAATCCAGTCATTGTTTTCTCACCCTGAAGTTGTTCCAAACTATTTTAATTTTTGGGTGAACCATGCCTTTAAAGAGAGGGAACCTGCGATGAACCAAACATAAAGTAAAATGATGGGGAACAAAATTAGTGAAGCCTTATTTGTTACAGCAGCATTTTAGAGAAAATACTTGGAGAACGCTGCTGTCTGAATGAACCACAGGTATAAAGGAGTAAAGCGTATATATAATTGTTAAAGTTATATATATATATAAAAAAAAATCCTGAAAGACTTTCTGTTGTTTGTACAGATGTACTATGATAATCTGACATTAACTGTGATCTAGAATCGACTAACTTGGAGAAGTCATTATCACCTGCGCATGACATCATTAATGACAGTCTTATATTGTTGAACCAACGTGGATTAAACACTGGAAGTGCAACCACGATTTCAGGAAACAGTTATAGCTAGTTAATCCCTCTAACAATCCAAAAAAGTAAGTTACATTGTAAATTGGAAACACACCCCAGGTTATTATTTCAGAAGCAATATGCTAAAGTAGTTTATGCAATGTATCAAAAAGTGAACAGGCCGTTTCTAGGCCTTGCAGTTCAAAAGTTATTAGCAGCATAAATATAATTGAAATATTGAGGATTAGTGGTTTGAATTTAAGGGAAAGTTCACCCAAAAATGAAAATTCTGCCATAATTTATTCACCCTCAAGTTGTTCCAAACCTGTATGAGTTTCTTTCTTCTGCTGAACTCAAAAGAAGATATTTTAAAGAATGTTAGTAACCAGACAGTTGACGGCATCCATTTACTTCCATAGTATTTTCCATAGTAATTCAGTGGCTACCGTCAACTGTTTGGTTACCCATATTCTTCAAAATATCTTCTTTTGTGTTCAAATGAGGAAAGAAACTCATATAGGTTTGGAACAACTTTGAGTAAATGATAACAGAAGTTTAATTTTGTGTGTGAACTATGCCTTTTAAAGATTGCAAAATTCCACAACCTTTTACCATACAGTTCTATGGGCTGCCATTGACTTCAATGGCAGAAGAATAAGAAGAACGAGCAATTAAAAGAGTAACAATCAACGACACACAGAAATATAGAGCTATATAATTAATGTGTATAAGACAGCTCAGATTTTTGATGTTTATGAAAAATTTGAGGAACAACATTGGAGTTCCGAGTGAAATCTCTTTAAACTTTGTAGACTTTAAACACAGTTTGAGACATTGTTGAGGAACTCTAGAAGAGACACATTTGAGATGATTCGGGGTATATATATGTTGCTTTTTGCACATTGTGTGAGAAAGTATAGAAAATTATGGACGAAAACCCCAAAAACCTTGTACCCTAAAGCTAATACTTTAAGTAATCTTCAGTTTTTATGTATCCAGGAACAAAAGAGAGGCCTACATATACTGAAAATATGTAAACCAAATGTTTATTACAATTTAGTTACATAAAGTAATATTCGTGAACTAATTACATCATTGCAAAATATATAAGAAACATACTTAAAGTCAGTGTTCTTTGTGTATTGACCTTTTAAATAATCTGTACAGAGCATTTCTGCTCTCTCTCTCTCTTTGAAACTGGTGTTTCATGTAGACTACAGTATTACACCGTCCTTCCTTTATCCTGTCGGGCTGCTTATTGTGGAGAAGGTGGGCCAGGGCAGGAAGTTAAAAATGGTTTGTTTGTTTCAGAGGAAACCTGACACACCCAGGCCTTGCAGCTGGTATTACTTATGACACTTCCTCTTATTCTAAAGGGCCTTTGGAAAGTTCCCACCCAACTTCATCACTTCCTAACATACCTTCAGCCATGATATCTTTAAGCTTTAGGTTTGTTTAGAGGACACTAAACAGACAGTATCATGATGGGCTAGCATTTTTGAGTTATTTCACAGCAGCCTATACATGGTTAATCCCTAAGTTTATCACAGTAAGTCATTTTATAATCTTTATTTTACTGTGCTTATTTCTACCATTTAACACAAATGGAGAAATTGTGTTCCATACCAAACCAAGATTTGAGTACATTTTACAAGAAAATACAATTTCAGTCTTTCTACTTCACATTTAATTCAATGTTATGCCATTTCTTTGCAATTAATCATGAAATTTACTAGCAATTTCTGAGAGAAAATTGTTTCTACACCACTACGATCCATCCATTTTCCAAACCACTTGTCCTATGAGGTGTCGCAGGGATGCTGGAGCAGATTCCCCTTACCACTGTAAGCAGGGGCGGACTGGGACAGAAAAGTGGCCCTGGACTTTCTGGCCCACAGCAGCCCACCACATCCCAAATCATAACACATTGGCCCATTAATGTGCAGAATATTTTTTTAACACCACTTATAGCATAAAAATATAACACAATACAAAAAGAAATGCTATTTAAACATTTATTTTAAGTAACACAACATATAGCCTATTAGGTCATATTTGTAAAACCAAAGGGAAACAAACAGACGAACATTAAGACAACATATAAAACTATCAAGACAGCATATCAGCTAGTCAGGGGGAGCTAGAGCCATCAGAGCCTGTTGAACTGCTACTCTTCGCGCCAAATGTATAATCTGTTAATTTGAAGCATTTCACAGCATCTAGGCCTACCTGCTTTTTTTAACCGTCGGCTGAAATTGGTCCTCGTCGGCTTTTTTTGGCCGATTCGACAAGTCGGTGAAAGAGGGAACTCAGCTTAGTGAACGAGTCAGTGCACTGCACGAGAATAATAGCAAAACAGCGAGCAAAGAAGTCAAAACTCCACAGATAGAAGGCTGTTCTAATGTTACGTCATATTACCCGAGTGTTCCTTGGCGAATATTTAAATATTAACATGAGAGGAGTGGAATAAAGAAAGTGTTTAGCAGGATTGATATTCAGAACGATAAGCACGCACTGCTTTGTTTACTGTGTGTATCTGCAGCCGGAAGCGTCGGTTTCTCTTTTTGAATGACGAATATAGGCGAATATATCTGCAGAAATAGACAATTGTCTCATTTACACACAGGCGCAGAACGCGCATTGCCGCATTCTAGCTAACAGTCGGCTGTAGTTCTCTCGGTGTGTTCAAGTGCAGCTTTTTACCAGCGACACAGGCGACACGGCGATGCGAGGCGACAACACAGTCAGCTTTCATCTGATTCTGCGCTAGTTCATCGGAGTTGGCTTGGTGTGTTTCCAGGACGTGAAAGAGGGCGTGTTTCAAGATATGCAATGGAGTAGACCAAACTTAACAGGGAGGGAGAGCACAATACACTCACATGCATGTACACGAAACACACTCCTTGTCGGCCGCGCCCGCGCGATCGATTCCCTCATCCATTTGTGAAGAAAAGAAATGTAATATTATGATTTCCGTCATTTTTTTTATATGTGTACCGGGCCGGCCCACATTGGCCAGCGGCCCACCGGGAAAAGTCCCGGTGCTCCAGATGGCCAGTCCGCCCCTGACTGTAAGCAAAATCTTTTCTTTTCTACATTTTTCTTCCCTTTAGCCAAAAAGACAGGGCCTAGATTCAATACGTTGACCAACAATATCATCAAACCTCTGTGGCACTTCTGTCATGATGTCACGACATACAAGAGCCAATCAGGTTTGATGTTACTGATGTCGTTGTGTGATTTGATTTGATGGTGAATAATCAAATTTGGGTCTGTTGGGTCATCATACAAAGTGGTTGCATCGATTCAGAAACCACTATGGATTACTTTCACGCAACATTTGTGTCCTTTTTGGACCTTGAAACTTTGGATCTGATTTTACTGTTTACAGAGTTTGTTTCAATTCAGTTTGGGTTTCAGCCAGATTCTGAGCCACAATCAAATTCAATTTAACCTAATTTTATTATTATTTATAAAAAAATCAATCATTCATTAGCCTTTTTTGTTGTTGGACAGAAACACTTGAGAAAACCTAGGAAATTATGTGGAAAAGTGGGAGTATATATATATATATATATATGTATATATATATATATATATATATATATATATATATATATATATATATATATATATATATATATCAGAGCATGTGAACTAAACACTAGGCCACATCTTATATAGTTTTAGCATTTTATTTAAAAACCCAATTTTTGCATATATTTCAAGTTTTTTTTATTCAAATCAATTTGATATTGCAGATTGTCAGCAAAGTTTATTTTCTTAGGCCTATAACATGGTGAGGATACTCTATTTATGTCAGACTACATTTCAGAAAGTAGAGTGCATCTGTTGTTTGGTAGATGTGGACAGGTATAGATCTCATGTGCAAGAGAAACAAGCGTGCATTAGAATTTTGACTTTGAACTTCCATTCTTGCAGTAGCTCTGTATATTTCTATGGCATCGCGGTCGAAGAGTAATTAGCTGGTAAAGTGGATTTACTTATTGTAGAATTAATGAAAGACATCATGAGCGTTGTAATGTTTGAAGTGGAAATACAAACTGAAGACAGAAAAGGGGCGGGGCTACATAAGGTCTATAGAGTAATAAACTTAACACTTTTTAAGCGTAATGTGAAATACTTTGTTCACAAAATAAATTACCAGGCACTGCAATGGGTCATGGTCCATTTAGAAGAGAATTGAAAGTATTATTCAAGTGCTCTGCTTTAAATAATGAAATAGCCCTCGCACGGTAGGAAACAACATTAGCAATTGCAGCCCTGAACCAATGAACCATCCAGAAGTATACACTTCCCATGCTTAATCTGCCCTTATCTACAAACTGAAGCACAAATCTTTCACCTAAATGTGTAGCAAAGCACTTTATCTAAAAACAATAAAGGGATTTCCATTATCAATAGACTATAACTACAGAGAGATAGAGTAACTGAAAATCAACACACATAGTACAGCACATCCCCTGAAAGCTTGTTTCTGCCAGGGAATATCAAAATAAAAGTAATTGTGACTTTTAATCATCCAATTCTGACTTTATTTCTCGCAATGCTGAGTTTATATTTCAGAATCTGAAGAAAAAGTCAGAATTGCGAGTTACAAAACTCAGAATTGTGAGTTTATATCACACTATATTGACTTAATCGCAATTCTGACTTTAGAACTTGCAATTCAGATTTTTTCTCCAGATTCTGATATAAACTCAGCATTGTGAGAAAAAAAATGTCAAAATTGTGAGTTATAAATTTTTTTCTTGCAATTCTGAGTTTATATCACACAATTCTAACTTTTTCGCAATTCCAACATCCGCAATTCTTTTTTTCTCAGAATTGTGAGAGCTCACAATTGCGAGTTATAAGTCAGAATTGCGAGATATAAACTTATTCAGACTTTATAACTCGCAAGTGGGACTTTATATCTCCCAATTCTGATTTTATTTCTGACACAATACTGGCCTTTTCTGAGAATTGTGAAATATAAGCTCACAATTGCGAGTTATAAAGTCCCATAACTCACTATTGCAAAAAAAAAAAAAAGGTCAAAATTGTGAGATTAAAAGTTATAACCTTTTTTATTTTTTATTCTGTGGTGGAAACAAGCTTCCATACATCCCTCAGTAAAGGCAAAATATATATTTTTTAAAGAATTTTAAAGAAAGGGAAGTAAAAATTGCTAATGTTGGGAAAACAATTCATTTACTATGCAGAAATTCTTCTTGGGATGCAGTGAAGACCTCCAACAGGACGGATGAATGAATGATTGTTCTGTGAGAGGAAGCTCTCATTTTGACCTGCTGGCAGAGAGAGATACTTTTCGAGTGTTTTACAATCATTGATAAATGATTATTTTAGTTTTAACTTTAGAACTAAACTGCTTTAGCTTTCATATGGTGTATTTAGTAAATTCCACCTGAAGGAGATGCTGACAGTGAAAAGTAAAGCATATCTTGTCGAGAACACTAACACATGTTGTGTTTTGGAGGTTGGTTCACATATGGGATACTGGTGTGTTGGTGTCCAACACGAGGCTTCTTTACCAGCTTAACTGCAAAACTGTCTTACAAATTCATGAAGGAGTAAGCAGGCCTTTCAGGATAGTGAATATAAGTCATCCAAAATAGATTCTGACTTTCCTGCTCAACTCCTGCCAAAACATTGTTTTGGAAACAGTATTTGATATCACACAGCGGTGGATGTTACTTAACACTTATATCTATCCACAAAGTATAAATCCATTTTGTGCTCATATAATGTCTAAACATAACTAGCCAAAGACGCCTGTGGCATGAGGGAAAAAACTAAGATGCTTAAGTAATGAAAGAAAATCAATAATTTGCTGTTGATATGTCACAATAAAGAATGATGCAAGTATTAGTAATAATGGTTAACAATTGTGTTTTCTTACTGTAGTAACAATATTACAATAGAATATAATCTTACTTCAAAAAGGAATCAAATAATTTGCACAGTTTTGAAATAAAGTTTCCAATAAATATCTCGGGAGCATTTACGGTCATTCTTGCCTCAACGATCAAAACATGTGAACCGACAGGATCTTAAACAAAAGACTGTTTCACAGTTACAGGCTTCAGATGAACTCGGTCAAGTCACATGCATCTGTCAAACTACGGGTGGCACCGCACCGTTTCCAGATCAGCATTGTGTTTTGTCTCTTATAATGTTAGAGCTTGGGAAACGGAGAGGAAAAGCTGCTTCTGGATCAGCATGAAGAGGTTATTGTTGATATCCATTAAAAATGTATAATCATAACACACACCGAAACTGATGTTATGGATGGAAACAAAAACTCCACTTTGAGCTAACAAATGAAGAATGTCTAATGGCATATCGAAATATTATGGACATAAATTAAGTGATATTCTCATTAATACACAATCACTTTGAGAGGAACCGGTGCTTATAGTTTAAAAGCCTTATGAGAAATGTAGTGATATTACAAAAACTGAATGTCGGCATTTCACACGGACAGTATAGCTTTAAAATTGAGTCCTCCCTTTTCTCCTCCTCTTTTCCCCCTTCCTCTTCCTCTGAAAATTTCCTTTGCTCTTTATTTTCTTTTAATGCTTATGTGTATGTGCACTAAACAGGTTAAGATTACATTCAGATTTGTTTTATGCCCATTAACACACTCAAATAGTGGAGATTATTAGGCAATACCTTCCAGTTAAATGGTTTAAGGCAAGAGGGAAAGTGTCCACCGCAAGGACTCAAAAGAATAAAGTATCTTCTGTTTCAATGGCAACAAAAACATAGACACATCAGCCAACCAGCAACCGAAATGGGTGTTGGTTTATTACACGTAGCTAATGTTTACGCAGAGGCCCAGGCTTCTGCTCTGGTGTGGGCTCCTAATAAACTCAACTTATTATGACTGCTGGGGCTTTGAAAAAAGGGGGAGCCGTTATATGAATGGCAAGAGGAGGAGTGAGTATGGAAAAGAGGAATTTACCGTCTTGTCCTGAAATCTGCAGATGTTCAGTCAAGTCACAGCCGAACGCATTTTCAGTTCCTTTCCTTTTGGACTTCAGCTTGGCAGCCTTATTCTTCATCAGGCTTCCGTAACGTATCCAGATCAGAGTAAATACACCTTAAAATCAACCATTGGTCCCACAACGCATGGGATGGGAAGGGGGGGAATGCGCTCGAAAAGAAAAGAAAAGCCCCAAATCAGGAAGTCCACAGTGTCAAACAAAAGAAATCATCCGCTCACATCTTGACTGAGCCACCAAAGATCTGGTGTGGGCGAAGAACTCGAGCGGTTCACGCCCAACGTCACTTCATCATCAGGGTCTCTCCTCCCTTCAGCCCTGAACAGAGAGAGGTGAGATTCTGTCGAGTCTGAGGAGAAAAGTTACGACACGAGCTTCTGTCCCACGAGAAGCTTTGCAGAGGAGACAGTTTCCTGTCCAATCCACTCCTATCTATCTATCTATCTATCTATCTATCTATCTATCTATCTATCTATCTTTTTCGTTCCACGTTGTTCAGGAGGTCATCGTGCTGATGTTGAGTGGAGGCTTGAAATGTCAGAACTTTTTGCAAAGGGGAGGGTAAAAGAGCGAGGGGAGGAGAGAGAAATAACTGCCTGCTTATTCTTCACCAGTTTGGACATTACCGAACCCCTTTCACCCAACCCCCCCACCCCGGCCACCCCGCTTTCTCTCTTCCTCCCTCCTTTTTTCTTTTTTGTAGCCATGGCTCCAACAGGAAACCTGCTCTCTGCCTTCCTGAACGCTTCCAGAATACACAATTTCCTGTAAAGGGAACCTTGTTTGGAAAAAAAAAACAGACCAAGATAAGGACGTTGGGGAGAGGGACAGTAAGATGGGGGGAGAGAGAGAGAAAGAGAGAGAGAGAGAAAGGCAGAACCAGATACACAGAGAGGGTGCAGAAAAAACTGGAGAAGTTTACAGAGCAGAGAGAGGGGGAAAAACACAAGGTTCCCGTTAACCACGGCTAGTTAGCCATTTTGAGTGTGTCTTCAAATACAGGCACTTCTATGTCCCACGGGCTGATTTTTATTAAAACTAACAGATACCTTTTTCCAGATTTTCTGTCTTGGAAACTTTTTAACTGTGACTTATTTTTCATAGTTTTTGCTACTTTTCAAATGCCTTTTATGTCTAGATTTTTATTGTTTTACTTTTGTCCCAGAATTATGAAAATCCATCATAACAGTATTGCACTCTTAGAACAAAAAGGTTCAGTGGGGCTCATGAAAAATCCAGCATAAACCAGCATGAATGCATGGCTGGTTTCTGCTGGTAAGTGCAGGTCTAACTGGAGGACCAGCATAATCATGCTATTCTCAAGCAAAACTGGTGCTGGTGAAGCTAGTTTCATTGTTTTAGTCATGATTATATTATTAATCGAAGTCATCTGACATTTTAAACAGTAAAAAAACTGGTGAAACGTTTCAAAATCAAAGGATTTGTCTCCTGTTTAAAGGGATCTATATATAAATGAATTAAAACGAGCTTGTGTACATTGCAAAACAAAAACTGATATGAAAACAAAGAAAAATGCCAAATAACAGCATAATCATAAGCTGTTTGTTTAATAACAGGGGTTATGAGAAGAGCTACTAAGAATGAGCTATTGATAATGAAAGCTCAAAATGAAAAGTTGCTGATTTTAAAGATTTTCAATGGTCCTTTGGGAGCTTGCATGTCAAAATCCAGCTGTCAGTCACTGATCCCAAAAAACTGCACATAGTACAAGGTATGCAGTCAGGAGCATGACATATTGTAGCCAATAGTGATAGCATGCACTTTCAACAGTTGCTGAAAGAGAATTAATTCAACCAAAGTCCAGGGCCAAGTGTCCAACTGAAAGCCACATAATGAAACACTATATATAAGTCAAATAGACTTAAACAACTTAGTTTTGTTGTGGTCTTGCTGGAATCATATAGCACCCAAAATACAACATATGCTGGTCCACCAGCACACCAGAATCGCAAGCTGGTCCCAGCGTGCAAAACATACCTTATTATGCTGGTGAGAAGCTGGTAGAACCCTAGGGTTCAAGGCTCAATTTTAGAGAACCATTTATGCCAAAATGGTTCTATACAAGGAGAAATGTCTAAATTATTGCATAATACTTTAATGTTTAACGGGTTATTTAAATTATTTAGACTAATAAAGTATGTTTACAAGCTGCTTAATTCAAAAAATGTAATTCAAATTAAAAATGAATTCAAACTAAATTAATTTATTAAACCTGAAACCATAAAATTATCCCATGACTGGAACTTCTAAAAAGTTCTATGTGAAGCGCCTGGCAGAACTCTTTAAGGTTCTATATAGAACATTTTTCATAGAAGTTATAATAATGTAAACAAAGAGTAAAGAAACTGACCATTTCAATATTTACTGTACAGTATGTAAACGACTTACAGTATGTCTGGTTTTGACCGTCCCCTTAGCATCATGCTATAAGGGGGATCAACATTCTTGCCATTTACAAGGTTTTTTTCAAAAGTTAGTGTAGTTGGTTATCAACAAGCCAATAAAAAACATGCTTGAGATGAAATATGAGATCCACCCATCCCTTATCCAAACCGCTTTTATCCTTATATAAGGGTCACGGGGGGCTGGAGCCTATGAAATATTGAAACGTAATGTTTAAAGACAATAAAGAATAGAGTATTTATTATTGTGCATCATTTTCTGCCATTCTGTAATTTTGTCGAATGATATGTATACATAGATGCCGTATTCGACCGCTCAAGACACGTCGAGGCGATCAGTGTGTCGTCATTCACAGTAAGAATCAATGATGCCCATAATAACATCGCACAACTTCTGGTCGTGGAACTGCTAATAGATTTATATTCCTGAAGAAATTGTATAACCTTTTACCCGTGAGGATGGTGTGTTGGTTTGTGTTTTTATATGTATTAACTATTAACTTAATATTACAGGTTTTTAAACTATGGTAACTTTTTGTGTTAGCTAACACCTTCGTCTTGTATTGTGTTCGTTTAGAAGAATCATCTGCCGAAGTCTATTGCAGATATAGACATTCATACATGCGTCTAACTACGGTTTGAGATGCTCAGTCAACTTTCTCTTGAATGTTCACAGACCGGCTTTGACCGTTCCAATATGGCGGACGGCTTAAGTATCGCGGCCCACAGAAACAGCAGCTGATGAGAAATCTGTGGATATACATCTATGTGGGTGACAGACAGCAAAGAGGTATTTTGCTGTGATCTGAGAGGAAGGAAGTATAAAGGATCTGGGACAGTATATGCTGGCAAACTTAGCCATGCAAGCACAAGCAGTAACCTTGACATTATTATCATAAAAGATCCACCAAGTAAGGAAGCATCCATCTTCTACTATTTTAAAACTGTTTATATGTCCAAAAGGCTCATTCTCATTGCCATTTGTGTGTTATTATTTATTATTTTAATTATTTCATTAATTAAAGGTTGTTGCTAAACTTTTATGGTCAAAATACTAGGGCAGATTTTAACCCCAACATACTGTAGGTTTTTCATTTTTAATTATTATTATTTGTATAGCAGATGCCAAGCCTTTGATCGAGTTTCTCTTTACTGTAGACTTTTCAGGTTTAGGTTTAATCAATAATTTTTTTAAATTCCTTTTTAATTTGAATTCAATGTATATATGGAATAAAGTAGCTCGTAAACATACTTTATCAGTAGGAAAAATTTAAATAAGTCACTATCTGTACACATTTCTGCTGCAGATGAAAATGTTATTCATAAAGAGAAGTGACGAAGATAAGGTTGCCTTCAGATAAGTTTTGTCGATGTACAATACATTCAAAGGTTTAAGGTTGGTAAAAATGTTATTTTGTATGAAAGAAGTCTCTTCAAAAATGTGGATTTGTTTTAATATTTTGAAATATTATTACAATTTTAAATAGCTGTTTTCTATTTGAATATATTGTAAAATGTAATATATTCGTTTGATCAAAGCTGAATTTTCGGCATCATTACTCCAGTCTTCATGATTTTATGATCAATATGCTGATTTGCTGCTCAAGAAAAAAAAAATCTTATTGAATTTCATTATTTCAAATCTTATTCAATACATTTTCTTATGAATTCTTTGATGAATAGGAAGTTTAAAAGAACAGCATTTATTTGAAAAATATTTTTTTTGCAACATTATAAATTCTTTACTGTTTTTTTTTTATCAATTTAAGGATAAAATAACTGAATAAACAGTAAAAGATGGGGAAAATATGCTTCTAATTTTACTTGATACATTACAAATGCTGCTTTATCAGGAACATTTCTTTGAATGGCTTTTCTTAGCAGGCGCAGAAAGCATTATTATCAACAGACAAAAAAGGGATCCTTTCAAATATGGTATTAAAAAAAAATCAGACCACAGATTAAAGCATTTAGAGCATAAGAACAGACACTTTTTTGTGTCAAGCCACCATGTGCCAAAGGTTGTTCTTCCTATAGAGCAGCCCTGAATCATGTGACAGGAGCAAACAAAGGGCGAATTCAATCGGATGCCTGTCAGACAATCCCAGTCCATGATGTAATAGAGTGAAAACTGTCTACTTTTTCAATAGCCTTGGTTCCATGTGTTTTCTCCATGGGAATTTAATAACAAATGCTTAAAAAAAAAACCTAATATATGCAGACTGAGAAGCTTTATGGGAGTGGACAATTACTGCTACTCTACGCTCTTTTGCCAAAACACTTGCCACAAGTTGCATTACACCAATAAAAGAATACTGCGCCTGTTTCCTAATGTGCATTCTTAAACAGTCTGAGTCTTGTTACATCATCCTCAACCGACAACGTTCAATTACAATCATCAAACAGAGGATGCATGAAATTACCCAGATGTGTTCTTGATACTGAGGAACGAGGATGCATCGGATGCTGTGTCCGAAATCACTCCCTGTCCCCTATACAGTGTATTAGCCTATAGGGTGTTGGCCATTTTGTAATGGAGTCGGAATTGTGACTGAACAACTTTGTGCCCTAAAATTGTTCATTCATACACTTGCTGAAGCACTCGGAAATATTGTATATAAGTTAAATGCACATGAACGCCACCACAAAGTCTTAAGCCTCACTCTTTCCCAGCCAGCGTTTTTTTTTTTTAAGTCGCCAGCCACCACCAGCATTTTTGAATTTTCACAAAAATGTAATGGCCCCCAGAATATTTTATTGTAGGCTACGAATATCTGAACATGCAATAGCCTATATCAAAAGAAAGAACAGAGCCTCAGCTTTAAAAGAAAAGTTTTATTCTTTATTCTTTCATTTTTTTATATCAACACTTGACTGTGGGTAAGTTTATTAAAAAAAAGCAACATTTTGAACAAAAATCTGAGAAAATCGCGCTACAATGTGAATAAGAAATGCTTTTATTGCTTTGTTTCTGCTCTCTTTTTTTGCCTGCGTTCTGATCTAGAGATTCAGAAGATAACAGCGTCCCCTACCATATAACAGTAAAAACATGGAAAGCAGGAAAATTCCTGGCCTTATTTCGGAAAAATATTGTATGGTAGTCAATGGCGAGAGACAACAAATATTTAGATCCCGTTTGAATTGTGCCCTGAATTAGACATGTGATGTTTGTCAATTTAAAAGATACATTTTACAGTCAAGAAAGTCGCAGTTTGATGTAAAACTGTTGAGGTATAAGACTGTGAAAATATGTAATTACAAAGACTACAAACCCAAAAGGCGCGCATGTGACGTCATACCTTTTCTCTCAATGAATGAAGCTAACTTTACTGAAGCTAACGTCTGTCATTTTTTCTATAGTCTAACGTTATAATCGTAACGTTACGCCGTCATGCCTGTGTGTTTCGTACCAGACTGCACACACACGAGCTTGGCGACGTACATAGTGCGAGACGAGAGATGCGTAGTTCATTGAGCGATTTTCACATAAAACTAAATGTTACTCTTCTGTTTTATGACAAACTGCGACTCTCATAATTATCTTTTAAATTGACAAACATCATATGTGTAATTCAGGGCACAGTTCAGACGCAATAAAAAGATAAGTTGTCTCTCGCCATTGACTATACCATACATAATCTACATAATAAATCTGCCTTGAAGTTGTGAAATATAAAGCTTACTGGCTTAAAAGTTCTGTAGTTAAATTGCACAAACATTTTGGTAGCAGGTTATCTCTGAGCAGATTAACTGAACACAATGTCATTCTACTAACATTTTTAGAACCTCTGCATTTAACTTTCGTCTGTAACTTATACAGGCCTCTTTCTTTTTGTTTAATTTTCTAAGCATGTAATACGTATATGGAAATGGTGGTGTGATGTAGTCTTCAGTGAACACTTCTGGTATTAACTTGGCCAACTTGCCACTACACTTTGCCTTGAAGCAACTTGTTGCGGAGTCCATGAACTTTCGCAGAACAATTGCCACTGCCCATGAAAACTTTTGTCTCATCTCGAATGTGTACTTCAGTCCCTTGGGATGGTCTATGTCAAGACTATGTCAAAGAAGACCCATGAGTTGGGAAAAGGCATTAGCAACCTCTCCTAGCTCACGTATGATGATGTTCTCTTCCAGCACAACTGCAATATCGACCATCTCCTTTGCCAGTAGTGCTTGGCTGCTTCCGCCTCCCTCAGTAACAATGAGAAGGCCAACGTCAACTTCTTTTGTATAGCCTCTTTTTCGGAAGTGGTAGTCTAAAGAACATAATGAAGTATTTATGGTGCGTTCACGTGCTATGGTAATTATGGTAAATACCAAAAGCCGACGTGGAAAATACACATGAACACCCCCTCATGTGGTATTTTCCACTGGGCAGCTCGTAGAATATTTTGATGCACGAGTTGCCGAGATGAGATAACCTTTGACCTTTTCAAAATGGCGGAGAGCAACGCGAGAGTCGTGAATGGTAAAAATATGTACTATTCATGATCTAGAAAATATACAGCATATTATTTACCGTTTGAGTTTTGATAAATCATCTTCTTGCTGTAGCAGATGACTTAAAAGGATAGTTCACCCAAAAATGAAAATTCTGTCAGTAATTACTCACCCTCATGTTGTTCAACCCCGTAAGACCTTCGTTCATCTTCGGAACACAAATTAAGATATTTTTGATGAAATCTGAGAGCTGGATCACTCCTCCATAGGCTTCTTCAGGGATTGAAACTTGCCAGCCCCGAAAAGTTATTAAAGACATCGTTAAAATAGTCCAAGTGACTACAGTGGCTCAATCTTAATTTTATCAAGCGACGAGAATACTTTTTGTGCGCAAAAACAAACAAAAATAACGACTTTATTTCAACTATTCATTTAGTTCACTTAGTGTAATAGCGTAGAGCTACGTCACACGTAGGCTCACTATTGGCCGACGCTGGTCATGTGTGTGATGCGTGTGACGTACAACACAGAAGCGCTGCGCTATTACACTAGTGAACTGACTCGAGGTCTTACGGGGTTGAACAACATGAGGGTGAGTAAATACTGACAGAATTTTCATTTTTGGGTGAACTATCCCTTTAAGCAATCTAAAACAGTTTTAGCTAAATAACAGGTCTGGATCTCCATCTTTTTACCACATTACGACAACAAAAGCACTTGAACGCAACACACTGGTAAATACCAGTTCACAAGTGGAAAATATCATATTTTCCATAGCACATGAACGCACCACAAGTAATTAAGCATGTACTGTTACAATACCAAACTTGAAAGGGTTAGTTCACCCCCCAAAAAAAAAAAATAAAAATAAAAAATGAGTCATTAATTCCTCACCCTCATTCAATTCCAAACCCGTAAGACCTTCGTTTATCTTTGGAACACGAATGAAGATATTTTTTGATATAATTCGAGAGCTTTCTGACCCCTCCATAGACAGCAACGTTATTACCACTTTTGAGGTCCAGAAAGGAAGTAAAGACATCGTTAAAATAGTCCACGTGACTCCATTGGTTCAACCTTAATATTATGAAGCATCATGAGAATACTTTATGCGCAATCCCCCCCCCCCCCCCCAAAAAAAAAACTTTATTCTTCCTTGTCACTCTCCGACACTGAGAAGACATTGTTGAATAAATTCGTTATTTTTATTTTTTTTACGCACAAGAAGTATTCTTGTGGCTTCATAACATTAAGGTTGAACCACTGGAGTCACATGGACTATTTTAACGATGTCTTTACTTCCTTTCTGGACCTCAAAAGTGGTAATAACGTTGCTGTCTATGGAGGGGTCAGTTAAAGCTCTCGAATTTCATCATAAATATCTTCATTTGTGTTCCGAAGATGAATGAAGGTCTTACGGGTTTGGAACGACATGAAGGCAAGTAATTAATGAAAGAATTTATGGGTGAACTATCCCTTTAATGTGCTACACTATGTTGGGAAAGAAAGAACCAAAGCAACTTATGGTGTTTACCTGAATAGGAAAATCAAACTTAGACACGTAATAATTACACAATAGATATTTCAAGTAGTTTATAGTTTTGTCTAGCACTAGACTGTATCCCTTTTCCCAAAACCAGCAATGAAAAACGTGCCTAGTTTTGTACTAAGCTATAAAGGATAAAACTGTAATTATGGCCATAAATTATTGCAGTGACTATGTGAATTTAGTGGGCAGTATTTGTGTGCACGTACAGTGCCATACAAAAAACTTGTTTAAAAGACAGTAATTTACCTTTGTCTTACATATATTATATAGTGTAAATACACTGACAAATACTGTATATGAAAAAATATATTACATTAATATATTACAATATATTGAATAATACATAAGGAATTGCCGCTTTTCATATATTGAAAAATGTATTTACAATATATTTACACTGTAACATGTAATTAGTTGAGTGTGCTTAGATAACGTGGAAAACGATTGGCTTAAATTTAACAATATATTAACGCAATATATTATTTCATATATTTTTCAGTATATTTACACCATATAATATATTGACCACTGTAAAATAAAGAATCCTACTGTACATCTTGGATGGCCTGAGGATAAGTAATTAAACACCAAATTTTTATTTTTGGGTGAACTATACCTTTAATAAATGTTTTTTTACTGTGACAACAGTTACCCATGTCATATTGAAATCAACTCACGCACCTCACAGACACAGATGAAACTGTTGGGATCCTCCTTTAGGTGCTCTTCTCTTCTGGTTTGAAGTCTCAACACACAACAAAAACAAGAACGACAAACTGTGACAACTGTAGGACCAAGCATGCTGCTGATGTGTCACTTAGTTTTATGAATTCAATTTTTTTGTCCCCACTTACTATAGGGCAGGGTGAGTCATAATTAGGGATTTGTGCTGTGTCTACAGTAACCTATTTACTGTATAGTCCACTCCACTATTTAATTATCAACCCACTATAGGCCCTATTGTTTTTCAAATGTCTAGCAATAATAATTATACCATAAATAATTCTCAAAATATCCATGATTTAGTGTAAAATACGAGTAGGGGTTGCTAACTGAAAGCTTACAGCTCCATGCTTGCATACCAAATAAATGGAATGACCTGTGTGGTGCCCAAAAGTTTTTTGATTTTTCTAACACAATCTAGTCCTCTGCACAGAATTCCGTGCATTATTTCATACACATTATCACTGTTTAGTACATTTTCCAGAAAATTGAAATGTCTTTTTAATGCCATTAAGAGGCTATTTGAGGTTTTTTTTTATTTTTCTTAGACCCAGTAAACCCTAAACTGACCTGCAAATAAGCTAATGACAGTAACAGTTTTTGATTACATTACATTTGAGCCTAGACCACTTAAGTTAGTGATTGCTATCAGGATGTGAAGAGAGTTTAAACCAGCATAACAAAAAAATAGTTCTGGAACAAATCACCTACCCTTCCTTAAAAAAAAAAAAAACGAAAAAAAAAACGAAAGTGATTTGACCATAACTGACTCGTAATTGCGACTTCCCAACTCGTAAATACGAACTTCCCTTCTCATTCATATACTTCCTTATATTAGTTACAATATAAACCACTTGAAGGAGTCATGCTAAATTTAAATAATTTATCACAAATAAATGTAGGCTATAAGAGGAGGTGCACATTAATCAGCCTATTCATTTTAATTTGACATGTTTTGATAATATAATCTTTAAAAGGGTATATTCTGTGAATAATTGTGAAAGTTACCTCTTTAATTTTATTTGTTTCATGTATTTCACACGTGTTTCCATTTATATATAGGCCACAGTAGGCTATATTTTCTGTGTTAATATTCCAATAAATGACACTAGGGGGAGTAGTAAGATCCCGAGACTCTTGGATTCATCTCATCATGACTCTTCACAGAAACTATTTATTCCTTAATGAGTAACACTTTAACACCAAAACTACTGAATTCACCTTTAATGCACAAATAAATGCAGTGTTTGCATTTGTACACTGCATCAAATATACACAGTAGTCAACATTTGAAGTGGATCAAACCTTTCATCAAAGTTAAACATGAATTTTGAACAATACCCGTTCTTGTCTTAAGAAGGTTTTCCGATCAACGAGTGAAGGTCTCTGTGTGTTCCCGTCTTTCCGCGTGACAAAGTAATTTGATTAAATGAAATACATTTTCTCATATGTATTAACTCGTTATTTTATCTGACTCCATAAATGAAAAAGGTTTTAATGATGTATCTACATCAAGTGTGTGTGAATGTTTGACAGTTTGTTATTGTTGCAAATAAATCTATTTGTCTACACTCAAGAATATTGTTTTAATAGATCAATAAATTGACATACTGTGCTATGTAGAATAAAAAATTTACTTGAGTAGGCTACTATTAGGAAATATACTACAATCTAAACTAAACTGAATTTGAATTTCTTGTGTGAAATCTGACTCTTCCAGAAACTGTTACAACTAACCCCGCCTACGGGGTAAATTGTAACATTTGATTCCTGGCGCTTTTGGTGATACTGCACAGGAATGGTCGGTCCGACGAACATACAAACAGTGCTCATTTGTAGGAGAGGCTTGCATGTTGTTTGTTTAAAAATATGGTTTGTCTAACCGCATTACTTTGTTCATTATTTGGCCAAATCCAAAAAGTGTTACGTTGTGCCCCGCGCCCCCTATTCTTTTTTAACTCTTTACTTAAAATAATGTCCGAGTCGATTAGAATAAAATCAAATCAAAAAAGATGTAGATTAGGATTGCTTAGGTGAGACTTGCGTCTGGAATGGTGCACAAGAGAGAAATTCAAATGTTAATTTGCTTTGTTCTCTCAGAGAGTTGCGCTATCTTCCAGCTCTTCTAGTTTCTCCAGTCTTACATACAGTGAGGAAAATAAGTATTTGAACACCCTGCTATTTTGCAAGTTCTCCCACTTGGAAATCATGGAGGGGTCTGAAATTGTCATCGTAGGTGCATGTCCACTGTGAGAGACATAATCTAAAAAAAATATCCAGAAATCACAATATATGATTTTTTAACTATTTATTTGTATGATACAGCTGCAAATAAGTATTGTCTACCTGTCTATCAGCTAGAATTCTGACCCTCAAAGACCTGTTAGTCTGCCTTTAAAATGTCCACCTCCACTCCATTTATTATCCTGTTTGAGGTCATTAGCGGCATAAAAACACCTGTCCACCCCATACAATCAGTAAGAATCCAACTACTAACATGGCCAAGACCAAAGAGCTGTCCAAAGACACTAGAGACAAAATTGTACACCTCCACAAGGCTTGAAAGGGCTACGGGGAAATTGCCAAGCAGCTTGGTGAAAAAAGGTCCACTGTTGGAGCAATCATTAGAAAATGGAAGAAGCTAAACATGACTGTCAATCTCCCTCGGACTGGGGCTCCATGCAAGATCTCACCTCGTGGGGTCTCAATGATCCTTAGAAAGGTGAGAAATCAGCCCAGAACTACACGGGAGGAGCTGGTCAATGACCTGAAAAGAGCTGGGATCACCGTTTCCAAGGTTACTGTTGGTAATACACTAAGACGTCATGGTTTGAAATCATGCATGGCACGGAAGGTTCCCCTGCTTAAACCATCACGTCAAGTCCCGTCTTAAGTTTGCCAATGACCATTTGGATGATCCAGAGGAGTCATGGGAGAAAGTCATGTGGTCAGATGAGACCAAAATAGAACTTTTTGGTCATAATTCCACTTGCCGTGTTTGGAGGAAGAAGAATGATGAGTACCATCCCAAGAACACCATCCCTACTGTGAAGCATGGGGGTGGTAGCATCATGCTTTGGGGGTGTTTTTCTGCACATGGGACAGGGTGACTGCACTGTATTAAGGAGAGGATGACCGGGGCCATGTATTGCGAGATTTTGGGGAACAACCTCCTTCCCTCAGTTAGAGCATTGAAGATGGGTCGAGGCTGGGTCTTCCAACATGACAATGACCCGAAGCACACAGCCAGGATAACCAAGGAGTGGCTCTGTAAGAAGCATATCAAGGTTCTGGCGCAAACCCAATAGAGAATCTTTGGAGGGAGCTCAAACTCCGTGTTTCTCAGCGACAGCCCAGAAACCTGACTGATCTAGAGAAGATCTGTGTGGAGGAGTGGGCCAAAATCCCTCCTGCAGTGTGTGCAAACCTGGTGAAAAACTACAGGAAACGTTTGACCTCTGTAATTGCAAACAAAGGCTACTGTACCATCTATTAACATTGATTTTCTCAGGTGTCCAAATACTTCTTTGCAGCTGTATCATAAAAATAAATAATTAAAAAATCATACATTGTGATTTCTGGATTTTTTTTTTTTAGATTATGTCTCTCACAGTGGACATGCACCTACGATGACAATTTCAGACCCCTCCATGATTTCTAAGTGGGAGAACTTGCAAAATAGCAGGGTGTTCAAATACTTATTTTCCTCACTGTATATATAGCTAACAATATCCAACAGTATTTCTTAGAGATAGTCCTCTTATAATAAATTTATTTGTGATCAATTATTTAAATTTATCATGATCAATCAACATATATGAGTAGTAAATATGCTTAGATCATATATGGTATTATACCAGCAAACTTGTATACAACCTATTTCACAAAAGAAAAAAAGCTGCAGTCTTTGTTGAATGCCATTCTTTATTGCAGTATTAACATCAGTAAACTGGCTTTTTCAGTATCGCACACACAGGTTCAACACTGTTCGAGTGGTGAGCACTTTCCATGAAAAGGGCACAAAACAGGCGTAAAGTTTCCTTTTCAACAAAGATGCTAAACCTTCAGAAAAACCTCAAGATGTCAAACTGTATATATTATTTATGCTATAGAATAATTGTAATTCTTTTTTAAAATCACAATTTCAAGGGGGCTGTCGAGATATTCAGCGGGATTAAAGGTACTCGTGTGCTAATTTCATGGCAGTTAACAATTTATATAAAATATAATTTCCCATTGCACAGAACATGATTTCTGCTCTTACTGCTATACAAAAAGTAACAGGATCCCAATTTGCACCCTATTCGTGGAAAATTCTGATTAATGTTCCCAAACCTTTGCCCATGATTTTTTTTTTCACAGTATAAAATTCATATAATGTTCACAGTTACAACACCCAAATCTTTTAAATGTGCACGTGCCACAGAATATAAAGTAAAAAACTGAGTTAAGATGATTTTATGTGATACCACGTTTTCTGAAATAAAAATGATGACAAAAAGGTAATAGAAAACAAGTAAATTGTTACTTAATTTGATCTTCATGCATGTTTTAGCCTAGGCTTGATTTCCGTTTGTCAAGTTTCAACAGAACACTAGATAATGACCAGGTCGACTATACAGATTCTCGGAGTTCATAATCGTCCACATAAAATCCAAACTTGCATTTCTGTCCCCACACTCATCAATCAGCTGGTTTGATAAGATGGCCATATTGTCTTGAAATTCAGCGTGTCAAGATCAGTTTCAAGTCATACTCAGCTTCTGGAAAGTTTCTGTAATGTATGAATCATTATAAGGTTTTTATATATAAACCCCGACAGGACAGCCTATCATATGATATTATGCCAAGTAATCACAAGTCTTTTTTTCTCTGATCATAAAGTCAGTAAATAAACCACCCAGTTTTATGAGTGAACAGCCGTTCTGTCTTAAACATTGGCCTAAATGTAAAATAATAAACCCATCTACAGCTACATTTCACTGAAATGAAACTGATTAAACATTACCCCTGGTCCCAAACACCTACTAAAATCTACAAGTTTCCATTGGACCGATATTAGAAGCATGTTCAGCTGAAATCAACATCATAGAACATGCTCTGCCCATATATATATCTATATCAATATTTGAGCCTACTGTACATAATAACATATCTCCTCTAACCAGTCAGGTACAGGTCTCTTGTTTTGCCACATTCTGTGATGACCTAAATTAACACAAGCCATATAGAATGCATTATGTGTAACTAGAAGTTCACTAGAAGTAAAGTAAGTTTCTTAATTTCAATCCTGAAAGGTATACCTGATTGATCTATTTAAATTCTACTTGATTATTGTAATACTTTAAACGCAGTGTTTGATCAGTATTCTGGCCATATTATCTTACATGTCAGATCGGTAGTGCATCCTGGTGTGGAGTAACAACACCTAGCATTAGCTCTGGCAGGCACTGGTGAATGCTGTGTTTCAATGCAAGCTGTCTCTTGAGTATCCGAACTCATGGCTCAATGAGCGCGCTCAGGCTGGCCGATGTCCACAGTGATGTTGATAAAGAGTGGGGCTTGGTCGATAGACAGAACCTTGTAGGAACAGGAATTCAAACCATCCTTCTTCCACATCTGACGAGTACGGCGTAACAGCTGCATCCTGTGATGGGTAAAGTGAAAGCAAAGCGTCAAATGCCACACTGAAACTACGTTTCCATCCAAAGTTGCAAATTTAACTAGTGTGAAAAATTGGAATATGGCATAAAATATTTGCGATTCCATGTGTTCAAGAGAAGAAAAATCGTCACTTCCTGTGAAATTGCACTTCCGCGCAGACGAAACGCAATAAACGCTGTCATGTTGCCTTGTGTACGTATGCCTGGTGTTTGAGAACGCAATCATGAGAGTTCTGGGAGGGAATTAAACCAAATTATTCTGATGACAGACTTTGGCTCAAGCATTTCAGAATGACCAAACCAACATTTGAGATGCTGTGAAATTCGATTGGTCTGCGGGTTAGTCCAGTTATCCAATCAATTACATCCTTGTTGAGGCAAAGTCACATGAGTTTTTTGTTGCCCATCGAGGGATTTATTCGCTAAATGTGTTTCCATCATAGTTTAAGCGCATGTCTTCTTATCAGATAAAAGCCCAATGTCCTATAGTTATGATAAGCAAATACATTGGCATCAGGGTTTGAAATTAACACCCACTATCCCACCAAATGCTAAGATTGAAAAATTTACTTCAGATATCTTGGCTACCCACTTGCCTCCAACATTTCCTAAACAAATAATAACAGTACAGTTGCATGGAGACAAGCCAATTTTCAACCTGTTCTAAATATCTAGGCATCTGAGAACAGGGTATCCACAGGTTTTTAAAATAAAATATAAGGCTTTTAGGGTGTGTTCACACTTGCGCTTGATTCGTTTGGTCCGGACCAAAAAAAAAAAAAAAAAGTACTCATGGTCCGCTTAGCGTTCACATTGGCATTTTAAAGGGAGGGATATGTTCACAACCTGATTGGTTGGCTTTTATGACATATTGCCTATTTTGAGACGGAGCTTACCGAACATCCAAACAATGCTGTGCTCTGGGATAAATGCACTCGTATGTGCGTAGCCTACTTATGATATTATTTTGACCAGTTTTGGCTAGTAGAACTTCTGGATGACTGGTAACTTAAATTCAGTAGCCAAATTTGCTGATGAGTGAACAAGCTAACTTCAACCCTGTTTGGCTTGTATAGCAACACACTATGGCATCAGTGCTCAAACAGGTGCCACAGATTTCATTTAGGCTGTTTTCACATTTTTGGCATTTGATTTTTTTTTTTCGTGGACAGGAAATATAATTGAACTGTTGTAATAGCTTATAACTTGTACAGTACATATTTGATCTAAACCATAATGTTTTAGTATGATGACTATGTAAGTCTCAATCTCATTTCCTTGTTGTAATGTAACAAATGAAAGCTCTCAAAAATGTTCCTTATTTTAGCTGTGGTCTCTTGCAAGACCAGAATAACACTCTAATATTGCAACATTTATTTCTCATTCACACTTGACCTGACCTGTCTTTATTGACTTGATTGCCACTGTCTCTCTTGTGAAAGACCATGGTGTAGCGCGCCACTTCAGAAGACGGCCGCAGTATCGTCATTTTCTGAAGTTCCACCCTGTAAAACATGGTTCTATTAAAATCATCAACAATGTTCAGAAATGGTACAAAAGCAATGAATATTTCCCTTTACTCAAACCCACTTTCCTCTTCATACAGCATGAAGCACAAATTGGCTTTGGATTTTTCATGTCCTTTTTTTGGTGGGTTTTGATGATTAAAAAACAAAAATGAATTAAGCCATTTTGCACCCAAAAAAAATTTCAGCCCACTCTTTGGCCAAACGAGAGATGAGAAATGAGAGAACTCACTTCAAAACTGCTACATGCATCGATATTTTAGATTATTTTTAAAATGTTGTCAACCTGAACTGAAAAGCAACATTTCCTTTAGGTAATTTTGTCTACTTTAGGGGAAAAGAATAGTAGTCACTCATAGTAGTCAGTGGATTTTAATCATCATGTAGTCCTAAACTGTGTCCTTCAAAGTTCATCTCACCTTATCCTCAGGTCATCGTCCTCTCCACCCCAGCCCCAGTAGGAGTTTGGGAAGCCATTCACCATGTGGAACTGCTCCGTCGTCATGGCCGAAACCCCCCCAAAGTAACCTTTGTATCTGAGTCTGGGAAGTCAGTGGCAAAAAGTGATGAATGTCTTTTAAATATTAAACAAGAACTATAGCATGTCATTTCACGAAATAACGCAGTGATGCAATTAAGAAATTACTTGGGGTACATTATATTTGATGTAGCTGAATACTAATGGAGAACAGAGAATATCAAGCTGCTTAAAGATGTTTAACTACCATATTTTGAAAAACAGGGGAAAGCATCTCTGAGATGCTTAATACAACCTACCTGCAATCTACCTTAAAAACTGAGTGAGTGACCGGTTGGGTAAACTGGTAAGACTAGTCTAACAAGTTAGTCAACATATTTTTTTTTTTTTTAAGACTGTTCATAACTTTTTAAAGTCAGTTAGATACAAGTACTGAAGACACAGTCTTAACATAATGGCTATATTTTTGCAACTTGCCACTGGTCTTAAAAACACACACAAAAAAACAATGGTATAACAGTGGTATAACTTAACAGTTCACAGTAAACTATTCTTTGAGCTTCTTTCATGTCATAAAAATATCATAAAACAAAATACAATCATCTACTAATATAACAGGTAAATTGATTTCCAGGTTAAAAACAAATCCCAATCCCTCCAAGATTTAGTGATTTTTGAAATAGTAGAATTTAATGCAAAAATCAAAGAAGCGATGGTCGTATTTCCGCAATTTTTCCGCAAAGAATGTTAACCTAAGTGGAGGACAATATTAGCTTATCAAAATTCATAATTCTGAACCCAAACAAATGAATGTGTTTAATTGTCCTGCCTCTGATTTACAGTACATTATATTAAAGTAAGCAGATATGGACTGGCCTTAAGTGCCTTAAAGGAAAGAAAAATTCCATCATTTAGGGTTTAAAAAATCTGAAAAAAGCACAGTGAAATCCAGGTGGCAACATGTGCCAAAGACTTTTGCACAAAACTTTAGAAAAATCTGCATAATGTGTACAGAACTAAACTGAACAAATAGTGTTGATGCAAAGATGTCACACTTTTGGACACTGACAGCTCATCACAAAAACAGATGTAGGTGGCTTAACCCATTCAGAAATGTTGACACTGGTCTGTCTCTCCATGTAGTTTTTTCATGTAGTAATGTATGCATGTTTTGAAAACAGCTGAACTACTGAAAAATGCACCAACTTCTCGTCCAGGCCCTGGTTATTTCTAGGCTTTATTACTGCAATGCTCTTCTGGCTGGACTTCCATCATGTGCAACTAAACCTCTACAAATGATCCAGAATGCTGCAGCCCGTCTTGTCTTCAACGAGCCCAAAAGGGCCCACGTCACTCCTCTCCTCATCTCTCTGCGCTGGCTACCACTCGCTGCTCGCATCAAGTTCAAGGCATCGATGCTTGCTTACAGATCGACCACAGGCTCAGCTCCCTCCTACTTTCACTCGCTCCAACGAGTCTACATCCCTACCAGAAGCCTACGATCGGTCAATGAGTGACGGCTCGTGGTAACATCTCAGAGAAGCACAAAATCACTCTCCAGAACATTCTCATTCACGGTCCCATGCTGTCCGGAATGCAGAATCCCTGACAACATTCAAAAGACAACTGAAAACTCTTCCGTGAGCACTTAACATAATTTTTTTTTTTTTAAAGTTTAATTATATGTCCCTTGTCTGGCCTATGCTACTCTGAGCAATGCCTGAACTTTGTATTTTGAGCACTTCTTGCTGTTTTTGCCTCTTCACAATGACTTGACTCGTCTTTAATCCTGAGTTCAAGTCGCTTTGGATAAAAGCTTCTGCTAAATGACTAAATCTAAATGTAAATGTAAAAATGTTGTTAAACTAGTATTGTTACTACTTATCACTTCTGTTGCTTTAGTACATCAAACTGACAGTACTGCTAACTGATTACAGTGTTGTATTTCTAACCCAAATGTTGTTGGGTCAAATTCTAGAATGGTCTGTAATTTGCTCTGCAATGTGTTTGTTAAATGAAGACAGTAATACTTACTTGTAGCCAGTGGAATTCCTCCCCACTACTAAGTGCTTAGGCTGTTTTCCACACATGTATAAGTTATGATCATTCTCAGGAACCAGATCAACATCATGGAAGATGAAACAGTCCCAGCTCAGGTCTTTCAGGGCCTCGAGGTAGCCAACATTTAATAACTTTGCCCTGTTAAATGTTGCATCTCCAGCCTATAAGACAGACAGACAGACAGACAGACAGACACACACACACACACACACACACACACACACACACACACACACACACACACACACACACACACACACACACACACACACACACACACACACACACACACACACACACACACAATATTCCTCTGTTAAAGAGAATCACGCTCAGACTTGGTTTTCTCACACTCACAATAAAGTATAATAAAGGCTTAACACAAGGAACTTTTTAACATTTGGAAAATTACCAACATTTTTTGTTTGGAATGTGCAATGACAGAGGAGATGAACTGCTTACTCCATTTTTAGGGAAATGACAGAAGGAAGAATATCTGCGTAAAAACTATTATCACATATACAGTACACAAACTAATGCAAAATGGTGCATTATATTTTGATCCCCAGTGCATCATATGAGAAAATGGATATTTTAGGTGAGTGTTTGATTATTACCTCCTGTTTTAAATATTACAAAAAGGTGATGTAAAGGTGACACTGGAAAGTAATCTTGTTTTGAGCAGCTGAACTACTTATCACACTACTGAAAAATGTAGTTAAACTAGTGGTGTTACCACTTTTAGCTACCCCTCAATACTTTAGTATGCAAGTATATACTTCAGCATTTTAGAGAGACAGAACTGTCAAATGGGTTTGATCAAAAAAGACAAATGTTTCAACATGAGTAAATACTGTGTTATAGTACGGAAATTATTATTTATGCGATTCTACCCCCGTGAAATGTTTACAAAACCATAAAGGTAAATCCAAGAAATTATTTGAATAAATTACTTCTTTAGGTGTATGCTCTCAGTGACACACCAAGGAAGATAACTTTAACGATATAGTTCTAAAAATCGTTCTAAAATATAAAAGAATAGCAGAGTCCAAACCACAACTATAACGATAACAGCACAGAGAAACAATATAGTTGGAATCACTTTCAGAACAATTTTTTTTCCAGCTGATGAACGATAAAAACAATGACAGCCAATCAGAATCCATCCTGCTTTAAAGAGCTCAAGTATTTAAGTCGTTATATATTTATCTTTATAGTTGTTGTTCTTGGAGTGAATGGGCCTTTAAAGAGTTGTTATCTTAAGCAAGAAAAGAGTTATTGTTCTAAGAGCTTAACAGAATTACTGACAGAGCTACTGGCAAAACTAGAATGAGAACATTGCTAAAAAGAAATTCATGACATGAGGATGTATACCTTTCAAAAGACCTTGAGCTTCAGCATCTATCATTTTTACTTCACCGAATCTTACATTTCCTCAATGAAAATTCTACAATGCAATATATTTATTTTACCAGGATCAGCTGGTGGTACTTTTCTCTGCTGTTCTTAAAAAGTGTCATATCATGATGTGGAAAGTTGATTTTAATACGAAAACATTTCAGAACTTCAGTCCAAAAGACCATATGTTGACATTAAGCTGCAAAAACAGACTGTTATGAAATCTGTGACTATCAGACTAAACACATTATCACATAACTGTCCACATTTACAAGTCAAAAATGGTCGTTGGAAACTTGGCTTCCTCAGTCCCAGTGTAATAATGAGGAGAATACAACAACACCATCATTACAGTTTTTGTCTAACTAAAGAACAAAAAGAGTATCATCCAAATGGACTTTGAGGAAAGAGAGTCTAATATTTTTAAACAGTTAGATTGTTTGGTGAATGTGTATAACAATGTACTGCAGACTTTGCAAACAGACTTTAAGGATGGACCAGTGCAAACCCCACAGCAAAGCCATAAGTAAACACTGTTACGCATTTCACATATGAAGAGGGCGTTTACGTTTAAGTCTTAACTGTATTTAAAGCAAATAAATGGTTCGCCTAGAAATCTAGACGCACCCTAGCGGCAGCAAAAATTATTTTGCAGCCAGTGTAGTCTAGCAACTCTCCGTTGGTTTTCGAGATGGAAAAACCAAACTCTAGTCTGGCCAATCACATCGTGTATAGAGTTGGTGGGCGGGCTTAACATAATGACGGCAGAGTTGTGATGGTTCCGCATGAATTCCCTGCTACTTGAAAACAAAGAAGAAACTCCTGGCGAACAGCGGTCTTTCAAATCGACTTTGGCCACGACTCTGGAGGACTTGGAGTTAAGCTTTTCTTTGAGAAAAGAACAAAGAACGGCACTTCAGTCATTCTTAAAAAAAGGAAGATGTGTTCTGACGACCGGATACGGCAAAAGTTTAATATATCAACTAGCTCCGCTGGTGGGAAAATGCACGGGACTCACTCAGCCACAACCGTTTGTTGCTCTGGTTGGTTGTAGCGCTATCCTATTGCGTGCAGAGGGAATTTGAAAGACAACCGTTTATCCCGCCCCTGTGATTGAGGCATGCCAATGGTGAGTTCCCAGACCAAACATCTTGATGTGGGTCTGGCTTGCCAGGCTAAGAGAAGGTAGGAAATGGTCATAAAAAACGAAATTATGTTTTTGGTCCAAGAAACCTTTACTAACATCTGAACCCACTAAAATGGCACCAAGAAAGTCATTCTGGAAGCTTCATTGGCAAATCCTAGCAACAATGATTATATGACTACAAAAACTCTCAACCTCCGCCAGAGCTAATGGGAGTTTTGCCTACCTGGTGAATGACATAGATGGCGTAGTGAAGCTGCTGCCGCTGTAAGAAAGGGTGAAGGTGGTAGAGGAGGTAGAGCAGGTGCTTCTCTCGGTTTCTGTGAGGGATGAGGATGGCCACGCTCTGTCTTGCCGTACAGTCAGAGGGGTTATATGAACCATCCACGACCTCCCCGTTTTCACTCTCTACCTGCTCCATCGTCAGTGAGGGCTCAAATGACAGCTTTAAAGAACCTCCTGTGGAGCGGAAAAAGCAGAAAAAAATAAACACGCATGTAAACAGGCCCACAAGTAAGTGAAAGGCCCACAACCCAGGTGCAGTCTTTAAATACAGCACCAGCTGGGGCCCACATTAATTACAGGGGCCCCATATTTGGAAACAAGCCCAAATTAGCAAGCAGCTGTGGAAAGAAAAAAAACAGTAATGTGTAAACAGTGACATTCACACAGAGGTGGTTGTGAGATTCTCACACATTCCTCTCAGTTGTAGTTTCATGGTTTCCCATCTTTACCCAGTATTATCAGCTCATTTTGCACAGACCTAAGCTTTCCAAATGTTTAGAAGATATGTTAAAAAAAAATCCACATGTGATTCCAATTTGTTGTCATTTCTTTTTTCTATGAAACAGAATAAGATTAAATGGACAGCAACAAATGCGCTTCTACTTAAGTAAAATTTTCAAGTATCTTCACTTTATAAGAGATTTTAATTTTGAGAAACTTTTACTTTACTTTATCTCAGTCCAAAGAGTAATATCATACTTTATAAAAACTCATTGTTTCTCATATCAAACTGAAGAAATTGACACCATTGAAATTTACACTTTTCAATGAAACTGTTGAATCGGTGAAACTGTTTTCAATGAAACTCACTGAATGATTCATTGGTGAATTGGACTGGTTAGATTGCAGCTGTTCTCGAGTCAACAACTCACTCCAGTCAAAGAGAGTTAACAGTTCGCCAAATTGTTCATCACAAAATCCTCAGAGCTTGAGTGTGAGCGACACAGATGGTGTGAAAAATAACTTATTAAAGCCAAATTTTAGTAATCACTGTAAATGGAAATCCTATTTAGGTCATGACTATCAGTTATTTGTAAACTAAATCTGCTGCAAAATGATGAGCTGTTTAAGCCCATTGTATGAAATGCTTGAATGTGGACATTTCATCCACAGAACTGTGATGGGCAACATCACCACTACGAAGAGAAAAAACAGGCATGCTAGAGGATTCTGTCCTTTATAAGGGTCACATCTTGTGACATCACGTCCTGTTTTTGGTTTCTTTAGATGTCAATGGTCAATGTTGTGTTCTTATTAAAGGGTGTGTTCACACTTGGCATGTTTTGTTGGATTAAAACAAAGCCTGGTGCGATTGCTCTGTTAGTGCGGTTCATTTGAGTAAGTGTGAACGCTGCCATCTGAACCCTGGTGCACCAAACAAGAGGATCAAGACACTGAAAACATGAGTCTCGCTCCACTTCCAGACGAACTCTGGTGCGGTTCTAATGAAATATGAACACAACACGGACCAAAGACAGGTGAACAAACCAAAAACGGGACATGATGTCGCAAGATGCGACCCTAACAAGGACAGAATGCTCAAGCATGCCTGTTTGTTCTCATCATAATGGCGATGATGCTCATCACAGTTCAGTACAGGCGTCAGAACAGCGTCTCCTCACATCAGATCTTCGTTTGTGTGACAGAGGGATACCAGCCGCAGTTTTGACTCCTTTACACATTTTATAATCTCTTCACGAGTTCTCAGCGGGTCAAAATACCATCATAGTTTCGGCTATGCACATTCAACGAGCGCATTTATCCCAGAGCACAGCATTGTTTGGATGTTCGGTAAGTTTCGTCTCGAAATATACAAAATAAAAGCCAAACAATCAGGTTGTGAACATATGCCTTTAGGTTTGGTGTTAAAATCCCAATGTGAACACTAAGCAGACCAGGACTAAAAGTTTTTTGTTATTTGGTCAGGACCAAAATAACCAAGCGAACAGAACTACAAGTGTGAACACACCCTCAGTCAAGATTAACCCACAAAAACATATTAAAGATAAAATGAGAGCACACTCACGGAGTAGGGGTGAATGCTCTGGACAGCTCTGTTTGGGAGACTGCTCCTCTAAACGCTCCTCTACACGCTCCTCTAAACGCTCCTCTATGCTCTGCATCATCTCTGACTCCAGCTCCAGCTGACGAAAGCCCCCGACACTCTTAACGTCATCAAGTGGATTTGATCCATCCTGGGCAGTTTTAACTGCGTCATTATTTGAGAATGTTGATATCCATGCTACAACGCAAAGGCATAACAGTAGAAGAAACAGAAACTTCCCCTTCCTTGTGATCTTGGACATGGAGGGGAAGATTCCCATGACTGAAGTTTAGTTTGGGGTGAAATCCAGAGAACGAGCAAGAGACATCTGAACATCTGCTTGAAGTTCAACAGTCAACTCTTAAAGTTGACAAGAGTTCCTCCAAAAGTCTCTTTCATCTGTTTTTTTGTTCATTTTTTCATCTGAAGAGGAAACATTCTTCAGTTGAAGTAACTGTTGTGACAGGTCTGTAAAAAAACAACTGTATTAGAATGGTTGATATGACTTTTTCTTGACCATATATTAACTGAGGTCCCGTTTACACCTGGTATTAAGATGCGTTTTGGTCGATCACAAGTAGACGAGGGAAACACATTCCCGTTTACACCTGGTGTTTTAATCCGTCTCTTTTGTCCACTTTCAACCACTTCTGTCCTGATTTCTTCGAGGGGAGGACCTATGGGTGGTAAATCTATGGGTGGGTTTTTTCTCAGATCTTTCGATCTAATGGACAAAATAAGCTTGCGCAATTAACATATAAACATGACCATAGAAAACAGAAAAACATATGGAGAGCATCAGTTTTCGTTACTGTTCTGACAGCCACAAGATCACGCTGAACGCTGTGGGAGTGTATTAGAAATCAGGAACGGTGAGAAAACATTGTGCTTGGTACGTTTTTCATCATCAAACCAAACTTGGGTCTTTTAGCTGACAAAGTTTAAATCCCGTCTGGCTAGAGCTCTTCCAATAATGTTTACGTGTTAGGTCAGTAGCTGGACAGTAGGAGGCGTTTTGTGTCTGTTTGAACACTTTGGACCACATGAGCGTTTACACTATGAAAGCAATCCGGACGAATGCATTTTCGACTTCCTCTGGAAGCTGTCGAAAGTGGACAATCTCAAAACGTTTTATTTAGTGTCGTCAACTTGTGATCCGATCGACGAAAATGCATCTTAATGCCATGTGTAAACAGGGCCTGAGAGAATACATTAATTACTAATACTTTTAAAATGAACTGTAAAAAATCTGAACAGTTGCTCAAAACAGTAAGAATGAACAAAATGTAATCTTAGCACATAGACTAGTCATAGCACTGCGAAAAATAATAAAATGTAGTGAGCAAACTGTTAAATAAATCAAACTTTATCTTGCGATCTTTAGATTTTATCATACTTTGTCTAGATTACAGCTCTGCACAATATTTGTATTTACTCAACCAACTTCAGGTGCACCTGGGATGCTTTATAACAAGAATACAGGCCATATGTTAGAATAAAAAAAAAAAAATACATTTACACACAAAACATTTAATTCATCAATTAACTCACTGGCAGGTATTACCTGTTAGTCTGTCACAGGTTTATCCACCCTGAACAATACGGTTCGTTTTCCTGATCACATAGCTTCTGTCACCTCCACCCTCCTCTACACTTCTCATGTTTCGTGTTGACATACTTCAGTGGTTTAGGTCTACTGTGTGCATTTCGTCATCGGTTTCTTTAGTAACAGGACCTTGTCTTGTCCTTGCCACGTCAAACAATTTTGTAAAGTTTATTGTTTACGAATGTATTGCCCTATCTAAATATGTTCAATCTGTTGCTTTTTGTTTTACATTTGATTTGACTTAGTCGAAAGAAATAACATTGTAAATCATGGCTGGGTGGGGGTCTAACTGCACAATAAGAGAAACAATCTTGTATTATTGGGATAACTGTATAATAATTTGACATCGGTTCATCATTCCTTAAAATTAGCATTTCAAGTGACAGTTGACATTAGAAACATCTGTAAGTTATATTTCAAGTGAACAGCAATTTAGGAAAGGGGATTTATGGGTTTCATTTTCAATTTCTTTGACACAGATTCGCTTCTGAAACACGTTTACAAAATTTTAATTTTGATTAGTAATGTTACAGCTTGTTATGGGACTAACGTTATTTGACAGCGTGATTTAGGATGGTCGCACATTCGACAAAACAAAATAGCGATTCGCATGCTAGTTTGCTGTCTATGTTAGCACAAGTATTTTTAGACGAGGGCACAAACATATAGGAAAAGTTGAAACTAAATAAAGGTTTAAAATACTTACGACAGTGAAAGCAGCAGCACCCTCAGCTCAAGACCATACTGTACTGTACTGTAGTATTTCCGCAAATACAGCCTCTGAAGGGACGTCATTGGCTGGAGTCATACTGACACAGAGGCTGTTTAACATCGCAACACCTGCTGGCAGGTGCCGAAACTACAACCAAAGACTTCAGGGACTTGCTTAACTTACTTACTTTATTGTTTATTTTTACAGGGACAATGCACAATTAAAAGTAATTGCACCAGAGTTAGCTAAAAGCTAATTTACATCTGCTGTCCCTGGGCAGGTAAACAAATAAAATAACATACAATATTACATAGCCTATTCACAACATAAAACCTCACAATACATATGTCAAGGAATGTAAGATTTACAAAATCAGTATATAAAAACAGATAATTTAAAAATTAGTGGTTGCAGATTTGTTCTGATAGTAGCCAGTAACTTCGCTATAATATTCTGCAGGCAAACATCTGTAGCTAGAGGAAGAGCAATATGGCTTATTGTTGCAAGCAACATATAGGGTAGGATGTTTGCTTTCCCATTTTCTGACCATCTTGACCATAGAAGTCGATAAATATAATTTAATTAAACTTGACTTTTCATCGGAACCTCAGCATGTCTGAGATTCATTCCATCTGAAGCGATTTTAAATTAAATGGGGTTAAAGTTAAAGTCACCATGAAATCAAAATTATTTCATTTGACAGTTATTATTTTTTTTTTTGGAATATTTCAGTATTTATTATAAATTATTTATCCATTCACAATGTTATTTTAAAAAAATGAATGTGCCCTCGAAATCGTTAATCAAAATTACTTCCCCTCCCTCTCTTCTTCTTCACTGATGATGTGTTTACTGGCTCGAGGGCGGGGCAACCTGTCACTCACGTGAGATCGACCAATAGCAAACCACCATCATGCAAACATCCAATTAATTCCCCGAGATCAAAATCAAGTCCCGCCCTACATTTTTCTTGTTTGAGAAGCTGTTTTTTACAGTCTATGGTTTCACTCGGATAGCCTACATCAAAATATGGAAGAAAATACTATTGCAACTTCTGTTTCATGCTGGCTTTAAAAACTAGTAATGTGGTCTCAAGGTTTTTCAATTCATGGGATGATGTTGTTGAGTAGTAAGCTCATTTTACATTGCTTGTGCTTTAGTAAAAATTAATTTGCGAGAAAGTATTAAGAAAGTTATGTGCACAAAACAAACAGCCTAAATGCATCCCTTTTTAAATAAATCCCGGTTCATCTTAAATTCGAGCACAATCAACTTCACCAACAGAATGGCAACGAATATCTCTTAATGGTTCAGAAGTCGTCATCAATGGGCAAGGAAATACAGCATGTGTGCAGCATGTGAATATGAGCGCCAAAAATTGTTCATATGTTCTTCAGTTAGCATATGCATAAGAACATTTTCATGTCAGTTTCTACCTTTATAAATTCACATTTGTTTCTCACTTTTGGCATAGGATAAAATCTATGGAATTTAGTATCCAATCCTATGTGCATTGTATAAATGAAGCCCCTGGTTCATGTACATTTACATAATTTTAAAATATCTGTAAAAATAGTGAATTTCTAAATAGGATGAAACCTTCAGGACTAGGATTTCGATTAACATATTACTGCTTTAAAGCAGTGTTTCTCAACCCTGTTCCTGGAGCAGGTTTAAAGACCTTTGGCTCAAATGTAAACAGGAGACATAGTAAAACTATTATCAAGGGACTAGAAAATCACATTAGACATAAATCAGGTGTTTTTGTTTTATTTATCTGCTTCTGTGTTACATTTATAGCAGATGCCTTAAAAAGGGTGACGTAAAAACTGCAAATGAAAGACGGCTGTGGTCAACAAATGGCTTGCACGAAAATTAGTCTTTTGTGTCAGTGAGTTCTGGCAGGTCTAAGCATTGTTGACAGAGATTAGTCTGTGCCTGAAGACTGGGAGGTGTTCTGGCTGTTATCACATTTAGTGGAGGTTGATTCTAGAAAAGGACTTTGGAGAAAAGGACTTCTGGAGACTGATACGACGGTTGATTACCACATTCTTTATCCAAAAGTTCTTATTAATCACTTCACCGAGTTCTTTCTAGCTTCCTCAAAGCTTAAGGAGAGACTGACTGTTCCACTTCCAAAGCTCACCCTTGGTCTCTGACTGTGTCTGCGTGTAGAGGGGGACTCTGTTTCATTCCCATTGGTCTTCATGCTGATCGATGAAGAGGGCGAGGAGGCAGAGGAGCCACCCACACTGCCTGATCGCTTTCTGGAGGCAGAGCTGTGTCGTAGAGTCGCCTTCGCTGCTGCTTTGAAAGAATGAGCTGCTGTGCTACAGCGAACCTCCTCAGTTGTGTTCCTGGATGGTTTTAAGAGAATGATGTACACCTTGTTGAAAAAGATACAGGCTAGCAAACTGAAGCTTGAAGCCAGAATGGCAATGACCTCAACCGCTGAGACAAACTTGCCGTACGTGCTGAAGTACGCAGGGATGAAGGAGATCCAAACGATGAAAAAAATGAGCATACTAAATGTGATGAATTTGGCCTCCGTGAAGTTTTCGGGAAGTTTTCGAGACTTGAATGCAAAGAAGAAACAGATGGCAGCCAGGAGGCATGTATAGCCAATGAGGAATCCCAAAGCCATCATGGAGCCCTCATTACAGGTGATGAAGATGATTTCATCAATGTCATAGTTTTTGTAACTCCCTGGTGGAGCATTGTACAACCAAACCACGCAGATCATCACTTGGACAAATGTGAACAGGAACACTAGTAAGAACTGCAGGTTCAGTCCCCACCATTTACGGTGAAGGCTGGTGGGGATTTTGGCTTCAAACACTAGTAGGACACGATTGGTTTTAACAAGAATACAAGAGATGCATAACACAAAGCTGATTCCAAAGGCTGGTTGTCGTACACGGCATGTCCAGTCCTGCGGTTCGCCTATGAATATAAGAGAGCTAGAGAAACAACAGATAAGCGAGAAAAGCAAAAGAAATGAGAGCTCTCGGTTGGATGCTTTCACAACTGGAGTATCACGGAATTGCACAAAAACACCCAACACAAAAGACGTTAACAGAACCCCAAGCACCGCAAATAAGGTTAAAGCAATCCCAAAAGGTTCGGTCCAGGACAGAAACTCAATCTCCTTCAGAAAGCAAGAGGTGTGATTGCCGTTAGACCAGGAGTTGTTTGGGCATTTAGAGCAAACGCTGGCATCTGTGGAGACAAAAAAACAACAACATTTTTTATTGTTTTTCAGGAAAAAAAATACAATATTCTGATAATTATGTTAACACTTTACTATAAGGTCTCAATTCTTAACATTAGTTAATGCTTCAGTTAACAATTAAGAATCCAGTCTTTACATTTAATAATCTTTGTTAATGCTGGTTAATAAAATGCAGTTTTAATGTTAACAGATAAAACTTTTGATATTAAAAATGTAATTGTCAAATGTTCACATTAACTGTAACTACGATTAATAAATGCTGTAGAACAGGGGTAGCCAACTCAGCTCCTGGAGAGCTACCATCCTGCAGACATTGGTCCGAGCCCTGCCCCAACATGCCTGTAATTTTCAAGTAATCCTGAACACCTTGATTTGCTGGTTCAGGTGTGTTTGATTAGGGTTGGAACTAAACTCTGCAGGATGGTAACCCTCCAGTGTTGTGTCCGAAATCGCCCCCATACCCTTAAATAGGGCACTATTTGAAGGGACAGCCACTTGTAGTGGAGTCCAAAACACTTATCAAGTGCACTCATTCAGTCCCACAATGCACTGCAGTAATGAGTGTACAACCGATGTACACTCAATGGCTAGAGAATACCCATAATGCATTGTGACGTGACGGTCACGACAAATGAATTCCCACGTCTCGCCAGAAGATTGCGCCTGCAGCTGAATCATCCATCCATCCATTTTCCAAACTGCTAGTTTAATGTGGCTACAGCGTAATATCATACTTTTTACTTGATTATTAAATTGCTTAATTAAGGTTTATACATGCAGAGTTCACGATAAATCTTTTCATCTTACTACTAGAGCTGCCAGTTTGCTAAGTTCAAATGATTATTAAACAGCAAGCACAACCTATGCCAAAGCGGCAGCCCTTCTGGGACACTCACTCGTCTACATTCACTCTTTCAAGTGGACTATATTAGTGGACTAATGTAGGGAATAGTGAATGAGGGTATAGGGGGTGATTTCGAACACAGCCCCGGAGTTTAGCTCCAACTCACCTGCCAGAACATTTCTAGTAGTGATGTTCATTTCTTGAATGAATAAATCATTCTTTTAAGCCCGAAACCGGACGAGTCAATTCCCAGAATTGGACTGAATCAAACTTTAGTTCCGGGTTGATGACGTGAGCACCGCATGAGCCAATGAGCTTGTCCAGACAGTTTATTGAACTAAAGAACCAGTTTGAAATTAACAAATCAAAAATAAACTACTCAAAAAAAAAAAGCAAACAAGTCGGTTCTAACTGTCAAAGTTTTCTGAGGGTTCATTCATTTCGAATCGGTTCTTTGATTCAATAAGTCATCTGGACATGCTCATTTGCTCATTCGGCGCAATACAATGAGATTGTGTTGTACTTCGATACGTGCTTGAGTCATCAACCCAGAACTAAAGTTCGATTCCGTTCGATTATGTGAACTGACTCGACCAGTTACCAGCTTAAATGAACAATTAATTTAAGAATCAAACATCACTAGTTTCTAGAGATCCTAAATCAGATGCTGTCTCGTTTCGAAGGCTGCGCTTTCTGGAGGCCTTGTTCGTCATTGAGGCTTCTTCATTTCACAAAAGTAACCATTACATTCCAAAAAACAGATTACAATAATTTACGCCTCACAAGGAATAACAGTCAATTTTCCAATAGTAAGTTTTCTGAAATGAGACAACCTTGATGACGTATGTGGCTGACTAATGTGACATCTGGAAGGCACAACCTCCAAAATGAGACACAGTTAAACTCTCTTATATGGAAAGATATCAACCTTTCTGGCTCTACCATTGGAGACAGCGTAACAGCGTCAACTTGGATCACGTGTGCCTTATTAACCAATTACATTAAAGGCCTTGACAGCATTGAACTGCAGTCAAATTTGTATGACAGGATACCATGATATAAATGAATAAGAAGTGCCTGATGCTAAATCATACCTGTCACAAAATTCTCTTATAAAACAGAAAAAAATTGCAAATCAATAAAAAATTAAAGTTTAATGGAAAATATGTTGAACTAGATTAGCAGACAGGCTGTCAATTAATTAAGTGATAAGCCGTTTCCTCATAAAAACAGTTCAGCATACTGCATACTGAATACTGCAATTCAGCATACTGAAGCCTCTCCTCCATAGACATCCATAAAAAAAACTCTTCCTGTGTCCTTTTTTTGTGGCTAACCCTCAAGGCTCTGTGTTTTGGAGGGGCTCTGTCTGAAGACCTTGATTAGCTGGTTTAGGTGTTTAATTAATTAAGGGCTAGGAAGTCTCAGCTGGAAGGTGGTCCTTCAAGAGCAGGATTGAACACCCCTGCTTTAAGTCTTGACTCATGTTTGTATACTTGGATACTATCTCTTTTCCACCATTGAAAAAATGACTGTTCTAATAGATATTAAGTTTCTGAATTATTTATTTGCTAACCTTTATGATCACTGTACTCCCCATCTGAGCACTCTGTACACTCGAAGCAGCATGTGGGTTTGCCATCAATAATTCCTTTTCTGGTTCCAGGTTCACACTCGTCGCTACAGTTGGAAAATGGTACCTGGCAGAGAAAAGAGAAACAATGAATTGGCTCATGTAATAAAACAAGTCACATTTGCTGCTGTAAATGACTGGACTAGGATCCTTTGGATTCGCCATTAGTTAAAGGGTTAGTTCACCCAAAAATTCACATATAAACATTGATCAGCTAACATAAATAAAGATCATCAAATATGGTAAACGGAAGCTCAACCGCACTTGTTTGACACGTGAGAACAAACCTCAATGTTTCGTGAGGAAGCTCAAATGTGTTGGCGTGACACAAGAATGAACCTCATTGGTTCTCGCATGTAAAGCTTGAGCTTCCGTTTGTTAAATTTGAGTGATCTATTTGCTCTGCGATTTAAATCTGTTCATCATATACAGCGATTGTGTCTCTTCAGAAGACTTTGATTAAACTACTCAATACATATGGATTTCTTTAATGATCTCTTTATGAACGTTTTGAAGCATCTTGAAGAGTTGTGGGTTAATATACTTTCAATGGACTGTCAGATTTAAATTACATTAGCTTAATTTGTGTTTTGAAGATGAACGAAAGTCTAATGAGATTGAAACGACATAGGAGTGAGCAATTGATGACAGAAATTCATTTTTGGGTGAACTATTGCTTTAATAAAAGCTAGGCTAATTGCATAACATTTGCTCTAATCTAAGTGCCAAGAAATTTCGGGTACTGTTGCTTACCTCAGTAAGACGGCCGTTCCACAGTATTTTTGTCTTGTCAAAGGAAAGTTTGGCCCCGTTCTTGTTATGTATGCTGTAATAACCAACTTCCTTAAATACAACAGACCCATCCTCAGGTGATCGATGCCAGTTTATGATGGTATAATTTGCTGAGAGCTCACTGCCGTTGTCAAAACGCACCCTCTCCCCCATGCTGTTTATGAAGTTGAGGTGTCTCAGCTGTTTCAGAACCTTTTAGGATAAAAGAGGCATATGAATATCATAATATTTGTATGAAACTTTCCTAGAATTGAGAAGAGAAGAGGGGAACCTATGTTGTATGGAAAGTAACTTGCCTGCCATGATTCAACTTTCCTAATGTCTGCACAAGAGCCATTAGCAAACAACCCTTTTCCAGGTGTGCAGGTAAGTATGTCCTGAAGTGCCTGTGCTATGGCATAAACAGCCACATACACATTGTAAGAAATCCTTAGGTGCGTGTAGTCCAGGTACGGTGTCTCTACACTTGCAATGTCCTCTTCACCAGTGCACAGAGGTCTGAAACTTGTACTGCCATTTTCACTGTCCTCATTCCTTGGACTATCTTCTAGGTAACAGTTAAAAGTCTCCTCCCAAAATTCCCTCACAAATTCATTATGGCTGGACTTCTTTGGATGGACTTGCTGTAAGAACTCTTTAAAGCCGGGTATGTGCCCAGCCCTCAGTGCAAAGCCAATCGTTCCTCCCATGACATCTATGTACTCTGGCTTGGCAACCAGGCTAGAGCTGGCCCAAGCCTCACTCGCCAACCAGACCCGGTCTGTGACGTTTCGCCTCACCATCTCTTTAATTAGTGGCTCAACATCTGGTCCGCTAGCAAACACAGCAATGACCTTGGCGGTTGAGTTTTCGATGCGGTCTGCCAGACGGTGAATCTCAGCTTCATCAATGTATTGTGAAATTAAAACATTGAGATCGATGCAGATGTCCCTATGAAACATTTCATTCTCAAACTTTTCAATCCCCGGACGGCCATATTCATCATCAGAGGCGATAGCAATCACCCAGTTCCACTGGAAGTGGTCAATGATGGCAGCCATAGCAATAGCCTGATACTCATCTGTGGGGATAGTTCTCATGAAGGATTTGTACTGATTCTTGTTGCTCAAAAGGCGACTGGATGAAGCATAGCTGATCTGAAAGACAGTAGAGAAGAGGGACAGTTCATTTTTGATGCAGCTTTTTCAGAAAATGACAATTCATAGTTACAATATCTGTCAAGCTCCAAAAAGGACACAAAAAAGTATGGATGTCTCATATGCTATATTCCATGTCCTCCAAAGCCATAGATTTTTTTTTTTACAAGCATTGAGGAAAAGACTTAAATTACAATTTTTACCCTTACCCTTTCTGTAGCTATCAAATCAAATATGGCACTTTCTGAAACTTATTGTCAGGTTTGATATGACAATGTCAAGAGAAATGTGAGAAACAATGAGGTTTGATGTCATTGATGTTCATTTGACACATAAGGATTGGAATTGGATTGGAATGGAACATAATAGTGAGTAATTTATCATTAATGAATTTTATTAATAAAAATCCTTTAAAGCAAGACACTACAGACAAAACCTTTGTTTTTTTTCATGAATTGTTCAATTTTGAGATTAAGCTAATTTTCTTCCATAACAAGTAGAAAGAAAAAAAGCATCCAAAGTACACATTTAAGTGCTTATTTTGTTACACTTTATCCATTTTTATCGTTAGATTTCAATTACAATACATATCTTTAAAGGCTAGTTTCTCAAAAATAGCCAGATATCTCCACTTTAGCAGCACTTACATACTTTTTCCATACAACTTTACGTTTACTCCTATACTCTGAAATATTATTCGATTAATAAATAATATTATTATAATATTATATAATATATAATATAATATTATGAAATATATATTCTGAAAGTTTTTACTGAGGGGTTCGTTCTCATATGTCATTCACCTGATTTATAAAACATTTTATTCCTAAACACATTGTGAAAAAGTTTTCTGGCTGTTGACATTTTTTCTGATTTATCAGAATGATATCAAAATTGATAAAGAGATATCCAAAATCCCCTCTGTAAAAACCTTTAATGTGTCAATAAAATGAAAAAGGTTTTGAACCTGGCTTTATCCAATGATCAGAAAAGTATGCAAATTAGTGTGTATTTAATGATGCATCATTATATGCATTATAACATTCCATAGAACTTGTAATACAAAACAATTATACCTAATACAGCGATTAATCAACTAAGGAAGAATAGTGATATCTATTAGTTAAAAGTTGTACCCAATTCACCTGTGGTGTCTTGCTTTAAAGCATTTCTTGAAGGTAATCCAGTAATGCAACTGTTGTCTTTAAAATCTTCTTCCAAAATTAGCTGATTCATCATAATACATTTACCAAGCCCATTTCTTACTTTTTAATTTCCCCCAGAAACTACTCTAATTGATGTTAAAATGCAAGAGAACCTGAGGAATGTAGAAGAGGCCCACTAGGTCAGCCACTGCTGTAGACACTGCCGATCCAGACGCCCCAACCACTGCAATGGTTGATGGGATGTTCCCTGTGCAATTACAGAACTCATCCAAGTTGAGTGAATCAATCTTATTCTGTGCAACAAAGCTCAGCGATGCCTCCAGGGCCTTCGAGACAGTGTTGCATGTGTCAAATATACGATAGCCAAGCGTGATGTTTGGAAGAAGAGTGGAGCTGTTGTTGATCTCCTCTATAGCAAAGATCATAGATTGTAGCCAACGGAATCCACGAAAGTTATACCTGGAAAAAGAAAGTGTAGTTCTATAAAGACTCACACTTTGGGTCATATTTGTCATTGACAGTAGTCAAGTTAAACAATAAGGAATGGACCTAGAATTGACTTAACATGTTTAATTTGACACTGATGTGTATACTTGGTATATTTAAGCTAACAAACACTAGCTAAGTAGCTAACTAAGTAAGTCTTACAGCCGTGTTTTCATTAACCTCATACTAAGTATGGCTTTCTATGCTGATCAAAGTTCTTAAAGTGATAGTTCACCCAAAAATGTAAATTCTGTCATTAATTACTCACCCTCATGTTGTTCCAAACCTGTAAGACTTCCATTCATCTTAAGAACACAAATGAAGATCTTTTTGATTAAATCTGAGAGCTTTCTCTCTCTGATGAACAAATTTAATTTAGGATTTTATTCACACTTAAACATTGATCAGTGAACATTAACAGAAGCTCAACTGAAGCGGCTTGATGCACGAGAGCAAACCTCTTGCTGAAGCTCAAACGTGATGCGTAACACGAGAATGAACCTCATTGGTTCTTGCTGAAGCTCAAACGTGATGCATAACACGAGAATGAACCTCATTGGTTCTTGCTGAAGCTCAAACGTGATGCGTAACACGAGAATGAACCTCATTGGTTCAAGCGAACATGCTTGAGCTTCTGTTTACAACTGATGTAGGAGTTGATGAATGTTTTATATGTGAATAAAAGCCTAAATTAAATCTGTTCATCATATAAAGCAATTGAGTCTCTTCAGAAAATTTGGACTAAACCACTCAATTCATATGTTTTCAGTTTAGGATCTCTTTATTAACTTTTTGAAGCGTCAAAGTGGTAGTTGTGTAGAGGTCTATGGAGGGACAGAAAGCTCTCAGATTTCATCAAAAAGATCTTCATTTGTGCTCTGAAAATGAATGAAAATCTTACTGGTTAGGAACGACATGAGGGCGAGTAATTAATGACAGAATTTTTATTTTTGGGTGAACTATCCCTTTAAGAGTGGCATTTGCTATGGCTGGAACTACATTTTTCCCCAAATACATAAAAACGCAAAATTGTGTGACGGGTAAGTCATCAAAGTAATGTGTTAATTACCAAAGATCAGTTAAAAGACCTTGAAAACCACTTAAAAAAAATAACAACCACATTTGAAAAGTTTAGCATGTCGTGTTTCTACCTGACACACTCAGTTGACTCTGGCCTTGCTGCAAGATCCTGGTCTTTGGAGGCCACCCCAAAGTGTATCGGGAAAAGCCCCCCCAGCAGTATGTCCCCTGTCTTCTGGGCCCTCTGATATGGGCCATAGGTAGAAATTACACAGCTGAAGCCCAATAGAACCAAGTAATGCAAGTAATACTTCAGTTGAAACCTCATTGCTTCAGTTGGTTTCTAATGCGGCCTTCATGGAGCAAGGTAGATGTTGGCAGGGCAGCAAGTCTTGGAATTTACACTAGTTTCTTCAATTCCTTCTTCAACCAGAATTTTTTTTTTTTAAATCAATTCCTTTAGTTGAAGGAATCAACAGATATGCAAAGTGTCAGATGCACCAACACATTCTTGAGTGGTGAAGGAGCTGGGGAGTCTACCCACATTGCTGATCATGTACGGGTTTATTTGGGGATCTGTTGATCCTTTCATTCCTTCCTCCAGTAAATTCCTCTCCTGTTCATTATTTGATGGATTGAGGAAACCACGGCCCATGAAAGGAATTTACAGTAGTTTGATTTTTGATTCGCCACACAGCGATTGGTTGAATGCTGAATATTCCTTAAGAAAACATAAAATTGATACTTAGTTAATTGAACAAAACAGTAAAAACAATGAATGTTTATACTGATACAACAGTTCTTCAATTCGAACGGTCAAGCGGCAACAGCGCCCGTCCACTTTTTCAGCTGCCTTTGTTGCGATTCTCAGATTGGTGGAGATTTCTTTGCAGATGCATAGATAAATTGTTTATTTCACCAGAATTTTGCTGTTGAATACAAGTTTTTTTTAAATGGCCTCATCTAAAGCTTATACCATCAATTAACATCCTCTTAACTGACAGTAGGCCTGTCTTTAAAGGTTTGTAAGGTATTGTTCAAAATCAATTTCTTTATGCATCACTGCGTTCATCTTTTTGCTCATTCCACACAGGCTTTCGGTCAACAGTGTGGGGATTTTTCAGCAGACTCTTTCGGCAGACTTGCTTGTGTGATATTATCCTCCGAGGAGGCAAGGGAGGCAATGCCTCCTTAAAATAATTGGAAGAGTAAATTACCAAAAACAAAAACAAAACAAAAACCCACTTGTTTTTCCAACAGGGACACCAGTGGATAAAGTTACAGTGGGAAGCAGCGTCTCTCATTCCTCCTCTGAGCCCATTGAGTTTTAACAGAACCCCTAAAATGTGCCGTGGGTTTGGTGGGGGTGATTGAGAACGAATGGGCAAAGTCACATGAGACTGTGGAAGGAAGACTAATTAAAAATAAAATAGCATGAAAGCTTCTCGTGAAGTTAGCATCACCCTTCGAGACGCAGGTCTTGTGTAGTGCTCCGTAATGCTGTGCCATTTATAGTGTGATGTATGAGCTCAACTGGACCTTCCATGGTAAATGAAATAGAAGTAATGTCACTGAATTAACTACAATTTGTAATATTTAACTTGTTTAGACTGTCAAGAGTTAATACATTTTTAAACAACATTGGTCTAATAATGCAATAGAGCCATTTTATTTAAGATATGTTAACACCACTTGCTTTTAAACCTCAATGACAGTTTCACCATGTTGGCAGATATCACAATTTTGTTAATATCTGAAAATATCCGCATGGTTTCTCTTAGGTTGAGAGTTCCACATGACTAACCTTCCCAATGCTGGATCTCTGTGTGATACTATGGCCAGTTTAGAGTCACTTCCCAGGTGTAATGTTTTAGAATCCAGCTCATTAACTCTGGAAATATGCTCCAGCAGGATTTGGCTATTCCACAAAAAAACTGGTCAAGTCCCTGGAAAAAAGGTTAAGGGTGGTTTAACATTTAGAGAATGGGGTGCATCTGCAAATTCAGAGAGTATTGATGAATAAAAGTTTAAGTTTGAGGACAAATATAATCTAGATTTTTTGAACACTCTCTTAGAATGTAATCAAGTTCTAAAGAATGCAATTGGCCTCATTCATGAAGGATTACACAAATGTCTGAGTAAATCATTCGACATCCACAAATTGTTGGAATAATTTAAGAATAGTTTTACAAAATTATAGTTTCATGAATCAAATTCATGACAAATGTGCTCAAAACTCTTTAAATACATGAAAAACACGCCAGCCTTTATGGTATAGTAAACCCACACACAATGCAGATTAAACCCGACTTAAAAATCATTCTCTCTGCAACGTAGCGAGGTAGATCAATTATTCTGCACATTAAAGGCAAGCATCACAACTGAAAATATTTTTAAAAAGCTTTGGTCACACTTTACAATAAGGTTCGTTAGTTAACATTAGTTAACTACATTAGTTAACATGAACTAATAATGAACTACACTTATACAGCATTTATTAATCTTTGGTCATGTTAATTTCAACATTTACTAATACTTTATTAAAATCTTGTTAACATTAGTTCATGCTCTGTGAACTAACATGAACAAACAATGAATAGCTCTATTTCTATTAACTAACGTTAACAAAGATGAACAAATACAGTAACAAATGTATTGCTCATGGTTAGTTAATGTTAGTTAATGCATTAACTAATGAACCTTATTGTAAAGTGTTACCAAAGCTTTATATAATTCATATTGCATAATACCCGATAAATATTAAAAACAATGCAGAACAAAGACACTTACCTTAGTAACAAAGGCATCAAGTCACAAATTCCATACAAAAAGAAAAAAGCAAGACCACTTTACACAACACCAAGTGAATATTAAGAAAAACAATTTACAATGGAAACAACCAACGGTTGGTAGTGCCGAACCCTAATTTTGTGAATCCTTATTCTCTCTTATTTGCCTCTACTTTGAATGTTAGATCATTTTTTGAGTTCCTCCATTAACGCTGAGTGCTGTGACTGTGTGTGCTGTTCCTATGAGAAGGGTTAAACATTAACCAGAGACATCAGTCCATTTCCTCTGGCTGGTTTTGGTCATCCTGTGGTCACTCCTATTTCAGTCACCTCCAACAACATGGTCACCACACTTCAAACCCAAAAGAATAAAAGGCGTTCCATAATGCAGATTTGCACACACACAAAAAAAACTGAATGTCTTGGCAAAAATATCTAATTTCTTATGGTGAAACAAAGGCCAAAATAATAATAATAATAATAAAACTGTACCCAAAAGTAGCTACTAGTTTCAACTTTAAAAGTGCTGATCCAAGTTTTTCCTTGTAACTCATTTTTAGGCAGCGACCATTTACACTAAGTAGCAATTAGACGCCATTTACACTAAGTAGCAATTAGACGCCATTTACACTAAGTGAAAATAGCATATTTTCTTAGCAATAGATGCTATTTAAACTAAGTGCAAATATCTATAGATGCTATTTACACAGTACAAATAGCTGTAGATGCTATTTCTGGCAGATACTACTTGAACCTCAGTATTGTTGTACATTAACAGGATGCGTGTAAATGACTAAATTATTAAATGGATGCCACCTTATTTGGACAACACCTTCCCTTAACCAATATTGTTAGGCACTTATTTCCACTTTTTAAATATTTTTTTTTATTTTTATTGAAAATAAATGACTTTCCGAACCGATGTGATCGGAAAAGGGAGAAAAGAGAGTTCGGCAAAAGGCGTATTCGAACTCGGGTTTTAATCGTGTGTGGCCCAACCAGATATTGGTGGGCGGAGTTAGTGTAAATTGCCTTTGCCAACAAGACAGGCTATTTACACTTAGTGCAAATACACACTGTACTGGGAAGAATAATGACAAGCAAGCACTCAAAACACACGCAAGCTTTGTTTTGAGGATTTAATAATTCAACAAATGGTTACTGTTGTTGAAAATGCCTTTCTGTACCAACCCAGGTTCGTTGACATATTCATGATTCCTTTTTCCAATGTGGTGCAGCGACCAATCGTTAGTCACTAAAGCCATTTACCCAGCAGTTACTAAGTGCTGAGAAATGCATTCTAATAAAAAAACTAGTATATTTTAATTAACATGCTCAGAGCCTTAAGATTAAGACTCAAATTCCTTTAAACGAAGAAATGTTCTGGACAGAAACTTAAAAAGATTGGGAACAACTTACAATAAGGTTTCAGTAGTTGACAATTACTTTACGAACTACACTGTAAAAAATAAAACCGGCAGCTGTGGTTGCCAGAACTTTACCGTCAAAAATACAGTAGCAACGTTATTGGTTTTACAGACTTAACTTAAAATTTACAGTAATAAACCGTATTTTATTATCTGATATAATGTTAATTCACGGACCTATAATTGAAGTATTAATTTCTATTTTGTTACATTGTAATACACTGACAACCAACAATCATCACAGCAGTGATGAGTCACATGATAAATCAAAGCTCATCACAACCACCTCTTCCCCAAGATAGTTAATACTTCTACATAGAAGCTGCACAGTGTCATTCACACAAACATTAAACACCATCATGGTAACACACATGAAATTTTAAAAATGCAATAAACATTGATTTAACAACATTAAATGTAACATAATACCCTAATGTACATAACTGATTAGAAGAAAACTATGAAGAAACATACTTATTTCAACAAAAATATTTTAAATGTGAAGGGTCACGCAGGGAATTGTGGGAATGTCAATTTACGTTTTTTTCACTGTAAATTATACAATGAGTTTTCTTTTTCACTTTCAAAAACTGTAAATTTAACGGTATTTTACAGTAAGATTACATTAAATGTACCATTAGATCTATCAGTTATTTACCGTATATAGTAAGGAAACTGTTAACCAATTAACGGTTTTGCACTGTAGCATTTTTACAGTCTTTTACCGATAAAATCACGATAATTTTTTACAGTGAATGACCACTACTACAGCATTTTTTAATCTTAGTTCGTTTCAACATTTAACAAATTGATTTTAATAATGTATTACTAACATTAATAAACTAACATTAACAAAAAATGTTTTTTTTTCCATAAGCATTAAAACAAGATTAATAAATACAATAACAAATGTATTGCTCATAGTTAGTTAATTCATTTTAACAAAGGAGACCTTATTATAAAGCGTTAATAAAATATTAGCTTTTACATTCCAGGTAACTAATCAAATAAGCAACTTTGTGACATTGATAACACCAGTACGCTGATAACTCACAGAAATCTGATTATTGAAATAAACTCCATAATACCAAAGGGTTGTTCCTTGTTTCCAATAAATCACACAACATGTTCTCCATCCATCCATCCGTACTTCTTTGAAATGAACAGTGCAGCATATTTTTAAGACTTGTTTTAACTTAAAGGATAGCCAAAGCATTTTCTTTGCACACATGCATACAGCCATAGAAACATTTGCAAAAGAAGATCAAGTTTTAATTTTCCACAAAAAAAAAAAAAGGTCTTAGCATTTTACAGCCCTTCAACACCACAAATAAGTACAACTAAAACATTTACAAAGTCTTGCATATTATCAATGGGAATTTAAATGCCACAAGTTACAGCCACACAAAGTAACAAAAAACATCTGAATACAAGAATACTAATCGTATAGCAATATAAACATCTAGGCCCCTGCAACAGTATCAAACTAAAGCCCACTTTTAAACAACAAACTTGTTTTTGGTTATGGAGTTGCTCTTGGTTGCAGTGTCTGCATGGGCTTGATATCCAATGACAAGTTTCTGCGGGAGTCCAAGACTTTCTTTATACTTTTGACTGAAAGGGAAGCAATATGAGAGAAGTGAACAACTTATACAGAGCAGACGAGTCTTCTCGGGAACTTCTCCTTTAAAAAATAAAAGGTTCTTTATTGGCAACTATGGTTCCATGAAAAACATTAAACATCCATGGAACCTTTTCATTGCACAATCTTTATAGTGAAAAAGGGTTCTTTAGATTGTAAAAATGATAAAAAAAATAAAAAAAAAATTCCTCTTTTAAAAACGTTTCTTTAAGAAACCAAAATGTCATCGCTGAGGGGTCAACATTTAAAAATGTAAAGGGATTTGAAATGTCACCAAAACCCCTGAGTGTTTATCTGTTCAACATCACACTAAATACTACCAAGTCACACCTCCTTTCTCTCCCTCCACTGGCCCACATCAGGTCCATGTACTGATGCTTTGGTGGAGAACAGCTGACAGATCTGCACTCTATCTACAGTAGCAAATGTTTACCTCTGATTTCTGTGGTCTGCGAGTGAAGAGTGCTGCGCAAGGCAAGTACTAGGGCTCGGTTAAAAATATTGATTTCTCAATTAGAATCGATTCTCATTTTGATGAACCGATATCCATTCTTAAATCCCAAGAATTGAGCTATTAGTCCATGATGTAGAGATGCACGATTGATCGCAACCTCGATTCAAACACCGACACGATCTTATTCCTAAATGACAACGATTCACCGGTGTCTATTAAACCTCAAATCTGCCCTGGCGCTGCAGCTGAGCCAGAGAAAGCAGTTATGTTTACGTATGAAACGGCTTCACAAACAGTCTTTCAACATCACAGTATGGTTATCCGTTACAAATACTCAAATTAATCACAGAAGTACTGGAATAAAAGTTTATAGTTCAGATATAAACACTGATGTCTATGGAGGCTATCAAAACAGAGCAGATCAAAAAAACTTAACCCTTCAAATAAATATAGTATCAATTGCGTTGTTACACCAGTAGGTGGCGACAAGTGACTTTAAATGAATCTCTTGAATGAATGATTCAATGACAAATACATTTAACAAAGGCTGATTCATCCAGTATTGAAAACAAGTGAAGTTTTCATGACTGAGTCATTGAACCCTTCATTCAAAAAATTACACTTTTTCAACTCCTAGGAGAATCAGGATCTCTATTTGAAACAAGAAAATCTAAAGAATTCTCAATTTATCCAGAATTGTACAGCTCTACTATGCTGTTTTCAGTTGATTAAACAATAAAACATTGTGGCGTGCCACAAATTTGCAATGTACTGTACCTGATACATTCCCAAATGAATCAACATTGAATCGCATGCTTGTGAATCAAAATAGAATCATGAAATGTGTCAATGCCCAACCCTAGCAAGTGTGCCTTAAACAATGATAAACCCTAATCTGCTCTGACTGTTATTTAGCAGAAAATGCTTTAGATTAAATACTGTTTACCCTTTAGATTCAGACCATTGGGAATCTCGCAGCTGTACAGTATATCCTAGCAGCGGAGGAGTGCAGGCTGTTCCCCGTCCGTCTGATATGATGGATAATTAGCTTCATTAGGTTGCTAGGCACAAATTCCTTTCTCATGATCATTAATGTTTACAGCACCATGAGTGGTCAAATGCTTACATCTGGCTCTCCCTGACATCATTCAAAAGATGTTCAAATCTATGAAATCAAAAAACTCAAATACACGCATATCATAATACGTGTCAGATGTAAGCCCTCATTCATATGGAAGCTCGTTTCTGCCACGGAATAAAAAAATAAGGTAATTGCAACTTTTAATCCCACAATTCTGACTTCTTATCTCACAATTGAGAGTTTCTTCTCACAATTCAGACTTTAAAACTCGCATTTCCGAGTTTATATCTCAATTCTGAGTCAGAAAAATCTGAATTGGAGTAATAAATTCCAAAGTGCAAAAAAAAAAAAAAAAAAAAGTTTAATATTTAATAATTATGACTTTTTTTCTTTATCAAAATGCTGAGATATTAACGCACAATTCTGGTGGAGGTGGGGTATGCGAGATGTAAACTCATAATTGTGTAAAAAACAACAACAACAAAAAAAACAGTTGGGAGATAAAAATTACCTTAATTTTTTTTTTCGTGGCGGAAACAAGCTTCCATACATGAATTCATATTGTCTGATAAATAAAGCAGAAGTGTTGACCATAAAAAGCAGGATTTAACAGCTAAGGCTTATGTTTATATAACAGAACTAAAAGCATGCTTACCCAATGTATGTAACGGTCTCACAGTTCTCAGCATTGGAGGTCCAGATGGCAATTTTGTCCCCTTTGGCACGGATATTGATCACACTTCCACAGATATCCCGACTGAAGGAGCCAAAGCCCTCTCCAATAAGACACAACATCTGCCAAAAGAACAAACGTATATTCAGCATACATTTAGCTGTAGTTCAGGCTTTAACAAAAGCAGCTTTCTGAACATAAAGTAATATTTTCATACACACAATGATAAGTTCTGATAATTTATAATCAGAAAGAAGAGAACTTTAACTTTTTCCAACAGACAAACAATTAAATCCAAAGGTTAAATAAAGCATGCAAATATATTGTCTCTGACCGTTTCCAGCCAGAACCGGTCAAGTTCAGTGTGTCTATGCTGCTTGGCTAGAGTAATCAACCAGCGGCCACCGCATTTATTACTTCGGTCTTCCCACATGGGCTCTATGCCATCCTGTAAAGAAACAAAGAAAATGCTTCACAAAGATTCACTGTGGAAGTGTAATATGAATGATTCAATTACACTTCTTGTTGAGAGCAAATAGAATTACATTAACAGAACTAAATGTAGACAGCTATGTTTTGAACTGTAAACAATACTTCAGTCATTAATGGGACAGATATGCACGATGTTAAAAAACTAAAGAAAAGTAGTAAGAAACAAGTTACACAAGGTTCACCTTGAACATAGAGTAGTCACAGCCAGAGGACAGTTTGCTTGGCAGCTGTATGTTGTTGTATAATCTGAAACAGTTGAAAGTCAGTCAGAAAAACATTTTGCAGGTGAACTTAATATTTAGTGGAGAATTAAATTGTAAGAGTGCATTTAGTCTGTCAAGTGTAGAGGTTGAGGCCTTCCGGAGAAGAAACACCTAGGCTCTTAGGATTACAACCACCCCAATTATATCAACTGATATACGGCTGAACGATTTGGGAAAAATACGCAAATATGATTTATCTGATTATTTAAAAAATGTTATTTTTTTTCCTCCAGGAGCTCCAGGTTTGCTGTGGGTGTTTGAAAGGTTGCTTAATTTGGCCAAAATGCCATATTTCGATTATTGTCATATAATGTGATTTTAACTGTTTAAATGATAAACAATTAACAACCCATACTGCTGCTGCTCCTACACCCAGGAAGATAAAAAAAAAAAAAAAAAAAAAAAAAAAAAAAAAGACGAAAAAGTACACAATCTGAAACGATTAATCGCAATTTATTGCATCCAAAATAAAAGTTTGTGTTTACATAATATTTGTGAGTGTACTGTGTATAATTATTTTGTATATATAAATACATGTATATATTTAAGAAAAATGTGTTATTTATATATAAAATAGTTATATATACAGTATATATAAGCAAATATTTCTTAAATATATACATGCGTGTGTGTGTGTGTATATATATACAAAATTATACACAGTGCACACACATATATTATGTAAACAAACTTTTATTTTGGATGCGATTAATCACGATTAATCATTTCACAGCCCAATTTGAAATGTTCAGGGTTTTTTTAAGAGTGTTCAATATCGATCATTTTAATCAGCTTTTTTTCTAAGTAAATAATTAAAATATACTGTGAAGACAACATTGGTTGCTAAAAACATAAAGAAAGAAAAATATAGTTAAATCCTAAGCCTTTTAAATGACTTAAAATACATGATGCAATAATGCTCAGATAAAAAAAACTCTGATATGAATACATCTTATTGCACAATACTGGTAAAATTAATAACAATAGTATTTGGGTGCCCATTGAGCCATTTTATATTTAAAAAAAATATGCATTAACAAAAAAATTAAAAAGTCATTCAAAAATGTAATGATTAACCTGCAGAGAGTGCCAAAAGCCTGGCGATTGTAACCTTTTACCACACGGTTTTGAAATTATTTGAAGTATGCAACTGTTCACATTAAACATATGAACATGAAAACGTACAGAATCAAAGTAAGCGTTGGAACATTTATTTTGAGTGTGTTTTTAACAAAAATATAATTGATGGAAACATGTTGACGAATTCACACGTTAACTTTACACAACAGTGGAGAGAATTTTTATTAAGGTCTGCTTTTCATTCAATTACTAATTATGGGGTCTGTGTGTTTAAGTGGAGGAAAACACTAAAATAATGCAAGGCTGTCATGATTTTCATAGTTGTGCTAAAAAAGGGGGTACAGGTTAAATTGTAAGATTCATTATCCAGGAGGAAAAATAAAATGCCAGGATGTTACATAAGCAGTGAACTTTATTCCTTAGCCTATAATGAACTTTGTAAGCTTTTTGCGGGTCTGTGAAACTTGGGTCCACATCTGTGAAATGCATCACTATCGGTATTTTGTCGATTATTCGAAATGTGTAAATTGTAACGGAGAGAGTAATTATAACTAATTTTTAAAGGGAGCTTCACCACTGGCAAAATGGGCTTTTAAAATCAGTGCTACCTGACTAGAGCGAATAAAGAAAAAAGGCTGTTCTCTTCACTTTTATCAAATAGGGAAGAAAACTTCAACACCCATAACACACCGGGCATGTTAACCAGTCAAATACCGCCTTGCTTTAGTAGGAAATCCTTCTTAGCAAACATTTAGTCAATGGTGTCGACTTGTATTGTTACTAGGGCTGGGACAACGCGTCGACGTCATCGATTACGTCGACGCAAAAAATACGTTGACGCAGAATATGCGCGTCGATTCATCAGACCCAAAACAAAGATGGCGGCGCCGGAGAGTAGTAGCAACACGAGTGGCTCCTCAGACTATCAGAAGTGCAAGGCGGCATGCACTCGTTCCTCTAAAGTACACACACACACATAAAAATGTGCGTCAGTATCAATTCGAGTTCTCTTTCGGGCTTGAACGAACCATAACACACACAAATTATGCCAAACTGTCCGTTTTGTCTAGTGTCCTCATAAGAGTAGTCTTAAATGAGTAAAATAACGTATTTTATTTTAAAGAGTAAATGACTCACTCAGACCCGGCACCTGTATGATTATTATACCGGCAGCCTAATAATCATGAATGCACTCCGCTATCTTTTAACACATCTCCGGCGAACGGCTTCTTTGCACAAAAGGAAAAAATGTCACGAAGCGCAGTGAAATGCAGCGACCGATGTGGCGTTTCCTGATGGATCGAGGTTGTTCCTTTACTTAATTTTATACGTGCAATTCACACGAGCTCTAAGCGAGGTGCGAGACTGCTGCAAGTATGCGCTTATAGCCATTAATGTCGTGGAAAATACATAGAGGACACTGACAACGCGCTGGCAGACAGGACCAAGAAGATAACATTTAATAAAGTCTCAACTTTCAGATTTGGTCAGTTAAAGAAAATTAAACCATAAATAGGACTACTATTTTGTGGCTCTTTAATGTGTCATGACAGATTGCACTTTTTTTCAGTAAGCTAGGCCTATGTGTTTTCAAGGCTTCAAGGTTTTATTGAATGCTACCTCTGACTAAGAATGCATTACCTTGCACTTGTATAGTCTTTTATTTTGGAATTTTAAGAGCAATAAACATATATTGCAATGTTAAGGAATTCATGTTTTTTTTCATTCAGATATGTAAATCAACATGTATTAATTGCTATTAGTCAATTAATGGGGAGATAATCGAATCGGACTGGGAAAATGAATCCTTAGATTAATCGATGCATCGAAAAAATAATCGCTAGATTAATCGTTAAAAAAATAATCGTTTATCCCAGCCCTAATTGTTAATGAGTGCAAGAATTTGAAGAGTAAACGTTTAGCGAGAGCGAGTTATTTCCAGTTTCCAGTGAAGGATCCAGCACATTGTAGACAGCGGATAAGGGCTGCAGAGAATTGTAAATATGGAGAGAGCACTGCAACAGAAAATCTGAAAAACCTCTGTGTTTGTAATCAACATTTCAAACTGGATGACCACGAACACAGTGTTTTATGTCAAACGGAGGGGAAAAACTAAAAGAAGCTGCCAGTCCGTCAGCAAAACGCCATCATCTACAGGTAAGAAAGCGGTTTACAGTGCTCATTTTTGCCATAATGCTGTTAAAAGAGTAGATAAAGTATGATCAAATTCAGTGAAAAACTTACCCTTACAATAACTGTTCTGTTAATGACCCTATCAATCCGACTGCCCATATTGTGTTTGTTACTCTCTCACCCTCATTCAATTTGGGTTTAATTACGGTTATAATTATGAGGGGGTCCATATGACACCAAAAGTTTGAAAACCCTTGTTCTCCAAGCAAATGGACAACTGGGTTTGTTTGTCTAATTGCAAACACGTGACCGTGAACTTACGCCCAGAAGTCCTCAACGGTGTCGAACCTGGTGATGAGCCTTAGATTGTCTTGCCACATTTTGCTTTTATCGTGCTTGTAGAACCAAAGACCCCATCTACACACACACAGTACAACGACATGACACAAGGAACAAGAGAAGAGCAAGTTAATCAGACATGGTAAAGCAGATTTTCAAACGTAACGTAATCAGCCTGAACACACACCTGTTTTGTAAAGGGTGCTTTATACAAGGATTCTTCAAAATGTTTGTTTCAAATTTCTTTTTCTCCACCTTTCTCCTCGTCACTTTGTCAACCTGGTAAAATGTAAAAATAAATGATTGTCGGGGCACAACTAACATCATTACGGTTGACGCCGTTAAATTTTCGGCGTGAAATCGCTCCAATAAACGAACAAAGGCATTTAAAGGTTATTTCATGCAAAACAACACAAACGTTATTAGATTATAAAACGCGTACATGGTTAAATGAGTACTTCAGTTACATTTCGGAGACTTTATGCTCACCAGCTGTACAGCGCAAGACGCCATGATGTCAATCCTGTAGCGCGAGACTGATTGAGCTTCGCGCCCAACGCGCTCGCATTTATAAGTTCAGAAATTTTAAGATAATGATTTTGAAAGGAAAACAATTTTGACATTGGGAATTATTGCAAACTCACCTACCACACTTTCAAAACAATATAAAAATAACAGATTTTTATCATTTTATAACACCCTTTGGCCATATTATAGTAGCCTAACTTTACATGAAATCTCTTATTTGGTAAAAGGAGCCGTTATTTTTAACGTTATTTGTTAATTTCTAACAACTAATGGCAGGTGAAGTTGTGGGACATATTTTGTCTCATATTAGGTGAAATGAGTTTTTGACATCCAGTGCAGTGCGTTCATCTCACCACCAGAGGTCGCTGTCAACCGCTTATTGAAATGGGCTCTTAAGTGCAACACAACTCAATATTCAAACAATTTAATATTTATTCAAAATCCTTTTTTGTGAACTTTTGTTGTTGCAGTTCTGAGCACCAAAAACTATGTTAATAGTATTAGTTTAATAAATAAATAAATAAAGGCCTTACCAATAGGCTATGTTTGAATTTATCTACATTACGATAGCTAGAATGATATTTAAAAAAATTAAAAAATAAACATTACATAAAAATGTGTTTCAATATAATTTTAATGTTATATTTGTAAAATATAATAAGATAATATATTTAACATTTTTTAGAGTATATATATATATATAAATAAAAATTTTATTGTACAAATACATAAAATTTCATTTCATTTCGACCAGCACTAAACTTCTTAGGTCATGAAGATTATATATATATATATATATATATATATATATATATATTAGAAAAGAGAAACATTAAACATTTAGCCTATAACAATATAATATAATACAATATAATATAAACAGACTGTCAGTTTTTTTTATTAACCAATGCACTTTAGTAGTAGGCCAATAGAATATATACAGAATTTACATATTAATACATCCAAAAACAAACAAAAAAACAAAGCAAAAAAAACAAAACATACCAGAGTGTATAAACCATTGATTAATTAATAATAATAATAAAAAAGATATGTATTAAAGATATGACAAGTCTTTCTTGCTTTCTTATTGACAATGTTCTGAATGTTCTGAATCATTGACTCATTGATTGTAAAGCACTTTGGTTGTAGGCTACAGTAGTACATTGATTAATTCAACTGATTTGTTCAGCCATTGATTCATTCACTCATGCCACATCTGTGTGTGCAATGTTGTTTTGGCTTTGTGTAGTGCAGGGCTGCCCAATCCTGTTCTTGGAGATCTATCTTCCTGCACGACCTGCAGAGTTCAGATCCAACACACCTGTCTGTAATTATCAAGTGCTCCTGAAGATCTCGCAAGGAGTTTGATTGACAGGCGATCTGACCAATCATAATCCGCCGAATCCGCCATTTTTGTCTGACAAAGAATGCCGCGTTCCAGGCAACCTGTAACCCGTGTTTTTCCAACCTTATACCCGTGAAAGTGCACTGGAACGGCAGTCAAACCCGTGACTTCCCACCCGTGAACTCGTACTAGAATCGATGTACTCCCAGTTACGAGCTCTTACGTCACATAGCCCGCGAAACCATACAAAACAACAATGGTCTTTAAGACCATTTTTTAGACATTTTAAAAATGATATACATATCTTGAGTGATTTATGTACCCATTAATCGACAGTGGTGGTTAACCTGCAACATGGGCTTTAACGTTGGAGGATTTTAACTTGAAAAACTAAGTATACTGACGTCTTTCCGCGGTTAAAATAACATTCCTTCTTGTTCATTCATGTTTATTTGATGCTATAAATTAACTAGAAGGAAGAGATGACCAGTTCACGAGCAGCTTTAACTGAGGCTCTACAGCGATCTGTCAGACACATTAAAGAGCCACAAAACGGTATTTATTGTTTAAATTTCTTTAAAAAATGACCAAATTTTAAAGTTGTTACTTTGTTTCATATCAAAAGTAACCTGGTCTGTCCTGTCTGTCAGCGCGTTTTCAGTGTCCTCTGCTCCGCGTTGTATTTTTCACTGAGAACCACTGATCTATATAGAATGACTGGATAGCTCATGACGTCATAAACAGTGAAGCCACCGCGCCGCCATATTGGTATTCCCTAGTGAGCTCACGCGTTCTATTGAATCAATAGGAAATTTTATGATTTGACTGAAAAAACATTGCCTAACGAGACACAGTTTTTAAATCTAAAGTATACATGTACATTCTCACAACGCAAACATCCTTAGCATTTAAATGGGTATTTGTTTAAAGTGGAAAAATTTTCCAGCTTATTAAAAAACGGCAATTTCTTTGCAAAAGTAATAAAAAGCTGTATGAGAACACTAGTCGGCCTTCACTGAAGAGCTATCTTCACAGGTAAGAAAAACAGTTTGATAATCTTAATTATATAGTGAATGCTAAATACCTATATTTTAGTGAATTGGTGAATATTCAGGTGAATTTTGTTTAGTGGCCACAAATTAATAATACCTCAGCACGTTATACTAATTTGTTCCCTCGTTTTACTATATTGTGGCCACGTTGTAATTCGTTAAATCAAAATGAGGGAGGGAATTAGTTCAACGTGTCCACGATTTATTAAAACGAGGGAACAAAGTCGTCTTAACAACGAATTATTTAGATCAGTGGACAGGGCGCATAAAGCCTTGTTTATACTCGACGCGTCCGCAAGAGCGCGAAGGTGCGCGCGGCAAAATGACGTAATTGCGGTGTGGGCGGTCGTGCGCGTTGGGTGCGCAAGACCCCATTTCGCCTGGCGGTGTGCACGGCACTTTTTGTAACATCGCGCGCGGCGCCGCATCCGAAGATGAACGACTTCGAGCCGAATCTGGCAGAACTGGTACGTCTGCACCAGCATGTTTATGATCCTTCTATACACAGAGACATTTGCATTGATGGGCGACCATAAAAGCCTCTCATTTTGTGAATAGGAACACATTTGCATTAAGCACCCAGTTTGCACTTGTCTAAAGTAACTGCTTACATTTACAAAATAAGCCTACAATAGCAGAAGTAAGCCCTGCTGATTAAATTAAGGTTTAAACAATCTTCAATAAGGCTTCAGTTGTTTAACTAGTTTGTACAAAAAAGTATAATAAACCTACTGCATTTATTACTCTTTTAATATGGATCAGCTATTAATAAACTACTAATAAACGGCAAACTACTTCTTCACTGCTGATTCCTGGTGGTTTAGAGGAGAATTACTCCGAGTCGCCCCCTGTCGTTTCACAGAATAGCACAACGGCGAGCGCGTCAAGCATAAACGCCTCGTCCGTTTGGAGAGGTGCGGGCGCAGTCAGCGGAGACTCGCGCTTGTGCGGACGCGTCGAGTATAAACAAGGCTTAAGAACGAGCAGAGAAAGAGAGCCCTGGCCGCGCGCGCGCACTCTCTCACCGCGTTCAACGAGGTCGGAAGACCGATTGTGTTTTATAGATTAGTAGTTTGTTCATATAAAGTGTTTGCTTAGCAAGTACATGTTCAGGAAATGCATAATACAAATTGTATGGGTTAATGTAACAGTAAACGGACTCTGCACAAAGCTCTTTTGAAGCTGTTAAATGGTGTCGCTATTGGACACCTAATTGTGATTATTCCTGCTCTGATGTTTCTTATAGGCTAACTTACTGTTGACTGTTTTATCGTTGCTTGTTAAAGAAGCAGCAGCATTACCGTTACTCTTGCCTCGGAGAAAACAACACGGTCATAGCGACAATTCTGCATATAAATAACTACTTCTAGGGCTTGAATTACAACCTGTGGCAGTTTTCTACGTCCTTTTGTGAACGTCGTTTTACACTTGTATGCTGCTCAGCGGTTGGTTCATCTTTAAAGTGCCGTCGGGCCTACCAATCTCTGTATAACGGGCGTTGGAGCCCTCTGCTGGTAGGGAATCGTAAGATGGCCGCTCGAACACTTCCGGTGGCTTCACTGCCTGATGGTAGTTTAGAACGTCATGAGCCATCCAGTCATTATATAGATCAGTGGTGAGAACCTATTTTTTTTTACAGTCTATGGTGAGAACATGGTGTGTGGCGTCGGACATAGCAACAGTAACTAGGGGGCGGGTCTTTGCGAACGGTCAATTAGCCTTATAAATCTTTGTTAAGGTTAGTTAATAAAAACACAACTTTTCATTGTTAGTTCATGTAATCTGGTCTATTAAATAATGTTACCAACAACTTTTAACTAATACATTTTAATAAGTGTGTAGTGAAAACCCAAGTGCATTTATTAACAAAACTTGAACAAATACAAAAATAAACTAAACTTGACCATGCATGAACAGAAACATAAAACTCATCGTACAGGGAACAAGTAATTCAATGACGAGGAAAATGACTGCCTGTTTACAAAATAAAAGACATCCAAGCATGCATGAACAAAACCCGAAACCTAACGTGACATATCCCCCCTCTCATGGCGGCTCCAGACGCCTTTACAAAATATAATTCAAATCAAAAAAAGTCCACGAGGGTGTTGGATTGGAGGAACAGGCTTGTGAAGGGGAACTAGATCATGGCCTGGACCGAGGAGTTGTGGTAGACATGGACTATGGAGCAGTTGTGGTGCAAAGCGAGTGCTCGCGAGCACCCTTCTGACACCTCAAATGACAAATGGGACACCCAAGGGGGTAATCCATCAGCCGGAAACTGAAGCTTCGCGGGAGCCGAACTTCACCTGCTGTTAGCATTCCATTGACTCCCATTCATTTTGGCGTCACTTTGACAGCGAATAACTTTACATCTGAGGCGTCCAAAGACTTCATTTGTCCATGATTTATTTCTAAAGAAACACGACATTGTATAAAAGGCTCCATTACTTTTGTATCTTACGTTATGGCCCCGTAGAAGCCGTTTTTGTAAAAATAGGCTAACGATTGCGTCATAACCACGCAACTTTGCCACACAATAGAAACATTACCGTATAGACAGGAGGAGAAGCTCACAGGCAATCTTTTACTGTCTATGAGGCAATCGGGGGGATATAGAGGCATAAAGTCAAGAGAGAAGCCCATCGATAGAGAGTCCATAAAAGCAACGGGACAAAATATTTCAACAACGTTTTTGAGGAATTAGGTGATTCAGATTTGTCTTGGCACAGCTACTAGAAGATTTACAACTGTCAGACTGTCGTCAAGCTCAGTTTGAGCCTGCGCAGTCGCTCAGCCAACAGACAGGAAGTGCAATAATCGAGCTTCAGTCTTCTCCGTTGAAATCAATGGGGTCGCTGTGTCCATTTCTTTTACTGTCTATGGGGACACCCCATATCTCATGGACTTAGCGGATCCCCGCACGCGGCAGCCATTGTAAGTCCACAAGACCATGAGTGCATATAAAGGCTCTGTCCCAAATGGCACACTCCGGACTTGTGGACTTTCTCAGAGTCCACACTTTGGTGACGTCATGTAGTGCAGAACTATAGGACACTTGGCGCGAGTCCACGAGGGCCCATTGAGAGGTATTTTTGGGACAGACTCGATCGAAATAGGAAGACGGTCTGGTTGTTGTTATGGACAGGAGCTGCAGGTTCGGGGAAATATGCTGCCTATTGTTTTTGTTATACAAATGACCTAGTAAGACTCAGCCCTGACATTTGGTTCTATTTATTTTCTTCTCAACCATGTTAACAATTGTCCGTGAGCGAAATCTCCTCCCATCCGTTGTCTGATTGGCCTTTCACAAAGATTCCTGGGTAGTTAAAGTGTGTGGAGCCTGCATCCATGCGGGCTTCGTGGAAGAATGCTTCAAGGGTACAAAGGGGGCGCTGCTGAGCACACTTCAGAGCGTTAAAATAAGGAATGGGACGGCCTGCGGACTCGTAGACTCAGTCAGCACGCGCAATTTAAGTCCACGAGACCGAAAGTCCACATGAAGTGTGCCATTTGAGACCGGGCCTAAGAGGCTGCGTCCGAAAACTGAAAAATGCTGCCTTCGGAGGACGCATTCCAAGGTTGGAAGGCATCGGGGCACGTCCAAATACAATGTTAGTTTCACTTCCCATCTCCTGAGATAGCTTCATCTGATCGATTTTTGAAGGCAGCCTATCTATCCTTCGCTGCCTTTGATATCCCACAATTCTGTGCTTTTCAGTCTGTGACAGTTGAGCTAGAAAAATAAAGATGGCGTCTGAAAGTTGCAGCTGGTCATCAGTTTATGTGTAATTGTACATTTTTAATCCACTTATGTTATTTATAGCGAGAAATTACTATTGTAGTCATTAAATATTCACTTAGTTTTCACCAAAGCTCTATTTTGCTGTAGATCATTAAACAGTTACGTCTCAAAAGTCTGACCGAAATCTGTTTCGTGAGGTGCCTTCGTGCCAGTGTTTTTTCTTGTGTCCTATTTTTCTGCTGTCCAGAATGGCATCTGCTGAAAGGTTTGTTAGAGCTGCGCCCTCTACTGTACAGATTCCAATTTGTATTTACTTCAGCCTGAGGCTTATTCCTTTCACTTTTGGTGTGAAAGGGCTGTTACAGTTTCCAAAAATAGAACTTACATTTTTGTTTTTTTATTAAATAAAACAAACAAGCAAGTTCAGCCCAGGTGAGAAAAGGTAATGCCTTTTATGTTTCTTGTTTATATAACTTTATACTATTACTAACTTAATACTATTTAGTAACGTATAACTTTCCGGGAAAAAGTAAATAAGTAACGCCATTAGTTTTGTAACTTTCCCAAACACCGTGTAGCCTATCACATAAAATCAGATCATGGCCTGGTCTGTGGAGTAGTGGAGGGTCAAGCTCTGTATTCACTGGAAGTTCGTACATATGCCACCTACCCAAAAAAATAAAAATCTTGTATGGCCATGATGTGAGGGGACTCTGTCGTGGCGACCATGATGTGAAGAGGCTCTAGGATAGAAGGTACTGGGGAATTGTGGGGTTCCTCATCCACAATTTCAATAGTAAACGAGGAACCACTCAACAGACGTGCAAAGTCAAGTAATCCCAAGGGTGATCAAGTCCATTGCAAAAAAGCCCTTGAGTGTAACATTTAAGTCCACCTTATAACAAAGCTTACAAAACTCCTTGACATAGTCCTCAACAGGATGATTCCCTTGGTGCAGACGAAGGAGACGAACTGCTGGGTTCATTATGTAGGTCTAGCTTTTTGTAATAAGAGTCCACTGAGGCGAGCGTAGTGAGAACCCATGTGCAGATTTTATTAACAAAACTTGAACAAAGAACAAACACTTGGCTTGGAACACTTGGCTTGACTAAACTAAACTTGACCATTAACAGAAACCACTCACCAAACATGGGTTACAGGGAGCAAGTGATCACATGATTATGTCTGTTTACAAAATAAAAGACATCCAAGCATGAACATGAACAAAACCCAAAACCTAACATTACATGAATACTCAGAACAATTTTTCATTGTTAACAAATGGGACCTTATTATAAAGTGTTACCAGATGAATAAATTTTAAAAAAAATAAAAAAGAAAAAAAATCAATAAAAGATTAACTGGAGCATATATTACAAATGTGGCGGGGGTACGAGGGTAAAAAGGGGTTTCCTAATGAATTGTAATAAATTAACAAAATTGTACCATTAACACTCCGACTACACCACCCTGGGAATTTCACCCAAAGAATTAAATTGAGCCCCTACAAAAGGCATACACAGGTTCATATCACCGATAAGAGTCAGAGACAGGGGTCATCATACAAATGTAAACTTTGACAAGTTTTAAAAGAGAAAAATATTAAAATGGTTAGGGAACACTTTGTTCCAATTCAACAGGCCGCCAAGGGTTTAGGACAAAGTCAAGGCCACGCCACCTCGGGTGAAGGAACACTGCACTTCAATGTACACACATGCACAGGTGTTAATACCAATCACAGCACCCGGTGAGATGGTCACAACACACGGTGAGGAAGATACCATCACCCACATAAGCCAGTCCTTTACCCCTAGTGCTCAGGCCCTGCCAACACACAAAAAAGATGTACATCAAAATAAATAGTCACTTTAGGCTGGATTTGAGTATAAAGCTCAATCAACTTAGTCAATATACAACCAAAATAAAGACAAATAAATGTTGCAACTGATGAGTCAAAAAAATAATAAGCCCGTAAATAACCAGTTACTTAGAGCAAAGAAAAATAACAAAACTAAAAAAATATATTTCAAAAGAAAAATCAATAAAGAAAACACCAAACCTTATACAAAACTACATATCAAACAAACAAATTAATGCAACTGGACAGAGCAAGTAAAATAAAACTAAAGAAAAACCACAAAGAAAGATAATTAGAATTACAGAAAACGTAATGGACAATTTAGACTTTAGAAACGATTCTAAGAGTCAGAAAGACCATTACAAATCAAAAACATCATAACAGTCGAAAATAAAAAAAACATACACAATTAACTGAAAACCCAAATTATTTTGGAAACAGAACTGCACTGCAGCCGTCAATGAACACGAAGCACCCTGACTGGAATGCAGATATGGGCCTTCACAAACCTAGAAACAAAATGGGACTGTTACTCTGCTAGATTCATTCTCTCCCAAACTCATGCAGGTACAGGTAAAACTAATACCGAACGTCGAGAAAATGAGTCAATGCTTTAAGAGACAGTGAAACCGTATCTTTCTCTGGCGAGGAACAGCGCAGCGAAACAACAGCAACCCAATTACTGCATCAGTTTCTCACAACTGAGAAAGGGAACAGATTAGGCCACGCTCTTAAATAAAGACCAGCGCTTCGAGAACGTGCACCTCATACCACTAAGAACAATTAGCAGTCCCTCCTGGATTTCGCGATTGCAACCAGTGTTGCCAGATTAGAAATGGAAACATTTATCATTTAATGTCCAATTATCGTACCAGAAGTTCAAAATTATCGTATTTGGAAGAAAATTATCGTACACGACGTAAACGTACAGAATACAGCTATTTATCCAGACCAAGTGCCGCACAAGCCCTGAAAAGTGAAGCCAAAGCGTCTTGGGGCGTGCACCTGAGACCCGCAGAGACGGATTGATTGACAGCTGCTGTCAGACTCTAAAATGGAGAGCGACTGTGACGCAAGTAGCTTTGCAACAGAGCGGTCATTTGAAGTCGAGGACTTTTCTCCCCCACCTTCACCTGACGTGGAGGATGTTGAATTGTCTGTGTGGACACAGGTCCAGAGCCATATCAATTCGAGCCGCTGGCTCAAACTGCGGTCTTAACTCCCGCATCTTATAATCAGTCATTTTGAGGTAATTCTTTCCAGGATTATTATTACTATTAAGTTCAGTATATTTTGCTGCTATGTGAAAACAATATCCAGCAAAACGCGCGTTTGTCGACACCAGAGGGTTAACTTTAGCCAAAGGAACATTAATTGTGATTAAAAATATGCTTACTCACATCATGACGATCGTTTTCAATACTCGTAATTCCAACTCCTGACTCGCTACAGTAGTTTTGACATGCTTTTATACCTTATACCAGGGGCTGCCAAGGGCATGGTGAGCTTGCACCAAGGGTGTGACAGAGTTACGTCACAGAGTACCCTATGTCAGAGAATACCCCCACTTCAGGAGCTTTCCATTTAACCTGAAGAGGGCAGCACTCAGACGTTTTTACACCTCCGAAGAGACGCCGCTTTAGTTTGAGGTAGTGCTAACAATAATAAAGAAAGATGATGATCATCATCACCTTATCTGTTAGGTTACCACTGAAATGTAGATGTAATGTATTACTACTGTATTTAACCACTGTATTACACAAGTTGCAACTTACTGTGTCATTCTTTTTGGTGAAATGGTCCCACACACTACGTTTCTTTGCACGCTTCATCCTGTCGTCTGCCCTGGCTCTAACCTCGAGTGTTTTAGTCTGCCTGTAGCCTTTACTTTTCGCAAACCTTGTGAGCGCGCGAACCCAAACGCTGTGACCTCGCGCCAAATGTTTTTATTGGTTTATTAAGTACAAACAGGCGAGTTATGAAAAACTGAGTGTGAGGGATTTGTTCACTTCACACAAAAATATATTGGAATGAGATGGCTAACTGTAGTAGCGTTTAGTCCACTGTCTATAATAGCCTAATTTAGAGATCACTTTTTTTTTTAACCGACTACCGACAAGTTTGATCGGTTAATGTTGAGACGGTCAACCATCGGTCAAACGGTCATCGGTTAGCATCCCTACTTTATACCCAAATGCAGGGCCGGCTTTGCCGACAGGCGACACAGGCGGCCGCCTGGGGCGCCATCTGCTGGACGGGGCGCAAAATTGCAGAATTAAAACAAAAAAGTTAATTAAATGTATGTATCGTATTATGAAAGCTGCGCACACGCTGTACACTTTTACTGTGCACTGTCCACACACTGCTTGTATTAGTCCATTTCTATTACTAGATTATACAATCCTAAAAAACGACTGAGTCACTCTGACAGGCAGCTAGCTGTCAAACTCACGCGCGTTGCTCAGCAACCGGGAGTGGCGCGAAAACATCTGACAGCTGGTTTTAGCGCTTTAAACGCCCCTAGGCGGTTGCAGGCTATAAATGATCATATATTATATAATCTTTTATTATGAAAAGAACACCCAAGCCATCGGGATCGGCTTTCCGAAAACGAAGGAAGGAGGAGGAAGAAAAACGGGCCCAAAGCAGAGGTATGTAGACTATATCATCAAGCTCACAGCCAGTGGTTAAATTGGGCCGGGGCTCTCCGGGGCTCAGCCACGGGCCGGCACATAAGCCTGCCAGTGGTGCAAAAACTGGGTATACCGGTATGTGTAGCGGAGTAGGCGCCCTCATAAGATTTATGAGGAGTAACTTAGGCGCCCTCAAAAAGATGGATAAAGTAAAAAAGCGGCGGGGGCTAAATTAGAAATAGCCCATTCGTTTTGTTTTGTTTTGCTTAATCGGCGGCGCTGGGTTAGTGCTGGTGTAATGCATTGGTCAAAAAAAAGTCAGCGTTAGCTTTTTTTCTGACACCGCATGAAACGCGTAGATCAGCGGCCCATTGGTTGGTTTCTTGATTGACACTGGGCTGGCCCAATCACATCTTTAATGTGAAGTATAGAAAAATACTCTTTCTATTAGTATAGAAATTAGTACAAAACTTATGAAAGTTTCCTTAATTTTTCAGTGCATTGTTTTACAATATATGGGTATTATCATGGGATTAATATTATAACTATTATTATGTAATGTAGACAGACACTAACTAAAAGAGGTTTGAATTTTTCTTTGTTTAATTTGAACACTGAATATGGGTTGGAGCTTTTAATTTTGAACTCTCAAAGTGCACCAGATTGATGAATTTAACATTAAAATGCACAAAATGCACATTTTCTTACGGGGGAGTATGCCCCCGAACCCCCCTAGCCTTGTAGCAGCCTAATAGATTAGTAATAATAGTAGTGGTGGTAGTAATTGTCATTTATCTACTACAAGTTACATGGTTAGATAAAATGTATTTGTACAATGCAGCTATGTAGGATGATTGAAATATCCTTGAACGTTCAAAAATCAATCTCGCCTAGGGCAACCACAGGGCTAGAGCCGGCCCTGCCCAAATGTCAAAAAATTTACTCTAATCAAAGTACAGCATTTATGAAGCTCTATTCTTACAGATCATTAACTAAAAAAAGTTGTTTCAGTGTTTAGTTACCCTTTAACAGCGCTCTCTTACCGGTAGGGAGTGGCTTGGGAATGGCAAATTCAAAAATAATTTCACATTTCTACTACATAAATGACCCATTTTAAATACACATTCATCTTCACAGAGATGAAGTATCCCTTTAAGTAAAAATCTATCTACCTTTGCCGTTTTAACCTATAAAAACAAATGCCAAAAACATCGCAACTTTCATCGCAACTTTTTAGAAAAGTGGCCTCAACATCAGGCATTTTAGGCCGCAACAATCACAAAAAAGGCCCTCGAAATCCTGGAGGGAGTGAATTAGCATGAGATTAACAGCAAATTCTCCCTACCGTCTCCTGTGTCCACATCCAGTTTGTGCAAACCATAGACATCATATAGAGACTAGATGCCCTATTGGCCGCTGAGCACCGAGAAATACGGCCGCCATCTTGAACCGGTCATACTCCTAGTTTCGTTGCGTGGCAGCAGATAAGATGCCAGAGCACTGTGCAGCATTTTCCTGTTCTAATCGGCGGACCATCGCAAATAGGGCCCGGGGGATTACTTTTCACAAGTAAGTTTTAACATTACCGTACTATTGGTTGTATTTTGTGAATGGAATATTGAGCTGAAGAAAGCCTGTCCGTGGACTCTCAGGATTCCCAGGAAACGGCAACCTCAAGCCCACAACCTCAGCCTAATGATGTGAATATTTCTACTTTAAACATCATATCATAATGTTTCCTGGACATATTCAAATCTCACTTGTTTGCTGCCACTCATATTAAACAGGCTCACAAATAAACCCATACACACACAATTTAAGACATGTTGAACATGCATTGCTGGCAGGCACACACAGACACACACACACACACACACACAGAGTGCTGGCAGTGAAGTGAAACATTACTCAAACCATGTTCATGGCTGTTTGACACAATGAATGGACGCAATCCTCGTGCCAAAGGATTCAAAGCTCCCTTGGGTGCTTTGAATTGGATGGAGAGGAAATCATTTTTGTCAAGAGCCAGGGAGTACTTGCTCTCTTTGGTAACAAGAGATGGAACACCGCTTCACAGATCGAAGAGGTCTATTAAAATGGTGCTTGTTAAGTTCATGACATGAGTTCAAATGATACTCTGTTCCCATAAACATCGCGTTCCTAAGATGTTCCGTTGTTCCGTTATGCATCGAGTTCCGAAGATCCTCCGTTGTTCCCTTATAAATCGCGTTCCTAAGATGCTCCTAACTGCTTCAGTTTGGTTTGTGCCTGAATTGTCTCATTTTTTTATTGGTGTGTTTTTCAGGTCCTAGATGCTTCTAAATGGTATGTATTACACAACATCAACTTTATGCAGGTGTCAGAAAGATGGTATGTATGTTGATATGATGTAAAACTAACTCAACAACACGTTGCAATCTGACTTTATAAAGTTTGCGATAGTATGCTCATCATCAACGATAAAATGGAGTACCTGGAAGGGCAGAGCCGCAGAAACAACTTGGTCTTTGAGGGAGTAAAGGAATTGCCGGGGGGAGACTTGGGCCGACGCGGAGGAAATAGTGAAACAACTGTTGACGGAGAAGCTCCAGCTGAAGCACACGGTGGAGGTGGAAAGGGCCCACCGCGTGGGGAAACCGGACGGCGGAAGCAGTGCTCGAAGTGGGGCGGTACTCACCGGTACGCAGTACCGGCACTTCTACATTTTACTCTTAAGCGTACCTGCACTTTTTCTTGCGTACTGCTACTTCTCGCATGTAGCCGGTACTCGACCACTGACAGAAAAAGCGCCAGTGTCACACCCGTTGATATACTTCGTTTTCAGTGCGTATGCAGTGCGTACTTTTTCCGCACCCATGTTAACAGGTTCGAGCTTTCACGCCGGTTTCATACTGCACGCGTTCGCAGAGCGTAAGCAGCGCAGGAGCAGTGTGTACGATGAGCGGAAGCAGGACACACGCGTTTTGCTTTCACACTGGCAGCGTTTGACGCGCGCGGCTGAACCGCGGCGTGTGTACAGACAGAGTACTTTATAATGGGTAAGTTGGGTAAGCTTACTCTCTGCTAACGCGTGCAGTGTAAAACCGGCGTCACACTGCACGCGCATGCAGTCCGTCAATGCGCTCCTGGTGCTGTGCATATAGGCCTACAGCAGTGCAGTGATCGTTCCGAGTCTATTTTTGCTGTGCTGCACGCGCTGAATTAAAGTGACAGCTCATGGCTCGTGGTCAAAACACAGATTGACATGAAAATATAATAATCTCACCATAAATGCTTTTAATTAAAATGTAGTAATCTAAATGTATTTTTGGACTTGCAGACTTGGAGGAGTTCAGTTTTCGCACGCTCGACTTGTTTTAATGCATTTATGTTGTTAATAAATACCGGCCGAGACCCATTATCGTCAAGCTTCTGCGTTGGAAGGATCGAGAAACGCCTCAAAGGATCAAAGATTTTTATAAACGAGGATTATACGGACTTAGTTAAAAAGAAGCGAAAAGAATTGATGCCAGAGTTGAGAGCCGCAAGAGATAGGGGCGATTTTGCTTTCCTGCGTTACGACAAACTAATAGTTCATCGGCGCACCAGCACACCAAACCAAGTTTAAAAATCAGGATAATCGGCATAATTCTGGTATGTTGAAACATTTCCTTTCATATGGCCTCCAACAAGACTTCTAAAGCAATTTCTGATTTTGAACTCTCATTAAGGAAAAATACTGAATTAAATGGTCTGGATATTGCATACTCACAATATGACTTACAGAGTACTGAGATTGACATTGATCCTGAAAATAATTTCTTTACGAGATCTGTTAATGTCTGTCAATATTACACACAGGATGATTACAATTGTACATTTAAGTATGTTAATACCTTCTCTGTAATTCACTTTAATAGTAGAAGCCTTTATGCAAACTTTGACCATATAAAGAGTTACTTAAAACAGTTTTCAAAATTCAGTGTAATTTTGATAACAGAAACATGGATACGTAATGATAAAGAAGTGGATTTTAGTATTGAAGGTTATGAGTTTATAAGTCAGAACAGAAGAAATAAGCATGGTGGGGGTGTAGCTATGTTTGTAGATTTAAATTATGGTTTTAAAATGATTGAAAATATGACTATGGTGGTGGATGATATACTTGAATGTTTAACTATTGAAATTGTAAGGACAAAAAAGAAAAATATTATTGTAAGTTGTATTTACAGAACACCGGGGTCTAATATAGATGTGTTTAATAATTGGTTAGAGGAACACTTTTCAAACTTAAATCAGAAACTTATGTTTGTTGGAGTTGATCTTAACATCGATCTGCTAAACCCAAATAAACATAAAAAGACTGATGAATTTATTAATACTCTATTTAGTATAGGTTTGTTTCCTCTAATAACTAAACCAAGTAGAATTACAAACCATAGTGCTACTTTAATAGACAATATTTTTTCCAATGATCTAGAAAGTAATACAGTCAACGGACTAATGATAAATGATATCAGTGATCATCTTCCAGTTTTTGTATTACATAAAAATGTTTATCAAAAAAATGAAGAGGAAACTATGTATTTGTCTAGAAGGGTAAAAACAGAGAAAACTATTGAAGCATTTAGAAAGGAACTACTAACGCAAGATTGGAGTATTATATACAGAGAGAATGACACTAGTAGTTAATAGCCTACAGCAACTGTCAAAATGATTGATGGTGACCTTTGACCTAGCCCCGCCCCTTCCGGTTACCTTTAACCTAGTTCCGCCCCTTCCTGTTACCTTTGACCTAGTTCCGCCCCTTCCTGTTACCTTTGACCTAGTTCCGCCCCTTCCGGTTACCTTTAACCTAGTTTCCGCCCCTTCCGGTTACCTTTAACCTAGTTCCGCCCCTTCCGGTTAAACTTTCTGTCAAACTGATAGATGATGACCTTTGATCTAGTTCCGCCCCTTGCGGTTACAGCTTCTGTCAAAATGATGGATGTGTGACAGTTAGTTTGAAGTTAATTTGATAAAGAAAAGGGGAGGTATTGGCCTTTGATGTTAACATAAGCTTTGATGTTACAGTTACAAAGTGATGTGACAGTTAGTTTGAGATGTATTGGCCTTTGATGTTAACATAAGCTTTGATGTTACAGTTACAAAGTGATGTGACAGTTAGTTTGAGATGTATTGGCCTTTGATGTTAACATAAGCTTTGATGTTACAGTTACAAAGTGATGTGACAGTTAGTTTGAGATGTATTGGCCTTTGATGTTAACATAAGCTTTGATGTTACAGTTACAAAGTGATGTGACAGTTAGTTTGAGATGTATTGGCCTTTGATGGTGACAGTTAGTTTGATTGTTGCATCCCTAAATATCCCTGAGCTTTATCAAGGGGCAGGTGTGAAAGTGATAAGAAAAAATGGTGAAAGTTTATCTGTTCTGTAAAAGAATATAAAATAAAATCTCACACAAAAAGTTTGAATAAAATGTAGAACTATTCACTGAACCAAGCATTTCAGTTTAAATAAAATGGTGAAAGTTTATCTGTTCTGTAAAAGAATATAAAATAAAACCTCACACAAAAAGTTTGAATAAAATGTAGAACTATTCACTGAACCAAGCATTTCAGTTTAAATAAAATGGTGAAAGTTTATCTGTTCTGTAAAAGAATATAAAATAAAATCTCACACAAAAAAGTTTGAATCAAATGGTGAAAGTTTATCTGTTCTTTAAAAGAATATAAAATAAAATCTCACACAAAAAGTTTGAATAAAATGGAGCCACAAACATATTGCAAACAATCCAATGTATGAATGACCTTGTACTGTTTTAAAAACATAGCGAGCGAGCGTCTATGTATGTGTGTGTGTGTGTCTTTGTCAAAGCAGGAATTTCCCTCCCTCCGCATTGCTGAGGACGTTGGAAGTTTATCTCACACAGAAGTTGAAAAAGCATTATGTTCATTTAAAATAAATGGTTTTAAAATTTACATTTAGTCATTCACAAATATTTGACACTGACTCAAGTTGAAAAAACCATGCTGTTCAATTAAACAAAAATAAAATCATCTTACTGTTTCACCGTGGTTGAAAAAAACCCACAAGTGTTTCCCCTGAAGTCTTTTCTCTCTGTCACACCAGCGTGTGCCTGGCCTGGTATCTGTTTTTGTGTCCTGAGCCCATTGAAAAGCATTGTGTTCCTTTAAAAGTGTATAAATTAAAATATATCATATATCAAATAAATAGTTTACTAATTTAACTAAAGTTGAAAAGCATGTTGTTCATTTAAAATCTTACTAAATTACTGAAGTTGAAAAGCATTCTGTTCATTTAAAATAAATATTTTACAAATTTACTGTACCAATTATGTTAGATTTAGATAAAAATAAAATCATCTTACATTTTCACCAGGGTTGAAGAAAAAAAAAATCACACAGGTAGTGCCTGCCAGCATGGACAGTGTGCGTGACAAATAAGTGATATCATCGCTGTTTTCGTACTACCGGTAATAAATTACTTTTAATTCATAAGACTTATTTTCAGGAGTGACAGTTATCAGTGAAATATGCCGCTCGTGTAATCAAAAGGTCTGCCTAAATGCTGGGAATGTGAATTGGCCTTGAACCTAAACAGTTCCATTCATAGAGTACTGAAAGAATATAGTGGACACACAGCTCCGCCGTTTTCGCATAGTTTTAAAATATTAGATATTACAGATATTAAAATGTATCTACTATATTAATTTATCAAAGTATGGGTTTAAAAATATGGAGCATTGTATTATGATATCGATTTGATACAGATATTAACATGTATCTACTATATTAATTGATCATAAAGTATGATTTAAAAAATGTACAACATTGTTTATGTTCATTATGCTATTTTTTTAATTTTATTTTTAAACCATATCACAAAAGTATCAGTTTAACATGACTGTTTTACAGCAATGTTTATTTTGCATTATGCTATGTTGTTTTAACTGTTGTATTTTTTATCTGATGTAACTAAAATCTGCAGCATCGTTTATTTAAGCTGCGGGGTTTCCATAAAGGACCTTAAAATAAATGTTTTGGATTTATTCAGTTTTAAATCTTATTTAGAGATTATTTTAGTCAGACATGTTTATATGTGCATAGGCCTATTTTATTCCTCTTCAGTTACTTACTTTTTAAATTTTGGTAGGTTACTTTTTAATTCTTCTTTTACTCTGTCTTTGATTTTAACTTTTAGCAATTTGCATGATAAATTGTTTAACATGTAAGCTATATGAATGACACTGTCACAATGTGATAAGCAAAACATAAAAGTCAAGTCAAAGCTATTTATATAGGCTAGCGCTTTTCATTGCCATTTAAAATAACATGGTCTTTCCTTCTCTCTTTCTAGAGACAGCAAACACTGCAGGACAATCAGGCAATCAAGTAACATGTTAGTATGGTTTATATTTTATTTTTAATGAGAAAACATTATAGAGTGCAACAGGCGGTTTCTGGGAGTAAAAACATTTATTCTCTTATATTTATATTTTTATTTTTATTCTTATAATTTGTAGTATTATGTTTCTTGTTGTTTTTGTATCTGTATATGTCCACTGGAAGCCTCAGTACCAAAACAAATTCCTTGTGTGTGCAAGCACACTTTCTGATTCTGATTCTTCTGATTACTTTCTCCATACGAAAATTAATTTTAAAGACAGACCTACTGTGAGCTAAGAGGTTGTTAATACATGGTATTTGCTTCTGATAAAGCCTTCAGCTTATTTTTTTGTAAATAATAGTGTTTCACAGTTGAACTCCTGGTGAAAACTACATTACCCATGAGCCATGATGCTGTAGTGAAAATTATGTCAAACATAGTTTTTTTAAAAAGCAACACACTCCAAAATAGCTCTGCCCACTCCCATGAACAGAAAGAAATGCACTGATGAGACTGCCTCTGATCTCATTTTGAGCAGGTTAGCTGGAAAAGCGAGGGATGTAGTCAAAGTGTCCTTGCGCAGCTTCCCAGGGCCGACTGCTACAGTGCTCCCCACCACAGTGTTTGACATACTGAAGCGCAATTTCAGTGAGTTGATGTATTCAAACATGCCTATGGCTGACTTTTATAACACCCTGCCTAGGGCAGACGAGAGCCCGATGGACTACTGGATCAGACTGAACAAGGCGATTGATGTGGCTGATGAGTGTTTGCGTAGGAGCAAAAAGTGTGTTGAGGACCCTGTTACTGAAGCTGTTATGATGTTTATCTCACACTGTCCGGATCCTGGCCTTGCTTTGTCTTTTCAGTTCAAGCCTGCTGAACAGTGGAGTGCTGCTGAAGTTCAAGAGCGACTGGATAGTCATCACAGGAACCTGAAGAGAGCTTTTGCCAGACCTGCACGCTCATTGCCTGTGTCAGCTTGCCATCAGAACACAGTGACTGTCTGTGACGATCCTGTACCCAGTCCTCCCAAACAGCCTGAACTCTCCTCAAGTCAGTTATCATGTTTAACTGGTCAGCTGAACCCCAATGCTGTTCCTTTTACTCCTGCTGCTAGTATGCAGCAGTTGGTTGGCATGATGGATAAAGTTTTATCTCTCTGCACTGCCTCACTGTCCTCATCCAACCCAAACTGTCCTGTCAGAACTTCAGACCCCAAGCCCAATTTGAGCTCAGCATGCAGAGTATGTCGATCTAAAGAGCACACTACACATACTCATTGTATGCGCGAGAGGCTTTGTCGTAACTGCTTTAAACCTGGACACTTTAAGAGCAATTGTCCTAAGACGACGGGCCTAGAGCTTCCTTCTTCAGCCACCCAGTTAAACTAAGTAGCCCATGTGCAGAGGGGGATAACATGGGCGTGGTGTATTTCCCCTAAAAGATGAGTCAGACCCACAAGAGATTTTTGTAAATAGTTGTAAATTTTTGCCACCCGACAAAACTGTGCTGTATGTGGGGTCTCAAAAGATTGATGGAGCTAGTGAACTGTTTTATGCTCCTGTAACTGTCGTTGGCCAGTCTGTACTGAACGGTTTGCTAGATTCTGGGAGTATGGCTTGTACCCTGAGCACGAAAGGTGAATCCAAATGTGTGCTGACAGAGTTCTCCCTCAACCCTCAATGATTCCTGGTAACGTGGTCCTGGTGGGCTGTGGTGGCCTTACTACTCAGCCTAAGTGTGCGTATGACCTGGAAATCGAAGTCTACGGGTTCAAGTTCATTGTACCAACCTTGGTAGTGCCTGGACAGAAGGATGAGTTAATTATCGGCAGTAACGTCATCGAATGTGTGCTTCAGAAGATGAAAGCCGAAAAAAAGTACTGGGAACTGATTTCCTGCCAAAACAGCAACCCTGAGTGTGAAGAATTTCTTGAGCTTTTGAGCTGTGTTTCTCGTTGGTCTGGTCCTCAACAGCCTGCTAAGCTTGGCACAGTTAGGCTTTGTCAGGCAGTTACTTTACTTCCCAGATGTGAGCACCTTGTTTGGGGAAAACTGCCAGCTAACACTAATGTCTCCCCAGGAAGCTCCGTCATCGTCGAGCCCACTACGTCACGTTCAGCGCCACGTCATGTTCTTGTTGGACGTGTAGTGACTCCTATGTGGGGTGATCGATGGGTCCCGATGAAGATCTTGAATCCCACCCAGTCTCCAATAACTCTTCGACGTAACGCTATGCTGGCTGATGTGTCTCCTTGTTTGGCAGTGGAGGATGTTACAGTGTCACAAGATGTGTGCAGACCTCAAGTTTCTGATGCAGCTTTCCTCAAGTCTATTCCACCTGTTGATCCTGTGCGGTTACTGCATTAGTATGGTTTGGAGGACATAGATATCGAAGGGTGTGAGGTCTCCAAGTCATGGAAGGAGGAGTTGGCAAGTCTTATCGTGTCCTATCGTGATGTTTTCTCCAGAGACAGACTCGATTGTGGAGAGGTGAAAGACTTTGTACACCGAATTCATCTGAGTGATGAGCGTCCGTTTCGCCTGCCTTATCGCCGGACCCCTCCCGCCCACTACCAAAAGTTGAGAGAGGTACTTTCTGAAATGGAAGAGAAGGGCATCATTAGCAAATCCATCAGCGAGTATGTGTCTCCTTTGGTAATGGTATGGAAGAAGGATGGATCTCTCAGAGTTTGTACGGACTTTCGCTGGCTTAATGCAAAGACGATCAAGGATGCTCATCCTTTGCCTCATCAGGCAGATTGCCTGGCTGCTCTAGGTGGCAATCTTCTTTTCAGCTCTGTTGATTTGACTTTGGGATTTTACAACGTCCCACTCCATGTATCTGATCGCCATTACACAGCATTTACAACGCCCATGGGCTTGTACGAATACAACCGTCTTCCCCAGGGCCTGTGTAACAGTCCGGGATCTTTCATGCGCATGATGCTCAGCGTATTTGGAGATCTCAACTTTTCCAGCCTCCTATGCTATCTTGATGATCTGCTGGTTTTCGCTCGCTCTAAACAAGAGGCCTTGAAACGCTTGGAAGTGGTGTTCTCACGGTTGAGATCTAGTAATTTGAAGTTGGCTCCGAAAAAGTGTCACTTTCTCAGGCGCTCTATCAAATTTCTGGGCCATGTGATCAGCGGATCTGGAGTTTCCGTAGATGAGGGCAAGGTTGCGGTCATTTCAGCCTTTCAGAAAAATGACCTGATGAAAGAAGATAGTGTCAGACCTTCACCAAAGAAACTAAGATCATTTCTGGGCATGGTTCTTTACTACCAGAGCTTCATCCCTGGCTGTGGGGATGAAGCCATTGTTCAATTTGACAGCCGGTCAAAAACGTTTGGCAAAAGGCACAGGTAGTCGTAACAGATCTGGCACTTACCGAGAGTTGTCTCCCCAGGACTGGACTCCTGCTTGTGATGTTGCCTTCGAGGAGTTAAAGAGAGCCCTTGTTGAGAGCGTGGTCTTGGCACATCCTGACTTTGAGCGTCCCTTTATTCTCTGCACTGATGCATCGTTGCACGGCCTAGGTGCAGTACTTTCTCAAGTTCCGAGTGGTGGGGACAAAGCACGTCCTATAGCCTTCGCCAGCAAGTCTTTGAGCCGCAGCCAAGCCAATTACCCTGCACACAGATTAGAATTCTTGGCCTTGAAGTGGGCAGTGTGTGACAAGTTTAGTCACTGGCTTAAAGGTCATGAATTTACCGTGTGGACGGATAATAATCCGGTCACGTACATCTTGACAAAACCTAAATTGGATGCATGTGAGCAGCGCTGGGTTTCAAAACTTGCCCCGTACAACTTTAAGATCAAGTACGTTCCTGGAAGATTGAATGTCGTAGCGGATGCGCTCAGTCGTGACCCTTTCGTCAACCCAGTGAGTCAGCGACTTCTGTCCGAGCCTTACTCTGAACTGTTGAAGTATGTACACAGTGTGGGAGATGATTCTGTACAGAAGACATTCCGTCTCACGTGCCAGCCACAGACACTTGACACTGACCTCGATTTTAACTCTTAGGCAAACTTTTCCATGACTGCTGAGGATGTGTCGTCTATCTTGTCTTCTTGTGATGATTGGGATTCAGGAGCTGTATCCAGAGCAACATCCCTGGCTGATCATTTGACTACTTTGATTCCCGACTGTCAAGACGTAATCCATGCCTTTTCATTGTCCGAATTGGAGTGTCAGAAGCACAAAGACGCAGTTATTTCGAGGGTGGCTTTCTATGTCAGTAGGAAGCGCAGACCTAACAGGCGTGAGCGTGCGAATGAGGATTTGTTAGTTTTGAGGATTTTGAGGCAGTGGGAAAAACTCTTTTTGCTTCATGGCATCCTGTATAGAGCTGTCAAAGATCCGCTCACTAAGCACAAAAAGTTTCAGTTCGTCCTGCCTGGCTCCCTGAAACAGCAAGAACTTTCTGGTGTTCATGATTTGGCCGGTCACCAAGGTCAGCCACGTACCCTCTCTTTAGCACGCCAGAGGTTCTATTGGCCTGGGATGGAACGTGATGTGCGTGATTACGTTAAGACTTGTACTCGTTGTGTCCTGAGTAAAACTCCAGAGCCAGCAGCAAGAGCGCCCTTGGAGAGCATCAAGACCACTGCCTCATTGGAGCTTGTCTGTATTGATTTCTGGTCTGCTGAAGATAAGCACAATAAATCTGTGGATGTCTTAGTAATTACAGATCATTTCACCAAGTTAGCTCACGCTTTTCCTTGCTGGAATCAATGTGCTAAAAGTGTTGCTAAGAAACTGTGGGATGGCTTCTTTTGCATCTATGGATTTCCCCAGCGTATCCATTCGGACCAGGGAGTAAATTTTGAGAGTGAGCTGATAGCAGAGCTTCTTGATATTTCCGGCGTTGACAAGTCACAGACTTCCCCGTACCACCCAATGGGGAATGGTGGAACTGAAAGGTTCAACAGAACGTTAGGTAACATGCTGAGATCGCTTCCACCCCGATCTAAGCAAAAGTGGCCACAGTTGGTACAAACGATGACATTCATGTATAACTGCACTGCCCATGAAACAACTGGGTTTGCCCCTTTTTACCTGATGTTCGGGAGGGTGCCGAGATTACCTGTTGACCTTATGTTTCAAAGCGTGCTTCGTGATGAGTCAATCTGTGATTACAGTGACTATGTTCAATCTCTTGTCAGTGATCTACAGTCTGCTATGCCGCTGGCTCAAAAGAACTCTACTGCAGAACAAAAACATCAGTCTGATCAGTACAATAAGAGAGTCAAAGGATTGCCTCTGTCAGTTGGTGATCATGTTCTCATTGCCAACAAAGGCTGTAGAGGTAAACGGAAGCTTGCCGATAAATGGGAACCCACCATGTATTCCGTTGTTGCCAAACCTTCCCTGCACATTTACAAGATCCGTCACAAATCTGGTCATGAGAAAGTGGTACATCGGAATCTATTGTTGCCAGTTAACTTTCTCCCTTTGTCTTCAACTGATTTTTTTGTTGGTGAAAGTGCTAGTGGTGGTCCTTGTTCCACACCTTCTCAATCTGTATGTGATGTGGCTGAGTCAACATTACCTGCTGTCACTGATGATTTGTCACATGCAGAGTCTCTGTCTGTCATTTCTCACATAGCTGTTTGTGATGATGATCGTACTGCTTCTTGGATTACATCCCATTCTTCTCAAACTGTTTCTGAAGCACAAGATGACTTACCTGTTGACCATGACACTGTAGCTATTGCTTCTTTCCCTACTGTTCCTGTTTCTAACAGTTCACCTGATCCTATGGTGGTTGAAAACTCTGACGATCATTACACTACCAGGTTCGGTAGAGTACTTAGACCTGTTCGTAGGCTGATTGAGTCAATGGTACAACTCGAAACCTTACTTGGTGTGGATTCTGTATCTACTGTTATTCATGTATAGATTTGTGTATTGTATTACACAGTCTCGGGTAATACGAAGGGTAATTTTCCGTATTTTGTGTATATTAATCCTGTTTATGTACCTGGTCTGAGTTTTTCAAAGTGTAATGGGCACTGTGGTAATGCCTACAAAATGTGTAGAAGTTTGGCCAACTTTTTCCATATTTGTATCCCTTTTGTTTGGGTAACTTTCTATGTGGAGTCTTCACTGTTTTTTAAAGTGTCAACCATGTAATTCAAGTGACCAGTGTTCTTTGTTTTTGTTATACTCTAAGAATTTTGTGTAAATTCTGGGGGGAGAGTGTAACAGGGACAGAAAGTGTACTTAAAACGTATGTATTGTGTATAATTCACTCAAAATGTTTTATTTTCATATATATCTGGTATACTTGCCTGAGAAATGCGTGTTTTCCCCTTTAATTGCTGTGATGTCATCATGAGCCTACACAATTTCCTGTTTTGTCTCCTCCTCTTCCTCTTGGCATTGTTAATGCACTGAAGAGGTGAGTTATTTATGGCTCCTGTGAATCTTAATTAATCTTTATTTTAATTGTTTCTTTTGAGTCAATATCTTTACTGCAATTTATGTGTATTAAGTTATTGAACTTATCTGAACTTATAGCAACCCAATTGACCCTTCGCTAAGCCCCGCCCTCCTTAGTTACTGTTGCTACGCCTGTCAAGCTTTCGCTTCTAGCACGTCAATTACAGTGTGTATGCAGCGGTGTCAGACATTCCCAATAAGATAATTAGTAAGTTTTGGCTAACATGTGAAATATCTGAGAGAGCAAGACAAATGGACTGCAGTGTGCATTCGAGGGATATATCCACGACATAATATGCAACCGATTAGAGAATAATTTAATAAAAATTTAAGCTAAAGCCTATAGTCGCAGCAGCAGCGCCTCATACGCTGACCATTCAAATGGGAAACACACAAATCGAGGAACCGCTCGATTTGTGTGCTGTTTGTGTGCTGTTTGTGTGCAGCTCGATTTGTGTGCTCAGTTGTGAGAAACAGCACATCAGTTTCTCACAACTGAGAAAGGGAACAGATTAGGCCACGCTCTTAAATAAAGACCAGCGCTTCGAGAACGTGCACCTCATACCACTAAGAACCATTAGCAAGAGATTAACAGCAAATTCTCCCTATACCGTCTCCTGTGTCCACATCCAGTTTTTGCAAACAGCGATAACACCGTAACAAGCTCGTACAGCGGAAGCACGCTTTCCAACACAAATGAGTGTCTCTAAAATGTACATTAGAAAGAACGCACATCTCGTAACCAAATACACTTCATACTACAAACTAGCAGTATATTCTCCTTACCGTCTCAGGTGCTCGCATCCGGTTTCCAGGGAGCGGTGACGAAGCGCGTGAACGACGCAGCAGTTCACAAAGAGTGACGCATAACAGGCAGCACAGACGTTACTGCACCCAACTGGTGCCAGTGCATGCTGCAGCCTTACATTGTCAGCTCTCAACTGGGCTACCAAATCTCTCAATTGTTGTAATTCATCCTCCATCTTGATTTTTTTTTTTCAAGAAAAGACTTACCACTGCAGGGAAGAAGCCACCAAATGGAACAACTCTGGCACAATGCACTTCTGCCCTGTTTCCAAAAAAAACACAACACACAAGACACAGAAAATAAAAAAAAACAATGTCTCTCACGCAAAATTATAGTGATGTCCTGCTGACTACGCTACAATGTGGCGGGGGTACGAAGGTAAAAAGGGGTTTCCTAATGAATTGTAATAAATTAACAAACACTCCGACTACACCACCCTGGGAATTTCACCCAAAGAATTAAATTGAGCCCCTACAAAAGGCATACACAGGTTAATATCACCGATAAGAGTCAGAGACAGGGGTCTTCATACAAAAGTAAACTTTGACAATTTTTAAAAGAGAAAAATATTCAAATGGTTAGGGAACACTTTGTTCCAATTCAACAGGCCGCCAAGGGTTTAGGACAAAGTCAAGGCCACGCCACCTCGGGTGAAGGAACACTGCACTTCAATGTACACACACGCACAGGTGTTAATACCAATCACAGCACCCGGTGAGATGGTCACAACACACGGTGAGGAAGATACCATCACCCACATAAGCCAGTCCTTTACCCCTAGTGCTCAGGCCATGCCAACACACACAAAAAGATGTACATCAAAATAAATAGTCACTTTGGGCTGGATTTGAGTATAAAGCTCAATCAACTTAGTCAACGGACAACCAAAATAAAGACAAATAAATGTTGCAACTGATGAGTAAAAAAAAAAATATAAATAAGCCCGTAAATAACCAGTTACTTGGAGCAAGGAAAAATAACAGAACTAAACAAATATATTTCAAAAGAAAAATCAATAAAGAAAAAACACCAAACCTTATAAAAAACTACATATCAAACGAACAAATCTAATGCAACTGGACAGAGCAAGTAAAATAAAACTAAAGAAAAACCACAAAGAAAGATCATTAGAATTACAGAAAACATAATGGACAATTCAGACTTTAGAAACGATTCTAAGAGTCAAAAAGACCATTACAAATCAAAAACATCATAACAGTCGAAAATAAAAAAACATCAACACAATTAACTGAAAACCCAAATTATTTTGGAAACAGAACTGCACTGCAGCCATCAATGAACGCGAAGCACCCTGACTGGAATGCAGATTTGGGCCTTCACGAACCTAGAAACAAAATGGGACTGTTAACGTTACTCTGCTAGATTCATTCTCTCCCAAACTCATGCAGGTACAGGTAAAACTAATACCGAACGTCAAGAAAATTAGTCAATGGTTTAAGAGACAGTGAAACCGTAGCTTTCTCTGGCGAGAAACAGCGCAGCGAAACAATAGCAACCCAATTGACCCTTCGCTAAGCCTTCACCTCCTTAGTTACTGTTGCTACGCCTGTCAAGCTTTCGCTTCTAGCACGTCTATTACAGTGTGTATGCAGCGGTGTCAGACATTCCCAATAAGATAATTGGTAAGTTTTGGCGAACATGTGAAATATCTGAGAGAGCAAGACAAAAGGGACTGCAGTGTGCATTCGAGGGATACATCCACGACATAATATGCAACCGATTAGAGAATAATTTAATAAAAATTGAAGCTAAAGCCTATAGTCGCAGCAGCAGCGCCTCATACGCTGACCATTCAAATGGGAAACACACAAATCGAGGAACAGCTATGTTCATGCACAGCTGGGTAAGTGAAATGTGAAACTAATCTAATAATTATAAATCAAACAGTTTATCCATAAATCTTGTGGAATAACACTAACACCGGGAGAGCCGCGATCGGATTGGGTTAAAGTTACTCAGTCAGGGGTAACTTAGGCTGTCGATTAACAAAATGCTGAAATATATTTTAAAGTATGTCAGTGAGCCTCCGTCTTGTCTTTAAACGTCTTATTTTACGGTAAAACGTGCATTATGAACAGAGAACCGTAATTATTTCCAACTTCCAAGCAATAGGTGTTTTTGTTAATCCTGTCGACATTTAATTGTGAATGGGGTCTCCCACACTGCTGGATCCACGCCCGTCATTTCTCCCCTTGGCTTTTAGATTTTCGGGAAGGAAAAAAATTCCACTCCCCCGTCCAAACATTTAGGATACCGGGTATCAGAATTGCACAATCCATACGCACAACGCTTCAGCATGTTTCCCTCGCTCGAAAGCTCGCCAGACCTCCCGCGCCTAGTTACGGTTGCTAAGACACGATTGGCCAGTGGCGGTTTTCGGGCATGGCTTAGCGAAGGGTCAATTACTGCATCAGTTTCTCACAACTGAGAAAGGGAACAGATTAGGCCACGCTCTTAAATAAAGACCAGCGCTTCGAGAACGTGCACCTCATACCACTAAGAACCATTAGCAAGAGATTAACAGCAAATTCTCCCTATACCGTCTCCTGTGTCCACATCCAGTTTTTGCAAACAGCGATAACACCGTAACAAGCTCGTACAGCGGAAGCACGCTTTCCAACACAAATGGGTGTCTCTAAAATGTACATTAGAAAGAACGCACATCTCGTAACCGAATACACTTCATACTACAAACTAGCAGTATATTCTCCTTACCGTCTCAGGTGCTCGCATCCGGTTTCCAGGGAGCGGTGACGAAGCGCGTGAACGATGCAGCAGTTCACAAAAAGTGACGCATAACAGGCAGCACAGACGTTACTGCACCCAACTGGTGCCAGTGCATGCTGCAACCTTACATTGTCAGCTCTCAACTGGGCTACCAAATCTCTCAATTGTTGTAATTCATCCTTGTAGTGGAAATTTTAATATTTGCTGATTAATAATAGACATTGCATTGAAATGCCATGTGGGTTTCTGATCTGCATTCTGTGTACAAGAATTGGGGCCTGTTGTTCTGATATTGTGTTTACATAGTTTAAGGGTTGGGTAAGATAGTAAGGAGATGGTTGGACGATCTGACCCCAGTGATAAAGAGATCCTGAGTGGAGCCATAAAGTTCCTTTTGATCATGTTGTCTAAACAACAGCTGACAAGAGATAGCTTGAAAAGAACACTGTTAACTGCCAACCAAATCTCAATATCTATCTTACCCATCCTGCAGCTGTAGGATTGACCAAGCCCTAATTGTTTATTCACTGAAATACAGAAGAGAGACACCTCAGGAGCGGCTGAGTAGGGGACTTTTGCCCCTTGGGGAGCAGAGGTCATTAAGTAAAGGGGGGCCTTTTGGGCCAATGAGTAGCCAGAAGCTATATCTCTGTTTATCTAAAGAATTTGATAAGAAGCCCTGCTTCTTTGAAGACCTTGGAGGGAAGTATAAAAGCTGCTCAGCCTTTCTTGGTGTTGTCTCACTCACTTTACAGCGTAACTTCTGTGTGGTGACTGGGTCCTTCTTGCAAGAATAAATACTTTTATAAAAGACAGTTTGGTTTCAGAGTGTCTCTTACGCAGTGATGATGGTTTGTTAATTTTTGCCACAACATCCTCCATCTTGATTTTCTTTTTCCAGAAAAGACTTACCACTGCAGGGAAGAAGCCACCAAATGGAACAACTCTGGCACAATGCACTGCTGCCCTGTTTCAAAAAAAAAAAAACACAATACACAAGACAGAAAATTTTAAAAAACAATGTCTCTGACGCAAAATTATGGTGATGTCCTGCCGACTACGCTACAATGTGGCGGGGGTACGAAGGTAAAAAGGGGTTTCCTAATGAATTGTAATAAATTAACAAAATTGTACCATTAACACTCCGACTACACCACCCTGGGAATTTCACCCAAAGAATTAAATTGAGCCCCTACAAAAGGCATACACAGGTTCATATCACCGATAAGACTCAGAGAAAAATTGACAATTTTTAAAAGAGAAAAATATTAAAATGGTTAGGGAACACTTTGTTCCAGTTCAACAGGCCGCCAAGGGTTTAGGACAAAGTCAAGGCCCCGCCACCTCGGGTGAAGGAACACTGCACTTCAATGTACACACACGCACAGGTGTTAATACCAATCACAGCACCCGGTGAGATGGTCACAACACACGGTGAGGAAGATACCATCACCCACATAAGCCAGTTCTTTACCCCTAGTGCTCAGGCCCTGCCAACACACACAAAAAGATGTACATCAAAATAAATAGTCACTTTAGGCAGGATTTGAGTATAAAGCTCAATCAACTTAGTCAACGGACAACCAAAATAAAGACAAATAAATGTTGCAACTGATGAGTCAAAAAAAATAATAAGCCAGTAAATAACCAGTTACTTAGAGCAAAGAAAAATAACAAAACTAAACAAATATATTTCAAAAGAAAAATCAATAAAGAAAACACCAAACCTTATACAAAACTACATATCAAACAAACAAATTAATGCAACTGGACAGAGTAAGTAAAATAAAACTAAAGAAAAAACACAAAGAAAGATAATTAGAATTACAGAAAACGTAATGGACAATTTAGACTTTAGAAACGATTCTAAGAGTCAAAAAGACCATTACAAATCAAAAACATAACAGTCGAAAATAAAAAAACATCAACACAATTAACTGAAAACCCAAATTATTTTGGAAACAGAACAGCACTGCAGCCGTCAATGAACACGAAGCACCCTGACTGGAATGCAGATATGGGCCTTCGTGAACCTAGAAACAAAATGGGACTGTTACTCTGCTAGATTCATTCTCTCCCAAACTCATGCAGGTACAGGTAAAACTAATACAGAACGTTGAGAAAATTAGTCAATGCTTTAAGAGACAGTGAAACCGTAGCTTTCTCTGGCGAGGAACAGCGCAGCGAAACAACAGCAACCAAATTACTGCATCAGTTTCTCACAACTGAGAAAAAAATCCATCTTGATTTTCTTTTTCAAGAAAAGACTTACCACTGCAGGGAAGAAGCCACCAAATGGAACAACTCTTGCACAATGCACTTCTGCCCTGTTTCCAAAAAAAACACAATACACAAGACACAGAAAATTAAAAAAAAACAATGTCTCTAACGCAAAATTATGGTGATGTCCTGCCGACTACTCTACAATGTGGCGGGGGTACGAAGGAAAAAAGGGGTTTTCTAATGAATTGTAATAAATTAACAAAATTGTACCATTAACACTCCGACTACACCACCCTGGGAATTTCACCCAAAGAATTAAATTGAGCCCCAACAAAAGGCATACACAGGTTCGTATCACCGATAAGAGTCAGAGACAGGGGTCATCATACAAAAGTAAACTTTGACAATTTTAAAAATAGAAAAATATTTAAATGGTTAGGGAACACTTTGTTCCAATTCAACAGGCCGCCAAGGGTTTAGGACAAAGTCAAGGCCACGCCACCTCGGGTGAAGGAAAACTGCACTTCAATGTACACACATGCACAGGTGTTAATACCAATCACAGCACCTGGTGAGATGGTCACAACACACGGTGAGGAAGATACCATCACCCACATAAGCCAGTCCTTTACCCCTAGTGCTCAGGCCCTGCCAACACACACAAAAAGATGTACATCAAAATAAATAGTCACTTTGGGCTGGATTTGAGTATAAAGCTCAATCAACGGACAACCAAAATAAAGACAAATAAATGTTGCAACTGATGAGTAAAAAAAATAAATAATAATAAGCCCGTAAATAACCAGTTACTTACAGCAAAGAAAAATAAGAAAACTAAAATATATTTCAAAAGAAAAATCAATAAAGAAAACACCAAACCTTATACAAAACTACATATCAAACAAACAAATCTAATGCAACTGGACAGAGCAAGTAAAATAAAACTAAAGAAAAACCACAAAGAAAGATAATTAGAATTACAGAAAACGTAATGGACAATTCAGACTTAAGAAACGATTCTAAGAGTCAAAAAGACCATTACAAATCAAAAACATAACAGTCGAAAATAAAAAAAACATTAACACAATTAACTGAAAACCCAAATTATTTTGGAAACAGAACAGCACTGCAGCCGTCAATGAACACGAAGCACCCTGACTGGAATGCAGATATGGGCCTTCACAAACCTAGAAACAAAATGGGACTTTTACTCTGCTAGATTCATTCTCTCCCAAACTCATGCAGGTACAGGTAAAACTAATACCGAACGTCGAGAAAATGAGTCAATGCTTTAAGAGACAGTGAAACGTCTCGGTTACTTACGTAACCTCGGTTCCCTGAGAAGAGGGAATGAGTATTGCGTAAGGCTAGCTTACGCTATGGGAAAAATGAAAGCTTTAGCATAAGTTCTGCCAGGAAGACTTAATTACTGCGTCACTTGTTACCTTCAAGTTCATCCAATCACGCCCTTACTCTTATCGTATAAAAGATCGGTACTTACACATGTTTGAGTTCGCAGATGCCGATGCGACAACACTCGTGCTCTCGTTCAGTCGCCAGCCAACATGTTTCAGGACACGCATATTGTTTACTATTATCGAGTTCCGTCGATGGATATGTCCCGCCGTATCTCCTGCTACACGTCGTCGAGGTTCCCGCGTTCAGTGCCGCATCTCCCCGTAGGCACAGCGGTCTTCGAAGAGTTTGATCAGCCAAGGCCTCTCATGAGAAGTTCTGCTCCTCTAACCAATCAGTTTCCATTTCACGTCACCTAAAGCCTCAACAGCGTCAGCTCAGCCAGGATAATCCGGCAGAAAGAGAACTATGTCATCCTCAACTTGTCCAGCAAAAGAACCTCGCTGTCTGCACGGGTGCATTATCCCGCAGATCACCGATCCACCGACATGAATAAACAACTCTGCAAGTCACGAGAGGCGATCTCTCGTTGGTTCAAGTTCAAGCTCCACTTCCAAGGCTTTCAAGGCGGTTTTTCAAGTTTTGGTAGGCGCTTCCACCAGCCACTGTTAATATGTCCCCTCTATCATGATTAAACTTCATCCAGGTAAGTATTCTCCGTTGCTTCCTACACCAGCGGCAGAGTTCAAATTGGTATCCACGGTGACGTGGCGCCGCGCGTTTCTAATTACTGATCTGCAGACTGCAACGGGGCCGGATAGCTCGCCTTAAAGGGGAAATGTTCATAGCAAGTGTAAGCAAGTTTCGTGTCACCGATATTCCACAGTAGGCTACAGTGATCTGATAATACCAGCGTTGTCGATACCACGCTCTCGTGGGCAGTTTGCAAATACCCACTAACAACTGAGTAACTGATTTAAAAAAATAATAATAATAATAAAAATAAATAAATAAATAAATCTGAGCTAAAGAGAGCAAGTTGGTCATTTGGCTGTTATCCATACTGTAGTGGATATCTCTACAATGGCAGTCAATTACATATTTACATAAGCGTTGTAATTTCACAAACGAATATTTTCAACACATTTAGGCCTACTCTAAATTCATATTATTAGTCCCCTAATTAAAATGAGATCTTCAATACTGGAAAATGCGTTCAATCGCTGTAATACTTAACCTTTCCTGGTGACTACTTAATCCACTGATATGTGTGATCGAAATATTTTATGTGATGGGTATTTCCACATTAATGTACAGAAAAATGCAGACTAAGGATGCTCCTGTCAAAGGCCATATCCTTAGCAAAAACTGCTAACTCAGTAGAACTAACAGTCATATTAGTTTTATCAAGTCAAACCAATCAACAGAACTAATCAGTGAAGGAGACTCGAGTAGCATTGTCTTTGCTCAACTGTATGATTTACATGTTCATGTATCTTTCTATTCAAGAGTCTTAACTGTTGTTGTGACCAGCGATCTCCCAGTCATGAATGGGGCTATTTCTGCAAAGAGCAAATTGGGAGCCATGTCAGGCATATGCTGCGCATCTGAGAAAAGGATTCTACGCTCAAAAGACAACAGATCAAGTATCATTTAGGTAATGATAGTAGCTTCTTGACAGGACGCAGTCACCTTACTTCAGGTAAGTACCGTATTAAGAAGTCAGATTTAGCCGGTTAAGAATTAAAAAAAAAAAAAAAAAAAAAAAAAAAAAAAACACACTAGACAAAGGGTGCATGTCCAATCTCAGATTCCAGACTGATCTCATGAAATGGCGTATGTATGACACGCCAATTCGTATTTCCATTTTTGGCGTGCTATCAACACGCATAATCGCTTTTCAGCGTGTTTATCAACGCCGTTGACTTAACGTTACATTACCGTATATATAAATATATGACCTACCCCAACCCCGTCCCTAAACCTACCCGTCACTGGGGTTAATACCATTTATGAGTCTTCCCCTACCATCTAAAAAAAAAAAATTAAAAAAAAATTAAAAAATATATATATATCGCTTCACAGATGTAGATTTACATATTGCTTCGTTTCGCTCGGACATTTAACGGCGCAGCCTAGACATACACGCAAAAGATGACTGTTCGTTTCGGCGTGGACATACACGTGGATTGGACATGCACGCGGATAGCTCAAAATGCGTATAGATAACACGCCACTTGACTTGAAAGTGGCGCGTATGTTTACGCAAAAGTCATGTTGTCATGTTGCAGATTCGGATATCTAGATCAGTAAAGGCTAGATGAATCTTCTAAGCTCACTCAAGGTTCGTTTCGTCCGCTCTTCACAAAATCATCCTATAGTGGTCATTAGCGTTCTTAGGGATTTGACGCGATCGCAAAATATATTATATCGTTGTGCTAACAAAGCATGGTTGTCATCAAGGCAGATCTTATTGTTAGGCGATCATGCCATTTCTGAGACGCTAATTTGGCTGTCAGTCGTCTTCAATTTCATAACTAAGGTTCCGCTCATTCCTGCCCACTGCAAAGCCATAGCTACACGCTTTCACTCGTTCCAGGCTTTCAGGCGGCTTTGCTCTTCAGCAACCCGGATCCACCACCCTGCCCTCCTCTAACAGAGATTATGTTAAATTAGTAATGTTATGCTTTTCTTTTCAGATTCCTCTTTCTACATCCTGATCACGGCCGATTGTTCCTTCCTTGTCTACAATTATGAAAATCGATATGTGGTGGGTCTCCGGCGCGTATGCAGGGTTTGGCTCGGAATGCCCCACAGATAACTTGAATAGCATGTTGGAATGGTAATTTCGAAGGCGAGTAAGCATATCGTTTTGCCTATCCCTTTGGATGTGGTAGGGCTGCTGCTCCCGGCACAGGGGTCGGAGTTTCAACAGCTCGTTTTGCAGCTTCGATTACCTCTCACCAACAATTTTAAACTTTTTCGCTGTTCAACCGGAATCCTTCAAGACGGAGAGACTCAAGAAGCGTTAACGTATAGACAAAATTCCGAATGGTCGTTGATGAATTATGTAGCTCATCGTAGCTATCTCTAGTCACTGATTAGCTTATTCTGTCTCGATATTCTATAAATCATGTCCCGTGGGCAGGATTCATGTAAATGTAGGTGCTGATGCACTAACCCAGGAGGAATGTTGTTAGCTCCTCTCAGCGCTGCGGTAGTCTTTAAAAACAATTTCTTAAATTAATTTCTCCCATTACTTGAACTTTGAGTGTTGTAAACTTGCAGATGTCGGTTATGCTTAAAATGGCAACATTACACACCAAGTTAGAAAGCAAAATCCATTGTAGCTGTGTCTGTTACAGCGTTCATGGCTCATGCAATCAGGGGATTCACTCCAGGAGTTAAATACTCAGATTTTCCCCATGGTCTTTTCTGATTTGTGTTTCTCAACTAATTCTTTACTCTCTTTTGTTAAGAACTATAAGGATGATTCTCAAGGCTCTGTTTCACATTATCAATTTATAAATAAGTAACAAATTCTGTCCCTTCTCATCTATGATTTAAATTTCTTAATTCCTAACAGAGCACTTCTCTCTAAGCCTGGTTCAGGACTTATCAGTTTCTGTCCTCAAAAGTCGCAGTCTATCTCCCTCCCAGTATACTGGTCATTCCTTCAGGATCGGTGCAGCCTTACAGCAGCTGATCGTGGCATTTCTACTTCAGCTATTAAGATCCTGGGCAGATGGTCTTCCTCTGCATTAGAGTCATATAAGACCCGATTCAAAAGTCATCCTCGAAGCTCAGCAAGCTCTCCAGTAACGATTCAGGTAAATACCTATGCAACTACTGGTGGTAGTGTTTAGGCCAAGGTGGCCTTGTATGAAAGTTAAGATAGCCAGTGGGCCTGCACGTAAGAAATCAAAAGATGGCCTGTGGCCATGTGTCCAAAAAAAAAAAAAAAAAAAAAAAGTCTGTCTGGTCTATCGTGGTTATATCTGTATGGTCTATCGAGACCTGTCTATGTCCGGCCTATCGCGGCCATATTTGTGTGGTCTATCGAGACCTGTCTATGTCTGGCCTATCGTGGCTATATCTGTATGGTCTATCGAGACCCGTCTATGTCTGGCCTATCGTGGCTATATCTGTATGGTCTATCGAGACCTGTCTATGTCTGGCCTATCGTGGCTATATCTGTATGGTCTATCGAGACCCGTCTATGTCTGGCCTATCGTGGCCATATCTGTATGGTCTATCGAGACCCGTCTATGTCTGGCCTATCGTGGCTATATCTGTATGGTCTATCGAGACCTGTCTATGTCTGGCCTATCGTGGCTATATCTGTATGGTCTATCGAGACCCGTCTATGTCTGGCCTATCGTGGCTATATCTGTATGGTCTATCGAGACCTGTCTATGTCTGGCCTATCGTGGCTATATCTGTATGGTCTATCGAGACCCGTCTATGTCTGGCCTATCGTGGCTATATTTGTGTGGTCTAACGAGACCCGTCTATGTCTGTCCTATCGTGGCTATATCCGTGTGGTCTATCGAGAACTGTCTATGTCTGGCCTGACGCGGCTATATCTGTGTGGTCTAACGAGACCCGTCTATGTCTGGCTATCATGGCTGTATCTGCGTGGTCTATCAAGACCTGTCTATGTCTGGCCTATCGTGGCCGTATCTGTGGTCTATCGAGACCCGTCTATGTCTGGCCATCATGGCTGTATCCGGTCTATCGAGACCCGTCTATGTCTGGCCTATCGTGGCGTATCTATGCTCTAACGAGACCCGTCTATGTCTGGTTATCATGGCTGTATCTGTGGTCCATCGAGACCTGTCTATGTCTGGCCTATCGGGGCTATATCTGTGTGGTCTATCTGTGTGGTCTATCGAGACCTGTCTATGTCTGGCCTATCGGGGCTATATCTGCGGTCTATCGAGACCTGTCTATGTCTGGCCTATCTTGGCTATATCCGTGTGGTCTAACGAGACCGGTCTGTGTCTGGCCATCTGTGTGGTCTATCGAGACCTGTCTACGTCTGGCTTATTGTGTTTATACTGTGTGGTCTATTGAGGCCGTCTATACACAGCTTTGTCCTGTATATAATATAATATAAAACAATAAAAAAAATAATAAAAAATAAAGTATAAGTACATGACTAACGTCATCATGCTAATTATGGTATCTCCCTTTTCTTATTTCAGGAACCACAGGATTCACGACCGGTGGGTATACTTTCGTTCATCAATTTTGGGGGAAGGCTGGCCCCGTCCCGATGGATCTACAATCCACCTACTTCTGGGGGGTCGGCTGCGCCCCTGCCTTCGTCTTCAGGCAGGAGATTCTGATCCGCTACCCTCGGATTACGATCTATGGATGGGGCCTACGCAAAAGAACTTTACAAATAATTGCTTGCTGGGCTGCCAATAAATGAATGCTTCATTACATAATTTTATCTCCTGAGTCTTTCTGGTAGAAATGAAAGCTTTAGCATAAGTTCTGCCAGGAAGACTTAATTACTGCGTCACTTGTTACCTTCAAGTTCATCCAATCACGCCCTTACTCTTATCGTATAAAAGATCGGTACTTACACATGTTTGGGTCGGTGCTGGTATATCACAGTATACCCACTACAAAAAACTAGACTACACCACTGGATGGGGCCTACGCCAAAGAACTTTACAAATAATTGCTTGCTGGGCTGCCAATAAATGAATGCTTCGTGACATAATTTTATCTCCCGAGTCTTTCTGGTAGAACTCCTTTTCTCTAGAATATTGAAGCAAATTTTTTTAAAACGCAGTGCAGCTGCACGAACCTATGGCGAGGCGGCTCAGACGCGGAACCAATCAGGCTGCTTCGCGCCTTGGCACGTCAGAGCCCACCAGAATGGGCGTGGCCTAAGCCCTTATAGTGGCCCATTCAGCCAAAAGGAATCCAGGTTAAGTCGACTGAAGCGATCCCCTGATCAAAGCACAATAGCATGGCGGGTTACGCAATACTCGTTCCCTCTTCTCAGGGAACCGAGGTTACGTCAGTAACCGAGACGTTCCCTTTCCAGAGGTCTCTCGTATTACGTAAGGCTAGCTTACGCTATGGGAACCCCCTTTAAAACGCCGTGCGTAATTAACTTCGCTCCATGCAGTAGCCCGAAGCAGATGCCTGAGGCTAATAGATGAGTAAAGTTTATGAATCCCAATAGAAACCAGTCATTTGACGAGTCTCGAATAGGAAAAAAACAAGGAAATGGGCCTAACAGGTCAAAATTCCTATAATGTGTGTATATATAGGACTGTAGTCCGAGTTTAACCAAAAACCAGATATGTATCGGGTCCTATGGCCTAGGGGGGTTTGTGCTTGCACTTACACTGAAAGAACCCTCGCTTGCAAAGCGGGAACTTCCAGATTATAAAATCTGATAAATGTGGACGGCGAGGCCCAGCCGGTCGCCGCACAAATATCTTCCATGGGTATACCACTTGACCAAGCCCATGATGAGGCCATGGCTCATGTGGAATGAGCTCTGACACCTAAGGGGCAAAGCAGGCCCTTAGACTCATAAGCCAACGCGATAGCGTTTACTATCCAGCGTGATAATCTCTGCTTTGTCACACCGAGCCCTTTGGTGTGGTTGCCAAAGCATACAAAGAGCTGTTCTGACTGTCTGAATGAGGCTGAACGCTCCACATAAACTCTGATAGCCCTGACGGGACAGAGTAGACTCACGTCTCTTTCGTCTTCTGGTGAGGAAAGAGCTGCTAGTGAAATGACCTGCGTTCTGAACGGAGTCGAGAGCACTTTAGGAACCTAACCATGCCTTGGCTTAAGGACGACTCTAGAGTCGTTAGGCCCAAACTCAAGGCAGCAAGCGCTTATTGACAGCGCTTGTAAATCACCCACTCTCTTGACTGAGGCGAGCGCCAGTAAGAGAGCGGTCTTTACCGAGAGATGCTTTAGGTCTACCGACAGTAGCGGCTCGAATGGGGCACCTTTCAGTGCTTCTAGGACCGTGGAGAGGTCCCAGATAGGCACAGAAGGAGGTTGCGGAGGGTTCAGCCTCCTTGCTCCTTTAAGGAAGCGGACGACGAGGTCGCTTCTTCCTAGCGATTGGCCGGACACAAGAGCGTGAGAAGCTGTTATGGCCGCCACATACACTTTGAGCGTGGAGGGGGTACGACTCGCATCCAAAAGCTTTTGTAAGAAGGCGAGTACACTTGATACTTCGCACGAATAGGGGTCTAGGCTCCGTGCAGCGCACCAGCCAGAAAATACCACCCATTTCTGAGCGTAGAGGTGTCTAGTTGACGGTGCTCTTGCCTCAGTGATCGTTTTCAGCACCCTTCCGGGGAGACACCCCGGTATCCATTGAGGGGCCATACATGAAGGGCCCACAAATCGGAACGTGGATGGCAGATTAATCGGTTTGCCTGCGTGAGGAGGTCTCGCCTCAGCGGAACCGGCCATGGGGCTGTTTCCACTAGCTGTGCCAGCTCGGAGAACCATGATCGGGTCTTCCAGAGAGGCGCTATCAGTAGCACTGCACACTTGCTCTCCCTGATCCGTTCGATGACCTGTGGTAACATCGTGACCGGAGGGAATGCATAAAGCGGGCGGTTCGGCCAATCGTGGAAAAGCGCGTCCCTGCTCTTTGAGAAAAATATTCATCAATGAGCGTTGTCTTCTGAGGCAAAGAGGTCGACCTCTGCCTCTCCGAAGATGCTCCATATTAGCTGAACCGTCTGTGGGTGAAGAGACCATTCGCCTGGGGGAACTTTGCCTCTGGATAACATATCCTGACATACATGATCCTAAGTCCCAGGCTTTCTATGTGGCCGAGGAGCCAGGATCTGTGAGTTATCAACTGTTCCTCTGATTGGGATATAATCAGCCAATCGTCGAGGTCATTAAACACTCACACTCCCCGCTGTCTCAGAGGGTAAGCGCTGTATCCATGCACTTCGTAAAAGTACGAGGTGCCAATGACAGGCCGAACGGTAGTACTGTGTGTACTGGTAAGCCTGCCCCTCGAAGGCGAATCTGAGAAATGGCCTGTGGTGGGGCGATATCTGGATGTGAAAATAAGCATCCATCAGATCCACTGAGATAAACCAATCCCCTGGGTGAATTTGCGCAAGGATTTGTTTGGTTGTCAGCATTCTGAACGGTCACGTCATAAGCGCTTTGTTCAGGTGTCTGAGATCTAGGATGGGTCTGAGACCACCATCCTTCTTTGGAACGAGGAAGTAACGACTGTAAAAGCCCGACTCGCTTTGGGATAGTGGGACTGTTTCCACAGCTCCCTTCTCTAACAGTTTCAAGACTTCGGTGCGAAGGACGTGAGCCACGCCGTCGGATTTACGCACTTACCGTCGTCTCGAACACGGCTGAAAAGCGCAGGGGTCTACGAGCAAACTGTAGCGAGTAGCCCCGTTTTATTATGTTCATCACCCATTCTGATATACCGGGGATGGCCTGCCAGGCCTCGGCCCGCATAGCTAGGGGTTGAATGAAAACTGGGGACGGGCCGCTGTGTAATAGGGACCCGGCTGCCCAACCGTTTAATGTTTGCACTGCTGTGTGAGCGGCACTCATGTTTGGGGGTGCGCTCATTACAGCGGGCGCGCCCCTTATTACTGAATGAACAGCTTTCGCACGTGGGAATGCAAACTTCACAGTTGGCACACAACTCACGTTTATTACATCTCCCGCACGGGCTGGGGGGAGAATTGATATTACTGTGGTCTTGTTTATGTGTAGGAGTGCACACTTCGTAGTGGGCACGCGCATTACGTTCATTACACTCCCCGCTGGAGAGCCTGATACTGTGTTAACAGTGCTTGTGTGTAGGAGTGCACACTTCGTAGTGGGCACATGATCTACATTTAATGCGCTCTCCGAGCATGTGTGTAGGGGTGCATGCTTCATAGCGGGCACGCACACTACGTTCATTATGCTCCCGGCATGAGCTGGAGGAAAACTTGATACTGTGTGAACAGTGTTTGCGTGTAGGAGTGAGTACTTCGAAGTGGGCACATGATCTACACTTAATGCATTTCCAGCATGAATTGGGGGAGAATTTAGGACTGTGGGAACAGTGCTTGTGTGTAGGGGTGCGTACTTTAGAGTGGACACGTGACCTACATATGACACAGACAGAAAAGAGCTCTTTTTGTGCTTTTTTATTTGTGTCACCATAAAAACGCCGTTTGTTGACAGAAGAGCGTGTTTCAATACAGGCCCTTTTTCTGCGACATTTACATTTCCGGCTGCCTGAAAGGAGGGGGCTGGGGAATGTGTGCGGCACTTTTTGGAGATCGGTCTGGGCTCGGCGGGACTCAAGATCTCACTCTTCCTTCCTGTAGCTAGGAAGGCTTTCGAGGCTGGGGGTCCAACACAATCTTGGGTCGGGGTCCCCGTCTCTCAGGGAAACGGCATCCTGCAGAGCGCGAGCGATTAGGTACTTGAGCCACTGGGCGGGGCTTTGAGACCGGAGGCGCTGGTTTCACATATTGAGGTGTTGGCGCCTTTTTAGGGTGGCTTGAAGCAGAGCTAGAACTCTTAGGGAGGAAGTGATGAATAGCCTGCGACGCTTTCTGGGCCTCCGTGTAGCGTTCGGCGAAAACCTTTACTGCTGAAAAGTCAGAAAAGTCACCCTGTCTGCATCCTTCATATCGGTCAAGTTCAGCCGTAGGTGCCCGTCAAGCACCGTCAAGCTCGCCATGCTCCGTCCGATCACCTGGACTGTCGACTTCGTAGCACGCAAAGCCAGGTCTGTGGTGCTAAGCAGGTCCTTAAACGCCTCTGGGTCAGGTCCAGACTTGTCCATCGAGCGAAGTTTGGCCTGAAACACTTGCAAAACAGCCATAGTGTGAAGCGCCGAAGCAGCTTGGCCAGTGGCGTCGTATGCGCGGCCAGCTAGAGCTGAAGTGACGCAGCAGGGTTTGGATGGGAGCGACGCTTTGGCCTTCCATCCTGTAGCGGTCGGCAGGCAGATGTGCGCGGCCACCGCTTCCTCGAGGGGTGGAAGCGACTCATATCCCGTTTCCTGAGCGCCATCTACACCAGAGAGTGTTGAGGAAAAGGTCGTCTTCGGACGAGCTGAGTGTGGTGCTTTCCACGATTTCGTCAGCTCATCGCGCACCTCCGGGATAAAGGGGGCGGGTCTCTGCAAAGGGGCCTGCTGGCGCCCCTGCAGGAACCATTCATCGAGCCTGCTGCGCGTAGGCTCCTCGGGCGAAGAGCACTCGAGCCCGAGGTCGTCAACGGCCTTGGTGAACACGCGGAGAAGTTCCGCGTCGATGCTCGTCGTCGCGCTGGCTTGTGTAGGCGGTGCGGGGCCGGAAACGGAGCCCGCCTACTCGTCGCAGTCGGATGCAGCGATTGAAAGGCTGTCATCCTTCTCATCATCCTCCTCGTCCGATGCCCCAAACGAGACGAGACCTGCCACTTGTACAGAGGGGCACTGGTTCGCCTGTGTGAACATCACTGGTGAGGGGGTTTCCCTTGGCGAGAGCGAATCACGTGGGGACTGGCCCAGCGCGAGTTCGCACATGTCCGCCTGCTCTGGCATCCTTTAAGAGCAGCGCTTCTTTTTGCGCGGATCAAAGGGAAAAGAGCGGGAGTCGCAGGGTCGTTCTCGGCGAAGACAGCCAGTCGAGCCCGCAGGGTGGGGAGATCCATCCCGTCACACTCGGGGCAGCCGCCCTTAGTGAGTGCAGCTTCCGCGTGGTCCCGGCCCAGGCAAGAAGCGCAGAGGATGTGTCGGTCTCCGCCGTAGAGAGAGCCTCTGCACGAGGCGCATCTGGTGCAAGGCATTACAACGCCTCGGAAAATGCTCTTTCAGTGAAAAATGTGACGCAGCGGCGAACACACTTTTATAGCAATAAGGCAAAGGATACTGCGCGTCGGATGGCAGGGCGGAACAGCGGGCTGAAGGCGGCATCCCGAAACCAGGAAGCCGACGTCCTCAGAACTGCAAAGCAGGTGGCTTGTCCTGTTGAAGGCTTTTTGACGGCGGCGAATGCTTCTTCCAGAGATCAGCGAAGGGTAAGTTCGCTGAAGGAGACAAAATCTGGATTCCTTGAACGGGCCACTATAAGGGCTTAGGCCACGCCCATTCTGGCGGGCTCTGATGTGCCAAGGCCCGAAGCAGCCTGATTGGTTCCGCGTCTGAGCCGCCTCGCCATAGGTTCGTGCAGTTGCCGAAAGAACAGCCAATGACCGTGCTATCCGCTCATCTGTCATCAAAAAATTTGCTTCAATATTCTCGAGAAAAGGAGTTTTCCCATAGCGTAAGCTAGCCTTACGCAATACGAGAGACCTCTCAAAAGGGAACCGTAGCTTTCTCTGGCGCGAAACAACAGCAACCCAATTACTGCATCAGTTTCTCACAACTGAGAAAGGGAACAGATTAGGCCACGCTTTTAAATAAAGACCAGCGCTTCGAGAACGTGCACGTCAAACCACTAAGAACAATTAGCAAGAGATTAACAGAAAATTCTCCCTACCGTCTCCTGTGTCCACATCCAGTTTGTGCAAACAGCGATAATGCCATAACAAGCTCGTACAGCGGAAGCATGCTCTCCAACACAAATCAGTGTCTCTAAAATGTACATTAGAAAGAACGCACTTCTCGTAACTGAATACACTTCATACTACAAACAACTAGCAGTATATTCCCCTTACCGTCTCGGGTGCTCGCATCCGGTTTCAGGGAGCGGTGAGAGAAGTACGTTAACGACTCAGCAGTTCACAAAAAGTGACGCATAACAGGTAGCACAGACGTTACTGCACCCAACTGGTGCCTGTGCATGCTGCAACCTTACATTGTCAGCTCTCAACTGGGCTACCAAATCTCTCCATTCTTGTAATTCATCCTCCATCTTGATTTTTTTTTTCAAGAAAAGATTTATCACTGCAGGGAAGACGCCACCAAATGAAACAACTCTCGCACAATGCACTGCTGCCCTGTTTCCAAAAAAAACACAATACACAAGACACAGAAAAAAAAAATGTCTCTGACGCAAAATTATGGTGATGTCCTGCCGACTACGCTACAATGTGGCTGGGGTACAAGGTTAAAAAGGGGTTTCCTAATGAATTGTAATAAATTAACAAAATTGTACCATTGAAGGGGTAGTAAAGTATGATTTCACTTTTCTAACTTTAGCTAGTGTGAAACGTTGCTGTTTGAGCATAAACATCTGCAAAGTTACAACGCTCAAAGTTCAAAGCAAAGGGAGATATTTGCTTTTAAAGAAAAGGACTACAACAAACGGCTGGTAGGGACTACACGACATTCCTCCCGGGTTTAGTGACATCAGCAACCCTAAAATGTACATAAACCCCGCCCCCAGGAACACGCAGTCCATGTCGAGAAGAGGAAAAGTTGTTGTATAAGAGTGTATTTGTGAGTCAGCTCAAACTTTAGCATGCTTCTTTTCACATGCAATAGAATGTCACTCTGTGTGCATCTCACAACAGTTCCTATACGAGCGATTTATAGATTAACATGACAGAATATCCTAATTGAAGATAGTTAACTCCACATCAGCAACATAAATTCATCAACTAACCATTCAGAGACGTCCTTTTGCATTCTACATGTTGTCACTTCTTCTTGAGTCTCTCCATCTTTGTCTGACTCCGTTTTAACATTAAAGGCAGAACAGTTTCTGTCATTTTAGTGTGTCTGCGTGAGGTAATAGCTCTGCTAACATACAAGAGCTCTTGAAACCCCGCCCTCTGAGGCAGCTCATTTGCATTTAAAGGGCCAGGCACAAAACAGTGCTGTTTTGCAAACCCTTAAAAAGTGACAAGTTTAACATGCTATATAAAAATATCTGTGGGGTATTTTGTGCTAAAACTTCACACACACACTCTGGGGACATCAGAGATTTATTTTACATCTTGTGAAAATGCCATTTTACCACCCCTTTAACACTCCGACTACACCACCCTGGGAATTTCAGCCAAAGAATTAAATTGAGCCCCTACAAAAGGCACACACAGGTTCCTATCACCGATAAGAGTCAGAGACAGGGGTTATCATACAAAAGTAAACTTTGACAATTTTTATAAGAGAAAAATATTAAAATGGTTAGGGAACACTTTGTTCCAATTCAACAGGCCGCCAAGGGTTTAGGACAAAGTCAAGGCCATGCCACCTCTGGTGAAGGAAAACTGCACTTCGCTGTACACACATGCACAGGTGTTAATACCAATCACAGCGCCCAGTGAGATGGTCACAACACGGTGAGGAAGATGCCATCACCCACATAAGCCAGTCCTTTACCCCTAGTGCTCAGGCCCTGCCAACACACACAAAAAGATGTACATCAAAATAAATAGTCACTTTAGGCTGGATTTGAGTATAAAGCTCAATCAACTTAGTCAACGGACAACCAAAATAAAGACAAATAAATGTTGCAACTTCTTTTATTTGACTTCCTGCCAGGAAGATATTATATTTCCTAGAATTAATAATTGTTTATGCTTTCCGTTCATTGGATGAACTGATAAAATGATCATACTATTGATTCTGCTACAGTAAATTCTGAAAATAATTTAACTATTAATTATTGATCATAATCCGTTGTGAATAATAATTAGTTATATTTGTACGGGCGTATAAACGCTACATTATTATTGGTGGAGAATGCGGGCAGTTTAACCTAAATTGTAAGCATATATGAAGTAATTTATCTTTTCATTTTGTGCGGATGAGAGATCCGAAAAGTCTGTGTGTGAGTGTTTGAATGAATGCTGCTGCGTGAGTGGATGCACCCCAGAGAGAGCTGTTACTCCAGGCTGTCTGCCTCCATATATGTTGTTATTTTTCAACTGCAGTAAAATAACCCGAGATATAAAATATCACACAACAATAAGGTAAGGATTGAGCGTGTTCCTCAATTTCTGAAATACCTTGATTATAGCCTACTGACGTCTGCGTGTTCCAGCGTCTTTCAAAGCTATACGTGTGTGTGTATCAGCCAGAGAGCTTAACGAAATTATACTGCAGTAATTAAAATAACCATATGAGAACGAGTTTTCTCCTCACAGAGCGATGAGCGTGTTCCTCATCTAACGTTATATTTCTGATTCACAGTGCGTGTTCCACTGCGGTAACAAACAGCTGTTTGTCTGTGTTTGCTTGTATGTTGGTGTCTGTTCAATGAATTCTCGTGTAAACACTGCGTGTGTCTGAGTGTAATTGAATAAGAGTTATTTTAAAGTTGTGTTTGAAGTAAAGCTTGACATTGAAACTGAGCCAACAGTTAAGAACCCTATTGTTCGTGTGCCCAGATAAACTTGGAGAGATACGATCCGTCGAGGTCGCCACTGTTCCATCTATTATAACGCAAAGCTGTCGCTTGCTTAAAGTTAATATCACTCTTATAGTGAAGCCCCACGTCGTAAAACCAGCTAAAGCTACGAGTGGTGTATTTTTGTACAGGTTGAAATGCGCCGACATTTCCCGTAATATGATCGACTGTTACTGTACATGCATATTCTATGACCATTGTTGAAATGCGCCCACATTTCATGTAACATGCCTTACGTTAACTGTTGACAAACTGTGTGCATTTCACGGGTTTGCCCACCAGAGTTTGTTTGGTCGCCATAGTTACGATCGTGACACGGAAGTCTTAACCAACGCTTCCGGGGGAACTCTGACCTCTCGCATGATCAGAGCCACAGTGTAAACAGACCCTTTGGTGGTTAAGCCAGCTAGCCCTTTTGCTAAGCTAACCAAAGCAGTTGTTACAGTGAGGCCTATATGCTAACGCCTTAAGCATTTTTTACGGTTATCAGTAGTATTAACATCAATGGTTAAATACAGTGTCTGTTTGAACAACGTTAAAGTGATTTAACAATTTACACACCTTGACTTTACACCTGTTGGTCTTTTCTTCTTTCTTATTTACCTTTCCCATATCTTACTTAACCCATATTTTCCGTGAAAAGGTAGTTGTTTGCAATTATTAATTCCTTTACCTGCATTTTACTCGAAAAAGAAAATACTGGTTTATGATTATTAATTGTCAAATTCGAATTTGATTTTTTTTTTAAAGGGAATTATTAAATTAAAATTTAAATTCTATTTTTCTTAACAGGTAATTTCTAATGATTTCTCGATTTATTTTTAATAAATCTAATTTCATAATTTCTAAATTTCTCTTTTAGATCTAATCACTTCAGGCGAATAAGTCTTAAACTTTGAAAGTTAAGAACTTATTCCACCAACATTTTCCCTATTACAAAATATTGTTAGACTCATACTTGCTCCTTATTGTTATTGCGTTGTATCCTCCTTTTCTCATTTATTTCAGTTGTGGTTATAAACTTAACCATTCTATTTTACTTATTCATTTACCCCTTTATTTAATTTCCCTTTTTTATTTTGTCCACTATCATTATTACTTTCTTTCATCTTTATTACCTCTTCCTTATTTATTTTTATTTATTTTATTTTTTTTGCTTGGAAGTGACACATCTGAGCCTCAATAGGAGACATTGGTATCACACTACGAGCTTCAAATAAATCAGAGATAACCCTCTTTTACAAAGTTTTATTTGTGAATGTTTAGTTGTTTGGCAACTGTCAATTCTATACTCGTAGTTCGACAAAGGCTCCAGCCATTTGTGGATCCAATCTCTTTCCCTCCTTCCCTTCTCACATCTTTCCTGTGCTGTCCTGCTTTATTCCATCCCATTCTTCGCACTTGTAGGGAACATACCTGGGAGAACCATCAATCGATTCAAAAGAAAGAGAAAGATAATCTTTCCAAAGAAATCATTAGGTATTTGATTTTTAATCAAATCCCCTCTGTTCTCCATACTCTCTCTGCATCTGTTTACGCAATTTACAATTTGACATCTCATCCAAGATCAATTAACAGAGACAAGTGTTGAGCAACGTCGCCTTCAAAGCATCCCTGCTGTAAGCGGTCCAACTGACGGTGTGTGGTGTCAATCCTGTCAAACTCAGAAAAGAGGTATCAGCATTATTATTGTATTATTTTTCGTTGTAAACAAACAATACTATTGTTTACCTTTCTGGAAACAGATTCTCTTTGATAGGAAGCATTTACGAGAAAAATAATATCTCTCCTAGTTAAGAATTTTCTCTCTTGTTTTTTTTTAAATTGGCTTTTAACCTCTCTCTCTCTATTTCCCTTACTCAGTTGAGTGACATAGTCCTCACATCACGAGTTGAAACCAGCTTTTCATTGATAGAAAATATTTATAAAAAATATTTCTCCCATTGAAAAAAAAAAAAAAACAACCTTACAATTGAGATTTGTTTTAACCTTTTTCTCTCTCTTTCCCTCACTCAGTTGAGTGACGAAGTTTTCCCATCACTAGCCTACCTGTCTACACTGAGACCAACAAGTAGACATTACAACATTTCACTATTGGTGTACCGTCACTGAAACGACACTTAGCTGTTCAACCACATATAGGCTTACATTCCACACAGGTCTGTGTCAGTCTCTTCACCCCAGCGTACCAACATGTCGTGGACGACGAACCCCACTGCCCAAAGGGACGACGTGGACGCCTGGCTCAGAGGCATTACAGACTGCCTCACACCAAAGACAATTGAACTGTTATTATTTTTAATAATAATCATAATTCTGAGAAGATTTCTGACACATGATTCAAGCCAGAACCACAACCATGTGGAACTAACCAAAATAACCTGCTCCTTAAGTAATGCCTTCACAGCCCAGCTGAAACTAAAGCCTGGTTCACACGGGACGATTTTAAAATTGTCGGCCGATTTTCCAAACCTGAGAGACCCCACACACGGCGATAAAAAAATCAGGGGTCTAACAGTTTTGGTCGTACCGTGTGTGGTGCGCAGCCACACGGCAAAATCAACACATCACACACGAACCGATTTGACTCCCGAGCATTCCCAGGTCAGACGGAAAATCTCGCAAAATCCCTCGAGATCAAACGTGACTTCAGAGTAAACAATCATGGCGACGAAGAGGATGCAGTGGCGATAGTTTGTAGTTTGTTTTTAACCGAATCCATCTCCGACATCCACCGGACTTTCTGGTGCGCCATGCCGCCGGCTGTTTTGATTTTGTTTCCCGGTGCTTCCTCTGGGCCTCGTCACCTTACTTTCTGATTGGCTACACGCCACAGTCCACAGGCTGCGTGCTCGTTTGTCCCAGGGGGACACTACACACGAGGAGAAATCGGGCCAAAATAATCCAACATGTTGGATATCCCCGATTTGAGATAGGAGCGGTCCCGACGTCCTTCCGAGCAGACGAGAGCACTCTTGACACACCACACACGGCAGGAATATCTGATCAGATTTTTTTACGATATCGGAGCATCCTTAAGATTGTCGGAAGGGGTAAATCGGGGCTAAAATCGGCTTAATTATCCTGCCGTGTGAACCAGGCTTAAGCGACAAGCACATCACCCACCTTCAGGAGGAGCTGACACGTGCATAGACAAGCTAGAAGTGCAAGTCCAGGACGACTTCAAGCGTCAAACCGCTGAGTTCCTGAGAGAGCTAATGCACACTCAACACTGCACAGACCAGCTCAAAGCAAAAGCTCAAGACAAACTCAAAGTGCCTGATGAAGTGGAGCAAGAAACAAAGAAACAACTTGATAAGCTCCAAGAAGCCCTTGCAGTCACTGAACGTGACAACCTAGAATTAAAGACTGTCCAAAAGCACCTGGTAAACCAACTCCAGTCTGCTGAACATCAGCTAGAGAAAGCCAAAGCTGACACTAAAGATAAGAACTCTGAAATGAATGCTCTGAAAGACCACCTGGAAAGGTGCAGCGCTGAAATGGACCATCTGACCCAACAGCGAGATGACGCCAACGACGAGCTCTACGCGGTCAGAGATGAACTCCAGCACATTTTCCAACAGAAACCAGAGCCAAGAAGGGAAAGACCTCCCTCAGCATCAACACTGCTGAGCAGAACAGAGTCTCCCATCCAAGAACTGGCATACAGTGAAAGAAGTGAATGGCCACAACCCAAAACGTCACAGGCCTTCACCACAGAACTGTTCACTGCCAACAAGCAACGAGACCTCATCCAGGCAGACTCCAAAGCTGCCCAGGGGATGACTTTTAAAGATCTCAACCAGCTGGTTAAGAATATCATTCAGTTCAACCCGAACTCCACAGAGGGTCCCGACATCCAGACCTACATCCGAGATATCAACTTCCACCTAGAGGTGAGACCACATATGACTGACAGAGACAGGTTCTACCTCCTCAGATCAACATCCAGTCCAGAGGTACGAAGCTTCCTAGACCGACAACCTGCTCATGTCAAGTCAAACTACCAGCTGCTATGTGAGACACTGATTAAAGAATTCACAGGCCCAGAGTCGGAACATGGTGTGTTAATCGCCTTGGAAACCAAACAAGGTCGACAAGAGACTCCCCAAGCCTACTACCACCGCTTTCGACAAGCTTACTTTGGTGCACATAACAAACCTGAACATGAAGAGGATGTGAACTTCAAAACCCTCTTCCTGAGAAACCTGCACCCGGGATTGAGTCATCATCTTGGTGTCATGGCCAGCGCAGACACAATGACAATCCACCAGCTACGTGACCTGACACACAAGGCCTACATAAAAAAAAAATGTCATCAAAGAAAGGTTTGAAAACATCCACAGTTTCAAACTCCTTCAGCCAAGACACAAGTCTTGCACTGGAAGACAACCAGTGGCATGACAACAGTTCTTCGTAAGAAGCACAGAGAACGTGACTCCCATGCCGCTGACAGATACCACACCAACCGAGTGGAAAAGTCATGGGACCACCCACGCTTCTTAAGTAACCCACAAGAAGGAAACCACTGGAAACCTAACTGGACATCCAAAGGCCATCGACCAACGCATCCAGAAGCACTCCATGTGGGTACTCAACAACGAAACCCACCTTGGCACCACTCAGTTAAACACAGCACCGAGTATGCCCAAGAACCAGGCAGTTTAACCTCAGAAGACATGGAGCAACTAATGAGGCAACTGAAAGTTCTCATCGGAAATGAGGTAAACATGGATGACGAACAGGATGGCGATGGAACGGAAGACCACCGATTCATCTGATACACCTTCATAATGAACATGACGACCACTTGTTCTACAACAACACAGAACAAAGTGGTCTCTCACAGTCAACCACTGACAAACACCCAGAGGTACCAGAAAACACCATCCTGGCTACTCATCACTCATAAAGAAACCACCAAACGCGCTCCAAACTCAAGAACCATGTGTGTGCTACAGCAACAACAGTAAGCACAGAAGGTCAAAAAGTCTGTCACAACCAGAAGGCATCATCGGAGGAATGCAACAACGGAGACCAAGTTTCGCACTACATCTTCACACATCCTTGCCAAACTACCTCCCAATGTCTGCCAGAGAACTGGCAGGAGCCTTACTGGATTGACCCCCAGCAGATCACAGAAGACCCCTTTTCCAAGGCAAAGATGCAACAAGCTCATTAAAGCTAAGCTATCAAGCAAAGGGGGGAGCAAAACAGACTGAAACAGATCTGACCATACATACCTACATACATGCACTACACAACACCCCTAACATACTCACTAACATACAGAAGTTAACCACCTCTACCGTGCAAAACATTCAACAAATATGTTTTCCCCCACAGGTAGAAACTAACCTCAGAAACTAGCTTAACAACTTAGCTACACTTACCATAGGAAACATGGTAACTACCCATCCAACAAATACACCTGAGAACACCTCTCACTACATCATGATACCTGACACCTTAGCTGCGCAACCGTAGTTATAAGTCATATCAGGAACACTCAACTGCTTTGTTTTGTTTTCCTTCTTCCTTCCTTTCCTTCTTCTTTTATTAGGTAAAATGCCTGTCCACCCCATAAGGTTCAAGGTCACAATAATAGGATTGACACACCACTCCTATATTTGTAAGTCACCCTAAAACTAATGTGAGCCAGAGAACTCCCTGCATCATTCGTATCACAAATTGAAAGGTAAATTGGTCTAAACCTAGAACAATTTAGAAGAGAATAAAACAAACAAATTAAATTTAGTCACAAAGTTGATCAATCACCGTACCAGAACAAACTAGAATAACGGTCCTAAAATTGAACTAAACTTTATTCAACGTGATTGACTATATTGTGAGAGTGAACCTGTTTAGGCCTAGATAATCTAATGCCCTGCACCAGTAAAGTAACCAGTCATGGAGGTGTTGTCTTGTTGTTTGCTGTGTGTGTTTGCTTCCTCTACCCGTTCCTCCAGCGTTCACCGATGTCTTCTTCTCAACACATCGTCGAACGAAGGGGGGATATGTAGCGACAACGAGAATGAACCAAACACAATTGAAGCTTTTAGGTGACTGTTCATACATAATCCCACAAAGAGTCTTCACACTTCAGAATCAAATCACCAGACCCAGAGCCATAGGCTCCAGAGAATCTGCAACCGGAAGGACCTTTTATTGTTTAACTAAAGGAAGAACGTTGTCAATGTTTTATAATTTGGCAAAACAGATCTGTTCAGAAATGGTGAAACAAGAGGCCCTAACAAGAGGTCACCTGACCCATGACAGAGATGTAAAACAGACTTCCCCCTTCTTGAAGACCTTTGAATGACCTCATTGTTGAGACCTCTTAAAAACCACAGAGACAAGAGACTTTTCATATAAAAATGCGTACAATCATCACAAAACAATTCTTGACGAACTTATAATCAAACATCGTTCAACTATATAATTCTATATTGTGTCTATGACCTCTGTATGTGTCTATTCTGCTTAGATCACATCTAAGTCATGTTATTGTTATAACTATGAGATGCTGGAATGAAAGTGTGTCGTGTTTCCTATCATTATGCTCCTATATTATTAATTCAGAAGGTGGCTTGATTGAAATCTGTGTAAAAATGTTTATGTTCTTAAAATGGAAATTATGTCTAAACTGAATCCTCTGTTCGAGCTGATGAGTAAGCAGACCACAGATAACACATGATTCACGATGAGAGAAAGGGGGGAGGGGGTAGAAAAGACCCCCTTCTCAAATAACCATATAGTATCTTATTGTCCGAATTCCAAATTCCTCCAGGAGGCGGGACAAAACACTTGAGTTTAAAACCTTAGACCAGGATAGGACTTTAGTAGAATAATGCGCTAGAAGAATAGAACAGAAGTTGGGCGGGCTCTCTCTCGAAAAAGGTCTCGGCAGAACAAGCCGGGTGGAGCAGACGATGGTTATAGTAACCATGTAGACACGTAGAGACAAAGAACCCAAATTAAGATCAGAAGAACGGGTTCAACAGCTTTAATCAAGCCATCATCATCTACTCTCGTCTCAATTTTCTTTCTTTCCTAAGTTTTCCTTTATTTTCTCGTTAAAAGTCTCAGTTCTAAGTTAAATTTTGCTGCAAAGTTTTGTTTTAACGTTTCAACTGCAAAACCCGCTTCCAACTTCAAAGACTCTCCTTCATCCGCCAACACATCACGTGATTGGCTGCCCACGATCTATTCAGACACAAGAAGACCAGCCACGCAACGGACCCGGGAAACCCCTCTGACGCTGAGGAAAGGAATCCCCAAAAGCAACACAAGGACAAGCAAGTAGCCTCCAGACTCTTAGCTGAACTGGTGTATATTGATAAAATTGCATAACCCGCCTAAGAAACGATAGAAGGGTTAAATTAATGATTGATGGTTCGTTCAGGTCATGTCTTATAAGTGCATATAGAAACTTGGGATTTCACAATCTCTCTTAAGCCCAATTTATACTTCTGCGTCGAACTTACGCCGTAGCTACGGCGTAGGCTGTGCGTAGCGCGCGTACCCTTCGGCGTACCCTGACGTGCACCTCTCCAAAAATGTAACAACGCGTCAATTCTACGCGGACGCAAGCGCTGTGATTGGTCTGCTCAAACCGCTCCCTCGGGTTTCACATGCTCCCTCTGCGTGCATCAGCACGGACAACGACGCAGAAGTATAAATTAAAACCAATGCGTAGTCTACGGCGTAGAGGCTCCGGCGTAGGTCCGACGCAGAAGTATAAATTGGGCTTTAAAACTAATTTCTTTCCTCACTCTCTTTCTTTCTGCAACTCGTATGAATGTATGTGTGCGTGTGTTTGTGTTAGATATTAGTTTTATGTTCTAGGATAATCAATAAAGTCTTGTTTATATTTTAAAGATAATTGTCTTGTGTTATGTGCTTACAGATTTATTGTCTTGAACTGCGATCTAAAGCTACCTATGCTTTTACCCTTGAATTATTTCTAAATTTAGCTGTTAGCTGGGAATTAGTCTTTCTTGCCCAGGAAGATATTATATTTCCTAGAATTAATAATTGTTTATGCTTTCCGTTCATTGGATGAACTGATAAAATGATCATACTACTAAATTCTGAAAATAATTAAACTATTAATTATTGATCATAATCCGTTATGAATAATAATTAGTTATATTTATACGGGCGTATAAACGCTACATACTTCACTTCGAGCCTGAAGAAAGAACATTTCTTCAACTTTGCCTTGAGTCCTTTCCTCTCCTGACGACACAAGACCATCTCCAATCTCTCTAGATGCTGAGCTACGGAGGAGGAAAACACAACAACATCGTCAAGATATAGGAGCAGGGACTGACACCGCTGATCACGAATAGTCTCTCCATTAACCTCTGGAACGTACTTGGAGCGTTACAAAGTCCAAAAGGCATACGGTTCCATTCAAATAATCCAAACGGCGTACAGAACGCAGTCTTTGGCCTATCCTGCTCAGAAACAGGTTACCCGCTGGCCAAATCCAATGTAGAGAACCAGCGAGCCCCACCTAGTGAATCCAAAGACTCCTCAATATGAGGCAGGGGAAATGCATCCTTCCTAGTCTTGGCATTCAGGTGACGGTAGTTTACGCACGTAAGCAGACTACCGTCCTTCTTTTTAACGAGCACAATCTGTGATGCATAAGGGCAACAACTTTCGCGAACTATTCCAGCCTCCAACAACTGATGGATATGGGTCTTTACCACCTCATATTCAGAAGGGGGTATTTGTCGGTATCATTGACGCATCGGGACATTATCCAGTAAAGGTGTCGTGGGAAATGAGGCGAGTGCAACCTAGATCGTTCTCATGATCTGAAAATACTGCCTTGTATTTCTGTACCAGAGCTCTAACCAGACCCTGCTCTGAATTTGACAAAATTGATAAATCAAGAGACTCCATTTGTTGGGACAAGGAGGGGCTCCCCACCACACTATGGGACTGGACAGTGGCAATTACTGGCTCTACTTAAACAACTCCTGTTGGCAAACTGGCTACATAAACCTCCCTTAGATTACCCACCACCGTTCTAGGGCGAAGGGTCACATCCACTGTGCCAACATTCACTACAGGCACATACACGGTCCCTTGAATCACCCTTACCAAAGCAGGTGATGCTAAAAGTCCAGCTGGGAGGCCTGACTCAGGGGGCTCAAATAGAACAGTACTGCCAAAATACTGGGCCAAACAGGTGGCAGCCACTAGCTTAATTGTGCCACCTGGTATGCAGCACACCCCACTTGATCCAAGCGCTCTCTAGCACTTACTTGCTGACAGTATTGTAGTGCACTTGACACACCTGGTAATTGTGTAACTACAGGTAGGTCAAAGAGAGAGGTGCCATGCAGCCAGAAAAGCTCCTTATAACACCGGGCAAGAATGTCCATCCCCAGTACCAAGAAACAAAATGGGACTGTTACTCTGCTAGATTCATTCTCCCAAACTCATGCAGGTATAGGTAAAAATAACACAAGAACGTCGAGAAAATTAGTCAAAGCTTTAAGAGATAGTGAAACCGTAGCTTTCTCTGGTGAGGAACAGCACAGCGAAACAACAGCAACCCAATTACTGCATCAGTTTCTCACAACTGAGAAAGGGAACAGATTAGGCCACATTCTTAATTAAAGACCAGCGCTTCGAGAACGTGCACCTCATACCACTAAGAACAATTAGCAAGAGATTAACAGCAAATTCTCCCTACCGTCTCCTGTGTCCACATCGAGTTTGTGCAAACAGCTAGGGCTGCAACAACTAATCGATATAATCGATAATAATCGATTATGAAAATCGTTGTCAACGAATGTCATTATCGATTAGTTGCTCTGCTTACGTCACGGGGAGCATTTACTGGTGATTGGTTGAAACAGGCCTATCATGATGCGGCACACACGCACACACACGCAAGGTCTCTCTCCCTGTGCCGCTCTGTCGTGCGCGCGCTACACAGTTTGGACTTTGGAGCACTCTCTTCTGTCTCGCATGCGCTCTCTTGCTTGCACGCTCTAGATTCCAGGAGTTTGAACTAATTTGCGGGCATCAGGGAGCCGCTATCAATATGCGGGAGACTCCCGGAACTTCCGGGAGACTTGGGATGTCTGTATTTTGTCTCGGGCATCAGGTTGTGCAATCATTTCGCTCGCAACATAAGTGATGGATTAAAATAGCGCTACGCAGAAATAGGCTAAATTAAAACGGTGTTTAGAAAGTGAAGCACTAAATATAAAGGCAGTTATTAACAGCAGCAGTAAAAGATTGTTTTTTAGTCACTGTAGTCAGTGGTTTTCAGCGAATGCTTGTGCACTAATGCATCATTTTCTTGTCCTTTTAATCAAGCCTGTTTGCTGCGTCTCCATTCCGTTCTCTTTTTATAGCATTTGTCTTCTATTAAGTTTTAATTGTTTTACAAACGCGATCTACTGCGGCTCTACTACGTTCACACGCTTTTTTTCAGTCTTTCTATATTTATTTTAGCAATTTATCCTTATAATTAATTGAATCTTAAATAAAAATTAAATGAATTATGTACTTTACATGTTTTTGGTTTCTATCTTCACATCTGAACATGTCTGTGTAAATTAGTTTTTAACAAAAATTATGTTAAAACAATGTTGTATATAATTTAGATTTTTTTGTTTTTCATGGTTGTCAACTTGTCATCAGCAATTATCATTAAAAACAATGGAAATATTGATATTAGTAAAACTCAATGTGTGGCTTTTGTACACTTTTACACATAAATACCATGATTAAGGGTTTTATTTAGTTGTAATAAACAAAAAATCAAATTGAAATTTTATCCGATTAATCGAAAAAATAATCGTCCGATTAATCGATTATGAAAATAATCGTTAGTTGCAGCCCTACAAACAGCGATAACACCGTAACAAGCTCGTACAGAGGAAGCACGCTTTCCAACACAAATGAGCGTCTCTAAAATGTACATTAGAAGGAACGCACTTCTCATAACTGAATAGTCAAGTCAAGTCAAATATATTTATATAGCGCTTTTCACAATACAGATTGTATCAAAGCTGCTTCACAATATCAATCAAAACAACTTAACAATGTTTGTTTATTACTGGAAAAAAGACATCCAAGTTTGGTAGAGCTGATCAATGCTATGATTGGTTAATTAATTTGAATATCCCCAACTGAGCAAGCCAAAGGCAACAGTGGCAAGGAACCAAAAAACTCCATCCAGTGACCTAATGGTGTCCTAACACCCCATCAGATGACCCAATGGAGAAAAAAAAAACCTTGGGAGAACCCAGGCTCAGTCGGGGGCCAGTTCTCCTCTGGCGTTTATGAACTAGAGGCCGAATTTTTTTTTATTTTTTTTATTAGCTTCATCTTGGGTCTGACAGAGAGTAACAATAACATGTAATATAGTGTACGTAATATAGATACATATACACTCATGATGTAACATACATTAATTCAGATTATGAAAATAAAAATACAAACATAATTATATGCACACATACACACACACAAAAAAACAAAAATAAAATCAAATAGGAATTTAAATTTTATGTTTTGTAAAAAAAAAAAAAAAAAATAGTAATAATAATAATAATAATAATAAAAAAATAAAAAAATAAAAAAAAAATAAAAAAAGGGGGGTAAAACAAATCGCCACTAATTATGTAGTTGTTGACTCCTTAAAGTACTCCAGAAAGGGGCCCCAGACTTTCAGAAATAATTTTGGCTTTTGTTTCACTGCGAACCGAATCTTTTCCATCCTAAGAGCATACAAAAGGTCAAAAACCCATTGGCGATAAGAAGGGGGAGCTGTTGCCTTCCAATTCATAAGAATAAGTCGCCTGGCCAGTAGAGTTCCAAAGGCTACACTGTCAGCCTGCAATGTGTTTAGATGAACAGGTTCCGGCAAGATACCAAATAGTACTGTTAACGGGTTGGGGTCTATTGTTAAAGAAAAAATAACAGAAAAGCATCCAAAGATTTTCCCCAAAAAATTAGACAATTTCGGACAAGACCAGAAAGAATGTGATAACGTAGCTGGTTCAGTTAAACAGCGGAGTCAGGTTGGGTCAAGATCTGGGAATATTCTGCTTAGTTTAACTCTAGACCAATGGACCCTGTGCACTACCTTAAATTGAATGAGGGTGTGCCTAGCATTTATAGATGATGAATGTATTCGGGCAACAATCAGATCCCAAACATTTTCCTCCAGCGTCAAATTCAGTTCCTCCTCCCAGAGCGCCTTCAGCGGACGCACTGAGGGGGACTGTTTTGTATTGATTATAGTAAATATTTTAGATATAACCCCCTTTAAAGAAGTATGGAGATCTAATATGTTATCAAGTATATTTTTAGATGGCAGAGAGGGAAAGTTTGAAAACTGCTTACGAATAAAGTTCCGTATCTGAAAGTATCTAAATAGATGTGAATTGGGTAGGTCAAATCTTTCTTGGAGTTGCGTAAAGGATGCAAAATTGTTATCTATGTATAGTTGATCAATTGTAGATAGGCCATTTTCCCTCCAGATATTAAAAGCCCCATCCATCAGAGAGGGTGGAAATAATAGATTACAAAAAACAGGCGCTGTAGTACAAGGGTCCTTAAGGTCCAACGCCAAACGTAATGGAGACCAAATCCTTAATGAATGTTTAACAACAGGGTTTTTTTTTACTAAAGTAGTATGCTTATAGGGAATTGGTACACATAATAAAGATGTCAAAGTTGCTGGAGTACAAGAGGCAGATTCCATTAGTACCCACTGAGACTTCTTTAATTGCAAATCCTGCTGCACCCAACATAACAGATTCCTAATGTTTGCTGCCCAATAATATGTTTGAAAATTTGGCAGAGCCAGGCCACCCAAACACTTTGGTTTCATAAGATGACTTTGATTAATTCGTTTTGACTTATCCCATATGAAAGAAGAAATATTCCGTTGCAGAACTGTGAAAAACAATTTTGGAATAAAAATAGGGAGGCATTGAAAAAGATATAAAAATTTAGGAAGTACATTCATTTTGATGATATTCACCCTTCCTATCAAAGAAAGAGGGAGACATTTCCAGGACATGAAGAGAGACTTCACATGATTATAAAGAGGATTAATATTGGCTTTGAATAGGTCAGAGTATTTACGAGTCACCTGAATCCCCAGGTATTTAAAACGATTTCTGACAACCTTAAATTGAAAATCTGAATATGAAATCTGAAGGGAAGATGAGTTCAATGGGAACAGTTCACTTTTACAGAAATTTAGTTTGTATCGAGAGAAACTACTAAAGACATTCAAAATGGAAAAAACTTGAGGAATTGAAATAAGAGGGTTAGACAAAAAAAGAAGAAGGTCGTCTGCATATAAAGAGACCTTGTGTACTATACCTGCACGGGTAATACCACAGACCTGCGCACTGGACCGCAGGGCAATTGCAAGGGGTTCAATGGCTATGGCAAATAGCAATGGGGAAAGAGGACAACCCTGTCTTGTGCCCCGTTGTAATTCGAAATATTCCGAAAGAACATTATTAGTACGTACAGAAGCTTTAGGGGCCGCATATAAAATTTTGATCCAAGAGACAAATGTAGAGCCCAATCCGAATTTTCCTAAAATCTGAAAAAGATAATTCCATTCAACACGGTCAAACAACTAGAGGCCGAATTTACAGTAACTGTAAGATAAAAAGTTTATATGAATGCCTGGCTATCTAGATGCGTCTTCAGTCTAGTTTTAAACTGGGAGAGCGAGTCTGAGCTATGAACAATATCAGGAAGGCTATTCCAGAGCTTCGGAACTAAATGTGAAAATGCTCTGCCTCCTTTGGTGGATCTGGATATCCTAGGAATGACCAGAAGCCTCGAATTTAGTGATCTTAAAGAGCGCGATGGATTGTAAGGCGATATAAGATCAGTTAAATAGACTGGAGCTAAACCATTTAGAGCTTTATAAGTCAAAAGCAATACCTTGTATTTAATACGGAACTTTATAGGTAACCAATGAAGTGATGATAAAATCGGTGTTATATGATCATATTTTCTTGATCTAGTAAGAACTCTAGCGGCTGCATTTTGGACTAACTGTAGCTTGTTTATTGAAGATGCAGGACAACCAGCTAATAAAGCATTAAGCCCAATTTATACTTCTGCGTCAAACTTACGCTGTAGCTACGGCGTAGGCTGTGTGTAGCGCGCGTACCCTCCGGTGTACCCTGACGTGCACCTCTCCAAAAATGTAACAACGCGTCAATTCTACGCGAATGCAAGCGCTGTGATTGGTCTGCTAGAACCCCTCCCTCGGGTTTCACATGCTCCCTCTGCATGTGTAATTGCGCGTCAACGCGGGCAACGACGCAGAAGTATAAATGAAAACCAACGCGTAGTGTATACCGTTGATGCTCCGGCGTAGGTTCGACGCAGAAGTATAAATCAGCCTTTACAGTAATCTAGTCTCGAGGTCATGAATGCATGAACTAACTTTTCTGCATCAGAGACTGATAGCATATTACGTAGCTTAGCAATGTTTCTAAGGTGGAAAAAGGCAGTTTTTGTAACATATGAAATATGCTTTTCAAAAGACAGGTTGCAGTCTAATGTAACACCCAGGTCTTTTACTGTAGCGGATAAAGTAACAGGGCATCCTACTATGTTAAAGTCGTGCTGTGAAAGGTTTTGTGGACGGTTTTTAGAACCGATAATTATTACCTGTGTCTTGTCTGGATTTAATAAAAGAAAATTACGCGTCATCCAATCTTTTATATCTTTAACACAATCTGTCAATTTGGATAATTTAGCGTATTCATCTGGCCGTGATGAAATGTATATTTGAGTGTCATCAGCATAACAATGGAAACTAGTTCCATGTTTCCTTAGAATATTACCAAGTGGCAACATATATATTGAGAATAATAAAGGGCCTAACACAGATCCCTGCGGCACTCCATAGTTTGCCGAAGTTATAATCGATTTTTCTCTATTTAAGTAGACAAAATGGTAGCGGTCAGATAAGTATGACCTGAACCAGCTTAATGCTTGTCCTTGAACACCAGTGTAATTTTGTAGTCGATCTAAGAGTATTGTGTGATCTATAGTATCGAACGCAGCACTAAGATCAAGTAAAACTAGTACTGAGATACAGCCTTGGTCCGAAGCTAAAAGTAAATAATTTGTGATTCTAACAAGCGCAGTTTCGGTGCTATGATGTGGCCTGAATCCAGACTGAAACTTTTTATAGATGTCGTTTTCTTTCAAGAAAGAGCCGAGTTGAGCGGACACAACTTCTTCTAATATTTTTGACATAAATGGAAGATTCGAAATGGGTCTGTAATCTGCTAGGTTATTTGGATCTAATTGTGGTTTCTTAATAAGAGGTTTTATAACTGCCAGCTTGAACGTTCTTGGAACATGACCTAAAGATAAAGATGAGTTAATAATATTGAGAAGAGGCTCTTCCACTATAGGTAACACTTCTTTCAGTAGTTCAGTTGGTATAGGATCTAATAAACATGTTGTTGTTTTAGATGAAGTGATAAGTTTATTTAACTCTTTTTGTTCTATGGTAGTAAAGCATTGTAATTGTTCTTGGGGGTGATAATTGCGGCCGAATTATAAGGTGCGAGCAAAGATCGAACGTTTACGATTTTGATTCTGATGCTTTCAATTTTCTCGGTGAATAAGTTCATGAAATCATTACTACTAAACTGTAACGAGGTATTTTGTTCAGACGACGTCTGTTTATTTGTTAGTCTAGCCACGGTATTAAATAAAAACCTTGGATTATTTCGGTTGTTTTCTATTAATTTGCTGAGGTGCTCAGCCCTGGCCGTTTTAAGTGCCTTTTTATAAAGTGACATACTGTCTTTCCACGCGATTCTAAAGACCTCTAAATTAGTTTTTTTCCATTTACGCTCTAAATTACGGGTTTCTCTCTTTAAAACATACGTAGTATTATTGTACCATGGTGCTATACTTTTTTCTCTGACCTTTTTTAATCTAATGGGTGCAACAATATCCAATGTTCTAGAGAGAATGGTGCTCATAGTGCTAGTTAGTTCGTCTAATTCATCTGTTTGTTTGGGTTCAGGCAGCAGCTGAGACAGATCAGATAAGCTATTTGAGAAATGATCTATGGTGGATGGACGAATTGTTCTACCTGGTCGATAACGTGGCGCAGCATGACATATTACAGCAGTGCGTAATATGCCAGTTACCAAGTAGTGGTCAGTGACATCATCACTTTGTGGAATGATATCTATATCGGTTGGATCGGTTCCATATGATATAATTAAATCGAGTGTATGATTAAGACGATGAGTTGGTCCGGTGACGTTGTGCTTGACCCCGAAGGAGTTTAATAAATCTGTAAACGCAGCCCCTAACGCATCATTTAAATTATCTACGTGTATGTTAAAATCTCCAACAATTAATGCTTTATCGACGTTGACCAAAAGATCTGATAGAAAGTCAGCAAACTCTTTTAGGAAATTGGCGTAAGGCCCTGGAGGTCTATATACGGTAGCCAATGCTAGAGATAATAGGGATTTTTTTCTTACATCTAAGAGCGTAACATTTAGCACTTCAAACGAATTAAACCTATGACGAGTTTTCTGAGTAACATTAAGGATATCTCTGTAGATTGTTGCAACACCGCCGCCACGACCGATCAGACGGGGCTCATGCTTATAACAGTATCCTGGCGGAGTAGACTAATTTAGACCGAAATAATCATTTGGTTTAAGCCAGGTTTCAGTAAGGCACAGAACATCGAAATTATTATCTGTGACCATTTCATTTACAATAATCGCCTTAGGTGTGAGCGATCTAATGTTTAGAAGACCTAGCTTTAGAAATTGTTTTTGTTCACTAATAGCGAGATTTTTTGTTTTAATAACAATTAGATTTTTTCTAGATCCCGCAGTAGATTTATTATTTGATCTTAGTAAACGAGGAATAGACACAGTTTCTATGCAATGTTCTACACTAGTATTAATATCAATTAAATTGGTGCAGTAGAGACTGTGATTAGGATTTTTGGTTACTAGTCAAATGGTATTTCACATCTTGGAGATGTTATCAGACAGAAGATCTGCCCCGATTCTACTTGGGTGTAAGCCATCAGCGCGGAAGAGCCTTGGTCGCTCCCAAAACAGATTCCAATTATTTACAAAAATCCGTTTCTGCTCATTGCACCATGACAATAACCATTCATTTAGTGCGAATAATCTACTGAACTTTTCATGCCCTCGTCGGTACGTAGGAAGCGGTCCAGACACAATAATCGATGTTTCAGGCGATGTGCTGCGTACCGTATCGATAAGGCTCCTGAAGTCTTTCTTCAGAACCTCTGTCTGTCACAGCCTAATGTCGTTAGCTCCCGCGTGCAGCACAACAGCTCCGACGTGCTCGTCACCGTTCAAGATCTCAGTTACCCGCGCAGTGATATCGAGAACACGAGCACCAGGAAAGCAGTGACTGTGCACCTTACTTCTACCTAACGTAGCGTGGACGTGTCGGACGGTGGAATCGCCGATGATCACAGCATCGGGTTCCGTTTCGCGAAGCGGGGAGAAGCGGTTCTGAGTGGAGATCTCGAAAACCGGGAGGGGCGAAAAGATTCTTGTCCTGGCTCGCGGCTTCCACGGAACCACCCAGGCCTCGTGGTGGAGTGTTGGAGCCGGAGTGAATGAAATCATGGCTGATCGTGACCTGGACGCTCGGGACCAACGCTGAGAAACGCACGGAGTAGACGAGGTCAGCGTCAGCGAGTTACTAACGTTAATCACTGATCCGTGTGCATCAGCGCGTGATGTTTCAAGAGCTAAACGCCGGTCTCAGATTCAGATTTGTTCTCATCTGCACCAAAAGGTAGATAACATACACCTGATATATTCGCCATTTTAACAGATGGACAGTAAGTTAGCAATGATGCAACCAGTGATGCTATTAATATTTATATTAATTTATGACTCAAGTTTTGGATAAAAACCGTCTTTTTAGTGGTATGGGTGTAATGTAGACGCACGATAGACGGGAAAACAAACAAACTCACAGCAGGCAACGAGGCTGATAAAAGCAGTCGATCGCAGGGCGAACAGCAGTGAAGCGGTGTCTCGCTCTACGACCAACAACCAATGTTCAAACCGTATTTGCGCAAACAAACAAACTCACAGCGGGCAACGAGGCTGACAAAAGCAGTCGATCGCAGGGCGAACAGCAGTGAAGCGGTGTCTCGCTCTACGACCAACAACCAATGTTCCAACCGTATTTGCGGTTCCAGCCGTATAATGGCTTGAGACGCGTCTGGCCAACAGTCCGAGTTGTAATTATGAGTTAAATGATGGTTCAGAACAGAAGAGAGAAATACGGAAAAACAGAAGGAAATACGAAGCTAATACGAGGCTTAGACAGCCACGACGCAAACAAACTCACAGATCACAGCAGCCAGCGAGGCGGAATACACTTCATACTACAAACAACTAGCAGTATACTCTCCTTACCGTCTCGGGTGCTCGCATCCGGTTTCAGGGAGCGGTGACGGAAGCACGTTAACGACGCATCAGTTCACAAAAAGTGACGCATAACAGGCAGCACAGACATTACTGTTATTATAGCCAAGGGGCGCAGATAATAGGCTGGAATGGCAAATAAAAATAACGAAAGCAAAATCGCCCTGCAATCCCCCATTAAAGACTTCAGGCGGCGTCCGAAATCAAATACTGTGTAGTATGAAAATCCGGATGTACTACATTCATCATGCTTTCATTAACATGTGACCTACCAGCTTTATGTTGCTTCACTGAGCACACTTTGGAGATTATCACGTGAAACGAAACGATACCCAATCAGAAAGCGAGCAGACGGAAGACTCACCTCCAGCTCACGCTGTAACATGTAAAGTTCACAACGTCTTCACAACTTCATCTAGACATTTTTTTTCTCGCAAATTTTCTGTAAAAAGCAGTTGATCGCGGCACTCCACACACTAACACACTTAAATTTATGATTTCTTATTGTCATATTTGTGGTCTTTCACATTTTGAAAATCTTTTAAGATTTTAAAAATCTTTATGTGTGGCCCCAGCTGTAAGCTTTGTTTGTTCCTGTGTTGACCTAATTGCTAGTCTGTTTTTTCTTTCTTTCATTTAGTTCACCTTTTGTCAATTAATTAGCCTGTTAGTCATCATTTGGTTTAGTATTTATGTTTCCTTAGGTCAATCCCCTGTCTTAACGTCGTGTTTGGTGAGTGTTGCTATCTGTCTCTCTGTATTCCCCTGAGTAATTTGGATTAAAGGGGTGGTTGATTATGATTTCAGTTTTCTAACTTTAGTTAGTGTGTAATGTCAGGGCCGTGCACAGACATTTTGAGGGGCAGTGGCCTAAACCAAAAAAGGGGCACTAAGGGGGTGGTTGCTTGTTAACACAAATTATCCAGTTATTACAAAATATACATTTAAAAGAGAAGACAGCACACGCTCAAATACATTTTAGACTTTATTGTAGATGTTTTGATATAACTTTTTCTCCCTGTGTACATGACTGTGGCTGCCTCACTCTCCATTTCTTCCTGTTCTGCGTCTGTCTCTTCCCTCTCTGTCTCATTGTATTGCCGTTCTTTCTCATTCTGAACTTTTTCTGTCTCTGGCTCAGTTCCAAGACCTTCACTTTTACTCTGTTGAGTTGATTCTGAGGCAGTTTTATCTTAATATAGAGAATGAATAACAAACCTGTTACAATCATATTTTAAATACAATTGTTAGGCTTAGTGCTAATTCAATTTATATTCTTGTACTATAATTACTTTTCCATTCAAATAATTTAAGGTCTATCTTTCTTGTTATCAAACTCTAGCATCTTCAGAATCCTTTCCTGTCAGCCAGTTTAACAACACTTACCTGTAAGTGTCTGATTTGGCTGCTCAATGGGCTCTCCCTCACTCTCTGAGCCTGCCTCTGCCTCATCTTCAATGGAGTAATAAGTAATAGACATTTAATTTCATATTAGCATACAGCATAAATCTACTATGCTAACATACAACTCATATAGAGCCTATGATGTGTTAGTCTTAACTAAGACAAGTGATAATGGGAAATATCCTTACAAGAATTAAACTGACAAACTGTTGGCTAACTGTTCTATTTGATTATTTATTGCTGGAGCTTTGAATCCAAGTTTGCAGTGTTGAGCTGCCTTTAGCAGCCTCCCTTCGGTCTTTCTCTCTCTGTCTCTGTCATGTTTTTTGTGAAGGCATTGCTTATTGGTGGTCTACAAAGCGTGCCAGAAACAGAAAATTTAGTTATTTGTATTAGATCTGATCGAGAGTACAATCGTTTGATTAGACAAGCAGCTAATTCTAAGAACGTGGATATGTTGTACAAGTTGTTAGCACTAGTAGAAGACCAAGAGCAAAACATTACCGACATAAATACAAAAAAAAACCCTAAAAAAATGAATAATTTCACAGATTCAACCACTGTCTTGCATAGCTTACCTGTTAATGCGACAGCTTTCGTGAACTGTCGTGTTCACTCTCAGTTTCAAGAAAGCGCCGCAGACACATACTGGGAGTGATGCTGCGGAGCGAGCGGGAAAACCTGGAGCGGATTAGCGGAATCAGCGGAATGCTTTGAGCAGAGCGGATCGAAGCTGAGCGGAGGGGGTGGGGAAGAGGGGCACCTCAGTCGACGAGGGCAGATGGGCAGTGGCTCTAGCCACCGGGCCACCCCCCTGTGCACGGCCCTGTGTAAGTTGCTGTTTGAGCATTATGTAAAGTTACAACACTCAAAGTTCTAAGCATTTTCTTTTACAGAAATCACTTTTTAAGGACTACAACAAACGCCTGTTAGGGACTATACGAGTTTCCTCCCGGGTTAGTGACATCACAAACCCTAAAATTTACATAAACCCCGCCCCCTGGAACTCGCAACAAAGGGAGTGAGGCCATGATGAGAAGAGTATGAGTTGTAGTAGAGCACATATGTGAGTCTGCTCAAGCTGTCGCATCTATCTTTTTACATTTATTTCAAAACAGTACATAACACAAAAGCAATAGTATGTCTTTGTGTAATACTCTGTGGGCATCTTACAACAGTTCCCACATGAGCGATTTTATAGATTATCATGACAGAATATGCTAATCAATGACTTGAAGATAGTTAACTCCACATCATCTACATACATTCATCAACTAACCATTCAGAATCGTCCAGTTGCATTCTACATATTGTCACTTCCTCGAGTCTCTCTATCATTGTCCGACTGGTTTGAAAATAAAAGGCAGAACAGTTTCTGACATTTTAATGCGTGTCTGCAAGCTGCTAAGAACGAGCTCTTGAAGCACCGCCCTCTGTGCCGGAAGCAGCAGCTCATTTGCATTTAAAGGGACACAAAACGACGCGTTTTTGCTCATCCTCAAAAAGGGACAATTTTTACATGCTACGAAAAGTGATCTGTGGGGTATTTTGAGCTAAAACTTCACATACACACTCTGGTCCACCAGAGACTTATTTTACATCTTGTAAAAAGGGGCATTACCACCCCTTTAAAAGACTGTTCTCTTTGTTAATTCATCTTTGTGAATATTCTTGGGCAAAGTACCATGACAAAAGACAGGACCGATAACAGCATATATTTTGCGGCGTTTACTTTTTTGTTTGTTTTTTCTCTTTGTCACCATGGACCTTCCTGCTGTCCAGTTATTATGCCTGGAGCAGAGGGACCGCTCCCTGGAAATTCACACCATAGAATTCATCGAACTGACAAACCTGATGGTCTGAGCAAACCTGCCAGGGAGTGTTCCTCAACAAGATTTCACCGGTGTGTGGAGTGGATGCTGGTAAACAACAACTCGGTATTCACCACCAGCCTTGTGGAGCCTACCAGCACTCCTCCACCTAACACAGCACCCAGTCAGCAAACACCTAGCCAAATGAAGCTACAGCCTGATTCCACCGCAGACACAGAGCCTATACCTGCTCTGGAGAGAGACCCCGGAGTCTGTGCCCAATATAATGTCTGATCAAGTCGGCAACAATGCCCGTTGCCGAGGAGGGAGTACTTGTTGAGTTTGAGGGTATGGATGGAAGCCAACACTCCCGCCGCTGCGTGTAAGGTTAATATGGACTATGGGGACTATGGACTTTTTTGGAGGAGGACTTAATAGACTGGTTTACGGAGGCTATAACCGAAAATTTCCTATTTCATTGACAATACCAAATTCAAACATCCCTGTATCTCCAGTACTACCTGTTTCTCCAGTGCCCTCAGTATCTTCAGATTGCCCACCCAGCCTCCCTCTCTCACCTCTATTTAACCTGCATATTTCATCAGCTCTTTCTCCTCTGGTCCCTGTCTAGCCTTCAACTCATCCTCAGCTGTTTCCCTGCAGTACTGCTGATTCGCCTCAGGTCTTCCAGTCTCTAGTAATGCCTTGGCTTGAGGATCCCCTGTCTCTGCCTTCAGCCACAGAGCCCCGGACTCCACCTTGGTCCTCCGACAAATCGGCTCCACCTTAGCTCAAATGCTCCCTCTGCTCCCATCATTCCACCTGCTCCACCAGGCTCCCTCATCCCACCTGCTCCACCAGGCTGCCTCAGCTCCACCAGGCTCCCTCACTCCAAATGCTCCACCAGGCTCCCTCAGCTCAACCAGGCTCCCTCACCCCACCTGCTCCACCAGGCTCCCTCATCCCTCCTGCTCCACCAGGCTTCCTCAGCTCCACCAGGCTCCCTCACTCCAACTGCTCCACCAGGCTCCCTCAGCTCAACCAGGCTCCCTCACCCCACCTGCTCCACTAGGCTCCCTCATCCCACCTGCTCCACCAGGCTCCCTCATCCCACCTGCTCCACCAGGCTCCCTCAGCTCCACCAGGCTCCCTCACCCCACCTGGTCAGACATCAACCTGGTTCCACTTTGGGGTTACTGGCTGCCGATTGTACTTCTGCCTTCCATCCCTCTGGCTCCACCGTTGTCTTCAGTCTTACTGGCTCCACATTGGCCTTCCAGATCCCCGTCTCCGCCTTGGCCCTCACGACCTTCGATGTCACCCTGGCTCCGTGTCTCCTAGGTTCCGTTTGGGTCTCCATCATGGCTGGCTCGTCACAGGAGTATCCCTGGTTACTTCTTCCAAGTTCTACATCTACCATGGCTCCTCCCTCCTGCAACTCCGCCCTGGAACTGCATGCTGACTGTGGTCTGGGTTTACATCTGGCTCCTCCTGCTCCTGGCTTTCCCCTGGCTCCTCCCACTCTCCACTCCCCCATGGACTAATTCTTTGGACTTGGTTAATGTTATGCCCTTTTTATGTTTCTCAACCTCCTCCAGAACCCCCTCCCTCCCTCCTCTGTTGGACCTTGTACGACAAGAGGATGCGCCTTTCCAGAGGGTGGAATACTGTCAGGAGTATGCTTTGTTTGTTCCTGTCTTAACCTAATTTTTAGTCTGTGTTAGTTTCATTTAGTTCTCCTGCTATCAATTAATTAGCCTATTAGTCATCTTTTAGTTTAGTATTTATAGTAACTAAAAAGAATAGTATAGTATTAATCTATGTTTCCTGAGGTCAATGACCTGTCTTAATGGCATCTACGTTAATATTAGTCTCCCTGTTTATCCAGAGGTATATCGCAGTCCGCCGGATCCAAGCCGTATCCAAGCCGTATCCAGATCTGATGAAGGACATGCGCCTGGACACGATGACAATGCAGTTCTGAAGTGTCAACTAGTCTCTCACCTGTGAAGGCCTCCTTCCCTTCTCCTCTGTACAGATAAAATGTTTTCAAAATAATTCCAGTTCACATGGCTACGCGGAAGCGATAAAAAAAAATCTGTATTATACATTTTACACAACCGCACATACCTATAGACTAAACACATAATACGCATGTGAACGCCGTCAGCGTTTTCACAGATTCACATTTTACGAGTTTATGCAGAGATGATAACTTTTTTCAAAATTTTTCAGTGCTTGCACCTGGAACCTTTTTCAAGGTTTGCGTTCTCAAGCCACCAGGCACTGTTGTTGTGCGAATGAGCAGGCCGGAGTGTGTTAAGGGTTTTCTGTTAGAACGGTGTTGTGTAAGCGGCCCCTACGTTAATAACTAATGATCTTTGCAACGGAAGTGAATCAGTCAAAACAAAATTTCGCAGGACAATAACTTAAAGCTGCTGTAAAGCCAAAACAATCTCTGTTACTTTTATTTCCTATTATCACTGTAAAGCTGCTTTGAAACAATCTATATTTTTAAAAGCGCTATATAAATGAAGGTGACTTGACTTGACTTAATTGGTGAGTGTTGCTCCCTGTCTCTCTGTATTCCCCTGAGTAATTTGGATTAAAATACTGTTCTCTTTGTCAATTCGTCTTCGTGAGTATTCTTGGGCACCATACCGTGACACCAGCTTTAGCTTTACCGGATATACGATCGATCTATGCGTTGCCAGCTGCATGCCCTGAGAAGTTATAACAGACAGGTTCTTCCCTTACATCACTGGTCCTGTGATCATGTGATCATCATCACAAAGAAAACTGACAAAAAGTTGTTTATATACATTTAGAGAAAAGTTTGTTAAACTCAAAATAAATAGAAAGCTCCATATATTCATCAAGGTTAATTCATTTAAACTAATTTGTATGATATGATTTTCCCCTACAATTACGTTTAAAAATTAGAGTTTGCAGTGAAGAAAAGATCAAAGAAAATGAACACAATAAATATCAGCAAAAGACATTTGAGGCAAATTTACATTGATTGTGAGTCAAGGTCAGATTGATTTCAGATCAAAGTCACTAAATACAGATACAGTAGCCTATTTAGTATTTCAGGTGTAATTTCATGACTAGTGCACATACCCACCAAATAAGAACGTAAGATGGATCATTAGGAAGAAAAGCCTTAGGAGATCCATCATTAAAGAAAAATTAATGATTAGTCTTGTAACTTTGCATTCTAGTTGGCATATTAGACCTTTGGTCTTTTTTCTGCTTTAGTTTTGCTTCTTTCAGCAAATAACTACAATCCACATGATCTCTTCACTGAAAGTCACTCCAACTTTCTACCAACAAAATACAAAATCTATTTACCTAAGCACATTTACTTAAAAGAAAAAACTACCCAACAGTCAAACTTTATAAGACAGCTTCAACACACCTGTGGTTATTGGGTTGTTAAGTTGTAAATTGTAATAATCATTATCCTGTACCTTTGCCTTACTGAACCTGAATAACAATATGACACACACATACTGATTCCTAATATGTTTTTAATGTGGCACCACAGAACCACTATAGAGGCTTTAGTTCATTTTGTTGTGATAGGTTGGCGTTGGTACATTTATATAGCAGAAATAGAATGAGTAGAATTTATTCTACCTATGCTTGGAACAAAATCTTACCATGCACACTGTATATTATATAGGCATACTATATATATATATATATACTGTATATCGCCTTACCATGCCTTGCCTTGCAAAACTTGAGGCCTTGGCTTACAGTATTTTCATTGTTGGTGAAGAAATATGCAAACTGGCCAATTATTGTCAAAAATGTAAGCTGCTCAATAGTAATAACTTGTTTAGGACTAATGTATAAAAGCTACGTAACATGACGGTAATATGCCATTCAGGATATAGTCATGGACTTCAGCCACTGATAATAAGAGTCAGCAAGAAGTAACAGATTTTGCCCCTTATCTTTCTAACTGTCATAATATCAGATTTAACAGTGCAGTGAACCTCAGTATTTCCATGATTCATCAGCCAGTCATCTTTATTTCCTGAAACATTCCCCGTTTCATTTATTTATTATTCTCTTTACTTTTGTATAGAGAAAGTATTGATATATGTTAGAGAACAGTAGTATATTTCATATGGTTACAGTATTAAAAAAAAATCCTTTCAGAATGGAATTACTTTCTGTTATGTCTTCAATGTTAAATATTTATGGGTCTTTGTTATTGTCAAGGACTGTATTTACTTTGCAATCAGAAATGAGATTGATGTCTGGGATGTTAGAAAAGGAAGTGAACATTCAACATTTGGTGGTGACTTTTTCTTACACTGTAATAAATAAGTAGAATCAACCTGGTTATACAAATTCATTTAAACTTAAATTATGTTAAACTGGCTTAAAAAGTAACACATTACAAGTAACCTGAATTATGTAATTAGATTACTTTTCTCAAGTAACTAAAGTACTGCATTACTTGAATAAAAACAGTGAAATGCAAACTCAGAATATTATGCAAACCTGCAATAATTATATACTTTATGTATTTAATCTCACTTTATTAACCAGTCTTTGCTGCTGACCTTTGATGATCCAGTTCAACCTTTCCAATAAGCAAAAAATCTTTAGATAATCATCACATTTATGTTTCACTCTTTTATTTTTATTGTTGAACTTTCTTATCTTGCGACCTATTCTTCTGCAATCCAGAATGGCAGCCGCTGAAAGGTTTGTTAGAGCTGCGTCCTCTACTGTACAGACGTCAATTTGCATTTCCTTCAGCCTGAGGCTTATTCATTCACTTTTGGTGTGACAGGACCATTACAGTTGCCAAAATAGAACGTGTTATTAATAGAATGTTATTAAAAAAAAAAAAAAAAAAAAACAGCCCAGGTGAAATAAGGTAATGCTAAAGTAGTTAATTACATAACTTTATTACATAACTATAAGGTTTGGATATGAAAGTTTACACCAAGACAAATTCCTAGTGTATGTAAATATTTGACAAATAAAGCTCATTCTGATTCTGAACTTATATATTTAGTACTTAATTTATTAAGTAACGTTATTCTTTCCGGAAAAAAAGTAAATAAGTAACGCCATTAGTTACTTTTTTAGGGAGTAACGCAATATTGTAACTTTCCCCAACACTGTGTATAACATAAAAAAGTTGCTTAAATTATTTTGATGAGTTAAAGTAAGTTGCCATGACTTACTGATTTTTTTTTACAGTGAGTAATTTTTACAGTGATCTTTATACTGTAAATTTAATTAGCTGCAGAATACAGGAAAACGTGTATTATGTGAATTATACAACAATTTAGCAGATGCATTTGCCAGTATAATACTGTAATGTTTCTACTAAATTACTAGATTGTGTGAATTAATAGGTACACACTAAAAAATGCTGGGTTGTTTCAACCATGTTTGGGTCAAATATGGACCAACCAAACAATTGGTTTACATTTTGAAACCCAACAGTTGGGTTTGTTTGTGTTTGACCCAAACACGGGTTGAAACTACCCAGCATTTTTAGAGTGTAAAATACTGTTTATAATTGTTGCATATATGTGCTGAAGTTTTTATTTTTGCTGTAGATATTGTTTTTTTTTTTGGAAGGGTAACCTTTTGGCATCATAAGTTATTTCTGAAAATACTTAGTAAGCACCTTAGTTCTTCTGAGTATACACACGTTTAACATTCAATACCATAATAACGGTTGTTGTTTTCCCCGCCAATATTAATATTTTTGATTTTTACAACTTTCATAAAATCATATCCCTACACTCCACACTTTTAGAGTTCTTTTGTTAAATACCTTGTGTCAGGCTTACAAGTGGAAAATTCTATTTTTCAAGTGTACATCTCTTCAGACATCACACATTTCTTCTAAATGTAACAGAGTCTGTAAAAAATGACAAGTGAAAGTTTTGGACACGTGAGATTGGACAGGAGGGGCTCTGATATGGACTGTGCTCAAAAACTCTGCACTGTGAGGCAACACTCACATTTTCACACACCGCTTGGGATCTACACATGCAGGTAAGATTTCATTACTGATACTGTGAATAACGTGAAGATTCAGTTAGTTCTGTTCGGTCATTATTCAGTTTTATATGCTTCACAGTCAAAGTCAAGATAGTTTAAAGAGACACTTTGTGTTTTTGTTTAAGATAAGAGAATACAAAAACATTTTAATTAAGAAAGTTTCATAACTGGCATAATTTCAGTAAAATTCATTAACTAAAATGATTTTTGAAAAAGAGCCTTTAAAAAAATTAGAGAGATTTTAAGAAAGACATGTTGTTGGTTTTACTGAGTTTACAAGTTCACATTTTATAGGAGCACATATTGTCCATTAGTCATTTTAAGTGAACATCATAAAAGCAAGATAAGAGTATTTACCAGATATTACGTGCTTATAATGGAAGGTTTGAGATAAGTAATATGACTTCTGAACATTAAAAATCAGAGGATTGTAATATAAACTAACCAGTTTTTAGACATTAGGCCTAAAAATAGTCAACCTCTTTCCAAATGAAATTATATAGGCTCTAAGCATTTGTTACATAGTCTTTAATTAATATATTTTAAATACCTGTATTGTTATTGTATCACTCTGGTGGCTCTCAATAGCACTCCAGCTGGTGACCATTACAGGTATACATTTTTTTTTTTATTATCATCATTATTATTTCCTGATAACGGAAGCAATGTAAGTCTTCCACAAATGAATAAAATAAGAAAAATGAACCATTGAAAATTTACTTTCACTGTCAGTGTCTAAGTGCAGGGCACTTGGCATGCTTTTTTATTGCCTTTTCCCCATCACATATTTTAGTAATCATCATACATTTGAAAGCTTAAAACCTAAAAATTCATCCAACTGGACATACTTTAAAACCTTTTAGCGGTTTCATTTTTGTGATATCAACTTCAAATTCAGAACACAACTTGTTTAGACATATGGCTTTGATTTTCTAGCAACTTTAGTGTCCAAATTATTTAGTGAAATATATATATATTGTATCAATTAAAAATGTTTAGTTCAGTACATTTGTTTTACAGTCAATTTAAAGTTATATAACATTTTTGCTTTCATTTCATAGTACCTAAATCTGAGTGCTTTAAATAGGCATAATGAAGAAAACTGGTCACATTTCAACATTTAATTTAGAATAAGGAAAATTATCTGATGGAAATTGAACTAAAAGGGGTTCAAAAGAATGATTAATAAAAAAGATAAAAAAATGAATAATACACTTAAATGAATAAAATAGAGAGAAAATGCTTAGTATATAGTTGACTATTGAACTTAAATGTCCAACTTAACTAAACTAAACTTAAGTTAACTAAACTTAATATTTTAAGTCAAGCAGGAACACTTTAATACAATGAATTACAATGAATACTTTAAGTTGAAACAACACATTATTTCTTATTCTAATGTAGAATTTTACGTTGTGATAAACAATCACAGCAATCATTTTTAACATGCAATCATTTATGTCTTTATGCTTTGCTTTTTCTAAGTGGTTTATGGACTGACCAATAAGTACTTTGAGCTGCATTTTATGTGCAAATAAAATGTATTATTATTATTATCTCCTGATAACAGAAGCACTGTAAGTGTTAAGTCTTAAGGCAAGGCATGTTTAATTTGTATAACATATATCATACACAGTGCTTTTAGAGCATAATGAACAAAACTAAAAAATAAAACTGATCGTGATTAAACATTATTTGTAATTTTATTATTTAAAGAAAATTAACGGGTTTAAAAGAATGAATAATAGCCTAAAGAAAGATAGAAGAGTTAAAGAGCAACATGGTGCTTAATTAGAGAATGCACATCTGTTTCTCTTAAATATATCCATTATTAACATCATTCTAAAGATAGACATGCTGCATATATGTGTGTTATTATTACATAATCACCTATATTATTTGTCTCAGGATGTCCTGTAACAAGGTGCTATCCTTTCTGAAGAGCCTATCGAGGCGAAAGCCACTGGAGCCCGATGGTGAAGAGTCCAACTTTAAGCGTTGCTTATCCACACTCGACCTAGTGGCCCTTGGGGTGGGAAGTACACTCGGGGCCGGGGTCTATGTCCTTTCTGGAGAGGTTGCCAGAACAGTTTCTGGGCCCAGCATCATTGTGTCATTCTTCATTGCTGCAGTGGCGTCTGTGTTTGCGGGGTTGTGCTATGCAGAGTTTGGCGCCCGGGTTCCCAAGACTGGCTCTGCCTATCTGTACACCTACGTCACCGTCGGAGAAGTTTGGGCCTTCATCACCGGCTGGAATTTACTGCTGTCGTACATCATAGGCAAGAACAAACATTATATGCCCAACATTCATTGACCATGGATTGTTCAAAATTCTGGGAATAATTTTTTTTTTATTGATGTGTCCTTCCGCTTTGATAAGATATCCTAAGATAAGATATCGGTGCCTTGAAACACACAACCAAACCAATGTTCTTCCGCAAGACGCATGCTGTTAATATATTTTGAGTATAATCACAAAATGTATAGACATAATATTGCAGAATCAACCAAGCCTGCATTTCCAAAAGAATCATAAACATAGTAGACCGTCGACATTTATAGGGATATCTATCTGACAAGATTTATTAATTTATTTCATGGCTCCCTAAATAGTTATATGGCTTATAATGAACTTGCTTATCAAATGTCTGTAATGTATAAATGAATTGCTTGATCTGAATGACTTTATGACAGGCACATCCAGTGTTGCCAGAGCATGGAGTGGCACTTTCGATGACTTGATTGGAAATAAGATTGCCAGTTATTTGAGTGAAAATATCCCAATGAATTTACCTGGCCTCGCTTCGTATCCAGACTTCTTTTCTGCTGGCCTTATAATGGTTTTGGCAGGCAAGTAAGATTTACAGTAAATTTATTGTTATTATTTAAAACAAAGTAATACAATTCAAAATGAGTCAGATTTGTGTTATTTGTTGTCATTTCTCAGGTATCCTTGCATTTGGGGTGAAGGAGTCTGCCATTGTCAATAAGATCTTTACAGCTGTAAATATATTAGTTCTGGTTTTTGTCATCATTACTGGGTTCATCAAGGGAGACCTTGGAAATTGGCAGATAACACAGGAGGACATTTTGAACTACACAATAACCGCGTATGTTACTTTATGACATTTACAGAGCATTTGTGGTTATGGTAAAACTTAAAACTGCATACATGACACCGTTTCCAAATAAAAACTTTATGTGTCTTAGCCGTTGATTTACACAACAACTGCGTTTTTGGGGCCTGAAAACAAAAACTTTTGTTACAAAATACAAAATACAAGTTTTTGAAAACGAAAATGTTATCTCTGTGTAAACTACAAAAATGTGAATTTGTGAAAAGATTGACGTCATGCGTATGTGTATTATGTACATAGTCATAGATGCAAGTGTTTCTTTACAGTGACGTCGTCATCTACTGGCCTGGCAGCAGAATACAGCATTTTTAATCAGTTTCGTTTTCAATCAATCAGTTTTGACAATGGTGTCGTCTGTACGCAAAAAAAATACAAAGGAAAAACATCATTGTCATGTAAACGTACCCTTAGATCTGTGACTCTACAAAAAAATGTAATTGACAATTTTAAAGCCTCTTTGATAATGTGTTTGCTTGTTTTTAATTACTACACTATCTGCTACGTTGAAATAGGTTTTAACAGGGCTTTTTTTTTTTTGTTTAGAAATCTTTCAGTTTCAAATGAAACTTTATCCAGTTTTGGAGCTGGAGGATTCTTTCCCTTTGGTTTTGAGGGAACGTTTGCTGGAGCTGCTACCTGTTTCTATGCCTTTGTGGGATTTGACTGCATTGCAACCACAGGTAGGCTACTTCATCAATATAGTGCAATAGTCTGGTTCCAGAAGCAAAACCTCCATTAACTTTCTCCAAAGGGAAATTGATTTTTAACAAAACCTTTTAAAGACTGCCCTAATGTGAGAACTGAGGTTGTTAATCGATGATATGCTTTTGCTGAAGCCATCAGGTCATATTTCAAAATGATCGTGTTTAACAGTTGAATTTGCGGTAAAAAAAAAAAAGAAAAGAAAAAAAAAGTAGGCTACATTACCCATGATGATGTACAGAAACTTGCACGCGCGGGGAGCAAAAGAGCTCTGCCAAGCACCGCAAATGACATAATTGAGTTGGTCTCGCTTTATATGCTCTCAAAATACTTAAATATTTGTATATGCATATTTTGCAATTAACTTAAAATATAGATATAATTTCTTTAGATATAATTAACTACTTTAAATTAATAGTTGTATTTCTCTTCGTCGTTTTTAAGTTAGATTATGTCGCAAATTATGCTTTATGGGATGTTTGTAGTTCTTTCACTAAAGCGGTAAAGTACACAGTTTTGTATCTTTGTCCAATTTTCAAATACGTTTTTTCTTCAAATTAAAGTTTGTAATGTTGTGATTCTCCTCATAGTGATTATCATCTGGTTCATGCCTTAAAATGCTTTAACAAAGACTTATTTAAAACCAGTGGCGGATCTAGAAAATTTTACATGGGGGGGCAAAGGGGTCTTGGCAGGGTGGCAGGGGTAGACGGTGGGAATCCCTATGTGAATTGCTTTAACAAAACAAACACAAAAACACAGTAGTTATTGTTTAATCATGCCCTTACACACTACAAAGGTTTTTAATTCACAACAGGAATAAGCCCAGTGCAGTGTTCAAACAAAACAAAACAAAACTGTGCATCTTTTAAAAAGTAAAAGTATAAAAAGCTAAATGAAAATATTAAAAAAAGTACAAGTACATTGTGTCCAAGGACTTTTAGCCTTAATGGTTAGGCTCCAGCTACTTTCTTCAACTACTCTTGCCTGCAAAAGTCAATATGTGAAAACCTCTGGTTATCCTTGTATTACATTACACTGTAGGGCCATGAAGCTAATAATAGCCTACAGTATATAACAAATATAAAATCAGAAAGATTTATCACATGCACACACACCAGTTATGTTTAGACTACTTAATATAATAATCCTAATTGTATTTGTTATTTCCCCAGTTGTAACCTGGTTTCATTGCTGTGATATCTGAGAGGAATTGGATTTGCTTGGCTAATCAAATGATCGATCTCCTAACTGGCACTGTATTGTGTGTTGTAACGTAACGTCGGCGTAACGATGACCATCAGTAAACATTATGGATACAAACAATTTATATTTTTTATTAAGCTGTTTTTGTCTTTACTAAAATCAAAATTAGGCTAATCAAAGTGAAGAGTGCTCTTACAAATCACGAGGGAGCGATTTGACCGCTGATTTTGGCTAACGTAATAGACTCGCTGTTTTTGCTGATGCTGAATCGTCTTTAGCATGTATATATTCATTACAAATGTAACTTTAAGTTAAACGTGTGTTTAACTACACCTGGGGAAACTCACTTCACCTTCAGAGGCTCTGGGGCAGCTCAGTCTCTCCAGTCGGGTTGCAGGGCCACCGCACCGCAGCAGACTCGCTGTGTGTGTGTGTGTGAGCCAGACTGAGCGAACGGCGCTCTACGTTTGAATCAGGGACGTACTAAGTATTTGAGGGGGAGGGGGAAGGGGCTTTAATAAAAATTAAATTGTTCACTTTTGGTAAATGTATCTCTTAGTTCACTGTTTTGAGAAGCTTGCGGGTTGTTTTTACAGGTACAGTTTTTGGATCATCAAAGTTAGGGGGGCAGCTGGGGGGGGCAAGGCTCTAGAGTGGGGGGGCACCTGCCCCCCCTTGCCCCCCTGTAGATCCGCCCCTGTTTAAAACTCTATGGAAAAATGAGTGAAACAAATACGACAGGTGTCGTGCCGAAAAGTGATGGTCCGCCGAAAATTGATTGCCGTCCGCGGGAGCGCGCGCAGCGTGTTAAAGCTGTATCGCCCAGTCTCTTTACGACTACAGCTGCTTTTATGTGGATCAAACAGACATAGCGTGCAAATAAACATCAGCTTATGTCCGTGGTAATAGCAAAGGTATGTCTGTGTGATACTTTAACGTTTCCTTTAACGTAATAATCACAATTGTGGCCAAATAAGTGTCCGCGCTTAGAGGAAATAATAGAAGTTCGTTGTTGCCGATGGACTAAACGTGTTTGTATGTCTAATATCCTTGTTTATATTTGAAAAACGGACTGTAGCCTATAATAACATGACTTACTGCTGAGTTATATATAAAATAAAGACGACATCTATTTTGTAATTATCCGTATGACTCTGCATTATTTTACCTGCTGTGTACCAACCAAACCAGTCATTTTTACCTGTTAAAATACCTTTAGATGGCCAAAACAACCAATATAATGCAGTATTTCACTTGCCAAAAAGTGATTGAAGCCTCTACTTATTGATTGAAAGGTTATTTCGCCGTGAAATTAGTTGATTTCCCTTTAGCAGATGATAACTCACCTAGTACTTTTTACCTCTTAAAATACCTGTAAAGGGCCAATACAACCATTATAATGCAGTATTTCACCTGCCAAAAAGTGATTGAAGCCTCTATTGATTGAAAGGTTGTTTCTGCCCTGAAATTAGGGCAAATTACTTCAATCACTTTTTGGCAGGTGAAATACTGCATTATAATGGTTGTCTTGGCCCTTTTATATCTTATATAATTTATAAGAAACCGAATATATAAAATTCTGTTGTACTCACCCAAATGCTCCAAAACCAATTGCTGTTATTTTTTTCTGTGGAACACAAACATAATATCTTGTTATTTTGGGCTGTTCTTCACGCAAATCTTTAGGCGTCTTGGAATATAACATAAAAATCATATATATATATATATATATATATATATATATATATATATATATATATATATATATATATATATATATATATATATATATATATATATATATGCATAGCAGGAAACATTACAAGAAGGTCTAATTCACTAGCCTAAATTATTTTGTACTTGTATTTTAAATCTCTGTCTCCTATCATCTAGGTGAGGAGGTACGAAACCCTCAGAAGTCTATCCCTATAGGAATTGTGGCTTCTCTTCTCATCTGCTTCTTGGCTTATTTCGGAGTTTCGGCTGCTCTCACCCTCATGATGCCTTACTACCAACTAAATGTTCAGAGTCCCTTACCCGCAGCCTTCACTTATGTGGGCTGGGATCCTGCAAAGTATGCTGTGGCTGTTGGATCTTTGTGTGCTCTCTCAACAAGGTAAAGCATCACATATGGCCTATAAAGCACTTACTACACTAGACTCATACTATTAGGACTATAAAACACAGCATTGCATGATTAGTAGAAGATACTACAGTAGATGCTCATGAACTAAAAAGGAAAGTGTGTTCATCGGTTTGGTAAAATTAGCATCATAAAGTCAAATGTAGTATGAATAATGCAGGACTCTATGACTGTCAAACACAGTTGTCAAGGATGGATGTGGATGCAAGACACATCAGAACAGAAGTTGATTATTTAATACCTGTGTTGGATATCCAGGTTCATCAGGTTCTTTATACGTTTTTAACAACTTAGTACAACTTAGTTATTACTAAGTTATAACAACTTATAAATGTAAATATAAATAAAAGTCGGCATGAAACGGAAGGTGCCATAGTTTTCTCTTCCCAATTGTCACGTATATACGAGTGAATCGGTTTCTCAAACAAGAAAAAATGTAGGACGGGACTTGATTTTTTCCATAAGGAATTGATTGGGTGGTGGTGGTTTGCTATTGGTGGATCTCATTTGAGTGACGGGTTGCTCCGCCCTCACGCCAGTAAACACATCATCAGAGAAGAGATGCCACTGCGAGAGGGAGGGAAGTTATTATGATTAAAGATTAAGAGGTCAATTAAAACACCACACCATTATATGTGATGAATTCATAATAAATACTGCAATATTACATACAATTTAAAAAAAAAAGTCTATTTTGATTTCATGGTGACTTTATGCCCCTTCACAAAATCTTGATTTTCTTTGTTTTTGGGGTAAACAGAATAGGTTTTCATAGCTGAATGTTCAAAAAAAAAATTCTCTTCCCAGTCTGTCAGTAACACTCTGGGGTGCATTTCTCAAAGCTAACTATGGTTGTTATCAATCGAGTTCAATGGAAATTGCGATCATAGTTGCCAACAATGATTTTGGGAAAAACCCCTGTGTAGTTCCCATGCACTTTTCTTTACTGTTCAACAGTCTGCTGGGATCCATGTTTCCTATGCCCCGTGTGCTATTTGCTATGGCCAGAGATGGGCTGCTCTTCAAACCACTGAGTAAAATGAGTGCCAGACAGAGCCCCGTCATCGCCACACTTGCTTCTGGAGTAGTAGCAGGTAATTCTGATCGAGAACACATCAAAGTAATGCACCATGATAATAGTAACTAATCTAAGTGACATACTGTACCTTAGCTTCATACCATAAACATATTTAGGGCCTTGTTGCTAGAAAGGCATGAAGGGCTGTCCCAAAGCTCACTGAAGTTGAATACTTAGAACAACAAAAAAATATTCTTTTGTTTACTATAGTACATGCAAATTTAGTTGTCTTGAAATTCTAAGAGTGAACTATTTGTGATTTTAGCAATAATGGCCCTGGTGTTTGACCTGAAGGCTCTAGTAGACATGATGTCTATTGGAACGCTCTTTGCCTACACCCTCGTTGCCATCTGCATCTTAATTCTTCGGTAAGATACAGATAAAGATACATATAATAAAGAATAATCTATATTATAGATTTTACAATTGTTTTTTTCCCCCCTGAAGTACCCATACAGGTTTTACAAAGCACACAGAAAATACCTTCACACTGAAATATGTAATGCCACCTTAACCCTGTAAATCCTGACATATGAAATAGTAGCCAGAATGTTTTTTTTCTGTAAAGGTAATTGAAACTTTAGACATAAAAAAATATTTTAAAAAGTTTGCATATTTGTTTTTGTTGTTGAGTACCATATTTGATACATCAGGCTTTTATGACTCATATAGTAGTGTGAATATGGAGCTCACAAGGAGGAAAAAGACACCTCAATTTTATTCAGAGGCCCAAACTGAACAAAAAATATACAATTTGGTGCAGTTGCTGATATTTATATGGACAGAAGCTAAAATTCTGATAGCTTGTAATATAAATCACCGAGCATGTTTACATGCACAACAATACGCTTATAACTCCCAAAACTAAGCTTATTAAAATAGCCTGTTGTCCTGGTTTACATGCAAACCAATATCCAGGCATTTATTAATACTTTACCAAGACTTTATTAATAAATCAAGTTATTTCCCAGTAGTAGCGTCAAAACGTAATCATTTGTGTGTCTGACTCAGAGTATTACATTTGTAATGCCAGTTGTGATGTTAAATAAAGCATTAAAAACCAAAGACAATTCCAGTATGACAGCGGGAAACATACAGACTTCTATATTTTCCTCTCATGCAGTTACAGATGCAGAATTTTCACTGTACCACTTCTACTTCGGCTGCACGAGATAAGAAAGAACATATTTTAATAATTTTTGGGTCAATAAAGAGACTGAGTCTGCTAAAACAAAAGATTCAGAGTTGTGAGATAAAAAGTAGCAATTATCTTTTTTATTTTTTATTCAGTGGCGGAAACAAGCTTCCATATAAAGCTTATGACCTTACTCCGACAAAGGAAACTGCTGGCGAGATCTTTATAACAGTAGGCTATTGTAACAGTCTGCGCCAACACGAAGAACACTAGAATTCAGTCTACAGTAAATCGCTTTTAATCACCTCTAAAACAAGGTAACTAATTAAACGACAGGTGAAAGTAATCATTAACTAATTAGAAACCAAGGAAACTAACAAGGATGAGGAGAATGCTGAACTGAAAGTATATAAAGGGAACCAAAACAAATGAACCAAACACAACAGACTTCTTGCATAAAATGCATATAAATATCTGTTGTCACTCTATATTTCCCAATAATATGTCCTAGTAAGATTATATTAAATGCTTTGTTTTATGATCAAAGCTACAGTTTTATTTTGGGGGGCAAAACATGTAATCCAATGCAATAAAATAATGATTGAGGGATAAATTAATATATGTAAACAAATATATATGTATATTGATACTGATGATTTAAAAAAAAAAATTGTATGGATAATCAAGTAAACCTAAGTTGCTTTTGATGCTATTGACAATACACATTGATTTTAAACTCAAATTCATGTTATAATGGCGACAAAAAAAGTTAATGACAAGCAAATACAGCAAATAGTCTTCCACGGTAATCAATAATTAGTATTCGGCTCAAAAACATTTTGGCATTGGTAGTACTGACAATGTGGAGTGCTCAGTAAACCATTGCATAATATCCAGAGCGAACACAAATATTCAGACAGCAAAGTTTGATGTAAATTACTGGCAACAGTAACAGTTGTGCAATAAAAGTATTTTTATCCATGCAGGTACCAACCAGAGGAAGCTGAGATGAGTATGAAATCAGTCCAGAAGTGGAATCCCTTTCGCCCCCCTAAATGTGCCACTGTTTCAAGTTCTAAAGCTGTGTCTCTGCTCACCATACTTACCGGTGAGTTTTGGCTTTTATATTTTCATGCTTGAATGTGTGCAGTGATGAGTAAGTGTAGCTAATACTTCCTTAAAATCCCCCTGGCATATTTCCTTCTCTCTTTCTCACATCTTGTAAAAGATAGAAATCATTTAGGCCTATGCAACTAAACAAAGAGCAAAAGATGCCCATTAGTCTATAATTTATTCTGTATCTTGAAGTGTTATCATTCTTGTGCAATCACAAAACATTTTGGGAAATGTAGTTTAGCCACAGAGGTATGTCAAACAAACTTTCCAAAAAAATGTTTTATCACTTACCAATAGTGCACAAAATGAGTACAAACTAATTTGTTCTTTTTTATGATTAATACCAATTCGCTTCTGCCATAATTCTTGGAAATTCTTGAAAAAAAAAACCCTTGGAATTATTGAAAATTCCATGCTTAAAGAAAATCCTAAATAACTAGTTTTCTGGTAATTATGACTGTATAGTAGTGGTCAACTTATAATTATTATAATCATATAATCATTCTTACATAAATGCACCATTAAGGCCCATTCACACCAAGGATGATAACTATAACGATAAAGATATAGTTCTAAAAATCATTCTAAATATATAAGAATAACAGAGACCACACCACAACTAACCAGAGTCAGAAGCATGCCAACCCTATGGGCGCATCCCATGTGATAAAGTCAAAGACAAATACAATAAAATTCACCAAATAAAAATGAAGGGCACAAGTGTTGCCAAAATCAAAAAACTAAACAAAACAAAACACCTCTAACTATAACCATGAAATCTAACCTAGCTAAATCAAAAGAAAAATCAAAGAAACATCTTCGGCGTGCCAAAGCACCCCTTAACTTACCTACACTAACTAACAAAGAAAATTTACAAATCAAGACAACACTCTCTAAACTAGTGAACTAATACATAATACACTACGTGTGGCATGATGTATGTCACATGACATTCTAGCTTGCTCTTCATAAATAAACACGAGGACACACAGTCAAAACCGATCAAATAAACTAAATCACCGTTAGAAAACTAAAGAAACAAATTAACAACAAATGAAAGACACACGTCTAACATGGGCTGCATAATGACCCTTGACGAGGCGCGCGCGCACATACAGCCAAAACCCCCCCAACGCGCGCCTTGAAGACAGCTGGCGTAGCCCTTTTATAGCCAGCTTCCGGTAGAGCGTCATGGAGACCAACAAATCCCAGAGGACCAACAGGATCTGAAGCCATAAAAATTTGAAAAAGATCCAAGTCCAGGCACTCAGTAGGTTACAAAAGTGAAAAAGCCTTTATTATTATATAATCGAGGGCTAAACCATTAAAAAACACCAACGCGTATCGGCCCACTGGCCTTCATCAGGGTGATGGATCTGAAGCCAATCAGAATCTGATAACAAGAAACAAATCATAAGTACACAAAACATAATCTTAACACTCATATAGTCTACTCTCTAAACCAAGACCCTTCTTCTGTGCTTTACTTTCCTCCCCCCCTTGCGGGACAGGTGTAACGTAGGCCAGTAAGAGCTGTGTGTGTAAACCTAACTCCCCTGATCTCAAGAGGTGCGCTGGTGCCTCCCTTCAGTATTGCCACTCATCCAAGGAGGAGCATACATCCTTAAAGGGATAGTTCACCCAAAAATGAAAATTCTGTCAGTATTTACTCACCCTCAAGTTGTTCCAACCCCGTAAGACCTTCGTTCATCTTCGGAACACGAATTAAGATATTTTTGATTAAATCTGAGAGCTGGATCACTCCTCCATAGGCTTCTAAGGGATTGAAAAGTTCCCCGAAAAGTTATTAAAGATATCGTTAAAATAGTCCAAGTGACTACAGTGGCTCAATCTTAAGTTTAGCAAATGACGAGAATACTTTTTGTGCGCAAAAAGAACAAAAATAACGACTTTATTTCAACTATTCATTTCCTTCTCTGTGGGCCTCTGTGAGTTCACGTAGTGTGATAGTGCAGCGCTTCTGTGTTGTACGTCACACGTAGGCTCACTATTGTCCGATGCTGGTCATGTGTGTGATGCGTGTGACGTTCAACACAGAAACACTACGCTATCACACTAAGTGAAAAAAGTATTCTCGTCAACTTAAAATTGAGCCACTGTAGTCACTTGGACTATATTAACGATGTCTTTAATAACTTTTCGGGGCTGGCAAGTTTCAATCCCTTAAAAGCCTATGGAGGAGTGATCCAGCTCTCAGATTTAATCAAAAATATCTTAATTTGTGTTCCGAAGATGAACGAAGGTCTTACGGGGTTGGAACAACATGAGGGAGAGTAATTAATGACAGAATTTTCATTTTTGGATGAACTATCCCTTTAACTTTTACTCATGAAAGGGAGGTTACTCAAATGAGAGTAGGACATAATGCAGTTTACGCAATCATTTTCATCACCCATGCTCTAAACCCCATGGAAGTTAAAGGGGAGCTTAGCCCTACTTAAAGACCATAAAGTCTCTGGGGGAGGGCAGCCTGCACTCTGCATAAAACCCGCTATAGCTAGCGCTTTGTCTTTTTCATTTAGTACTAGACAATAGTATGCAACAGATAACAAGGTAGGATGCCCGCAGGCAAACTTTCTGTACTTATTAACATTGTCGAACCAGGACTATAGTAGAGCACACATCCAAAGGGGGGCATACATCCCTACTTCAAAACCCAACAGTAGTTGGGGAGGGAGATAAACAAAGTGGAGGGAATCTATACTGCCCTACATAACTCCGTTCAGCGGATGACGTGTAGCTTAGGCACCGCCGTCTGCCAATGATTATATATGTGTTTGTTTACACATGCCTCAGACACCGGTCACACTGATTGCGTTCCCAATAGCGTCAATACCAAGACGCAGTGTCGAAGTTCCACATCGAAAGGGAACTGCAGCACGCGCTTACAATAAACAGAACAATAATGTCCAATAGTGTGGACATTATTATAGTTTTCATTTTAGTTATATTTATAGTTATCGTTCTTGGTGTGAACGGGGAATAGTTTAATAGTTGTGGTTACTCAATGGGTATTTCAATGTTTCAATATTTCTCCACTTCTTATTTACTTTTAATGTTCTTTCTAGTTGTGTTAGCGGTTATCCTGAGTGTGATCATCACAAAAGCGGTACCAGCTGGTCTGATTGAGGAGTGGTGGATGATTCTGATAATCACTTTGGTTTTGGTGGGTTTAATCGTGATTATCATTATTATTTGGTGGCAGCCACAGAATGGGACCAAGGCTGCATTTATGGTAAGTTTTCACTGGGTGAAAAAAGGCAACAACATTTAACTTTTCAAGTAATGCATAAACAAGATGTGCCTAGATGTTGTTTCAGTGGTTCTCAACTGGTTTTGCTTCGGAATCCAGATTTTACATTCGACACTATACAGTTGTCATAACAATACAGTGCCAAATTGCAGTAATTAAACTGTATTGTCACAGTTAAAATCCTCCACATTCAATTTAATTTATTTTCCTACCGTTTCGGAGAGAAATCTAGTTGCATGTTGATCTGCCAGTCGTGGGTTTTTCATGCGGAGAACTCTGAGTTTGCAATTTGCATTATGATGCATTTTAAAATTAATGACCAAAAGTTTCATTAAAATTTTTACAATGCTGTTGCAGATTAAATATAATGTGGATAACATTAAAATATATATCTTTTCGTCAGGTTGGCGAATTTCGTCATTACACGTCATTGAATTTCGTTCAGAGTTGTGCGAGAGTCAATCACTGAATGAGTGAGTGAATGAATGAATGAGAAATGCCGTAAAATCAAACATATCCGTCACACAATTGTCCGTGACTTCTCTTATAAAATAGCATTTTATTTCTGTGCAAACTCTAAAAATAGATCAATCCAATACTAATGTTACTAAGAGCAAACATGTTGAAGATTAGCCAATGTGCTGTTGATTCATTGCTATTTCCTCACAAAAGTTGTTTATTCAGCGTAGTGAAGCCTCTCCTACATTAACATCCATTCCAAAGAAATAAAAATAAAATTCGGCCACTGGACTCACCTGCGTAACACAGCGTTAAGGTTTTTTCGTCTAATGGCTATACAGGCAGGTCAGTTTTTATCAGGGTTGCATTTGCAGACATGACATTTATGAAATAAAAGGTATACTTAAAGAGGTATAGGCTACTTACATTACTGTTACTTAACAAGTTGACTAATATACTAAAACAAATGTAATGTATTTGATTATAATTTTAACTGTAGCATGTTATTCAATATTACCTTTAAAGTTATTATAATTTAATAAATTAAATAAATTGTCCACTAAACTGCAACTTCATTCTTATAAATGTGTAATCACAAATATACTCAAATACAAGACATAACCCTACATGTTTCAATAGAAATGACATTAAAGTATAATTTAATTGACCATAAATGCTTATCAGTACATTTGGCAGTAGACTTTCAAAGACAACAGAACTATGAAATTACATATAAAGAAGACCTATTAAGTGGGTCAAAAGTTCAATTATAATTGCATTTAATATACATTTAAATAATAATTCATTTGCATTTACTGTAATTGCATTTAGCATGCATTTAAGTGTCCAAAAACATTACATCCAGTTTCCACTTCAGTGTATTCTTTTGAAGTATATTATTTCTGTAATAAGTCTTTTCAAAAGTATATGCTAAGCTAAAGTGTACTTTTTTCACAAGGTTGACAAAATAAATGTTTGCAATCCACCTGTTGAGAACTACTGTTGTTAAGAACAGTTGCTATGGAAATTGTCTATTTTGAATTAGTCCTCAGAAACATTTTCACATTTTTCTGTAGGTTCCACTCCTGCCACTACTTCCTATTTTCAGTACATTCATCAATGTCTACTTAATGGTCCAGCTGGGAAATGAAACATGGATTCGCTATGCAGTGTGGATGGCAGTGGGTAAGACAACAGAGTCATACATACACTGTCAGTTAAAAGTTTGAACACAATTGGCTTATGCATAATATAATATATCGTACAATGTGCAATATATAGTCCATATTTCTCTCTCTCTCTCTCTCTCTCTCTCTCTCTATATATATATATATATATATATATATATATATATATAGTATATATTTATATATGCGCATATTTATATAAACATATACATGTATTATATATTTACAAACTTTAGTGTACACACACACACACACACACACACACACACACACACACACACACACACACATACATACATACATGTATACAGTCTATGTGTGTGGATGCACTGTATGTGTGTTTACAAATCTCCTAAAACTTCAAATATAGTATAAATGGATGTGGATGTGTATACTTGCTGAAGTATAATTGTCTTTCCTAATGAAACATAGGCTTGCTCATCTACTTCTGTTATGGAATGCACTTCAGTGTACAGAAGAAACGAAACATGCAGTCTCCCAAACAGTCTCCCAAAAATCTCATCCATGTTGAGACAATTGCTGCTAAACTGGAGGACAAGCAAAGAAATGGATCCATTACATCGGAGTCGGACCTACAAACCAAGTTTTAAAGCCAACATTAGTCTCGTGCTTTGCACTTGGGACAGGGAAATTGTATATTCGTTTTTGTTTTTGTCCTGATATTTTAATTAGTATGAGGATGAATTTGTATCTCAAATTATAAAACAAAAAGTTTGTACACAGATGATGATTGAGACTGAGTACACTCTCTTTGTGATAAAAGTCTGAACCTATATTATATATTCGTATTAGTACCTTTAAGGGCACTGCCCCAGTGTCAGTAGTTATTATTACATTATATATTTATTGTTATTGTTACTAATCATAAAGCCTATAGATAACAGAAAATCTGGAAGCACTATGCATCAACCCGTGACATTTCTCTTTCTTTGTCACTGCTGTTACGTTCAATGTTTGGCTTTTGAAGATCAATTCAAAAATGTATATAAATGCCATAGCTAATAAATATAATTGCACCACACAACATTATTTATAGTTTATTGTTATTGTGCTTTGTGACCAGAACAATATATTTTCTATTGTAAAAAATTATAACCATGATTTACTATGTGTTCTTCCATTTGAACTATTGAGCTTGAAGTTGTGTAAGAGTAAACAAAATGAAATACTGAAAAAAGACTGTAAGAGAGATGTCTTCATGTGGCTCTGCTGTGGTTGTGACCTGCCCTATGTAGCATTAAAACTTTTTCCAGGCCTGTTATGACTGGACTTTTTTTTTTCATCTGGGTGCACTACTAACCATTGAATACTCCATTGTTTTTTTTGTTTTTTTAAATAAACCCTTTTCAAAATGCTATCCAATTTTAAAGGGATAGTTCACCCAAAAATGAAATTTCTGTCATTACTCGCCCTCTTGTCCTTACAAACTCGTAAGACTTAATTTCGTTCATCTTCGAAACACAAATTAATATCTTTTGAATTAAATCTGATAAAAATAATGAATATATCATAGAGTTGTTTGTGGTGGGGTAAATTAAAGGCAATATGCGTTGACGTCACAATCGTGTTGCATTGTGGTATATGGAGCTGCCTGAAGTGTACATGAAGTAGACTCGGGGGGCTTCTCAATATCCCATCTAATATCCATCCTATGACCCACAAACCGATCCAGCTCAGCCATCTTGAAGGGAATCTTAATTATTGCACCGCGAGGATCGAGGAGTGAGGAGCTTCCAGAGGAGTAATGAGCGAGGATGCACGGGTGTATCCTTTGCGGAAGAGTTTTATCGACTAAACGTGACGCACGTATAAATTCTCCTCCCCCTTCACATCGATCAAAATCATTTTAATTTATACTTTACCTTTGCAGTTTATATAAACCAAACATCTCACATATTTCAACAGGGTATCTTGCTTTATTGTTATTTATTATGAATTTCTTAAATAACCAAACTTTAAAAACATAAGGACAGATCCTTAGAGCGCAGCTGAGGACGCTGTGGAGTGACGCTCGAGTTATCAATTATTCCAATGTATAAAAAAGCTTTTATTCGATTCCTCCGTCCTCCTTTTCTTTTGCTTGCAGGCCTTCCCTCGCAACCGGTGGAGCTGAGACGCGAGGATAGGAAACGAGGATGCACAAATAAGAATTGAGAAGCACCCTCGCTCCCTCGGTCAAAATCGAGGATGCGAGGGTCTGCCCATATAAACTTCCCTCGTCCACTTCAAAATGGCGGCAGGGATTAGGGAAGTTAGTAAGTGCGTGTCTAAAAGTGGACTGGAACGCAGTCTCCCCCTACTCTACTCCGTACGCGCTTCTCGCTTCAGAGCGATAGGTGGCGCTATTTGCACCATTCGCGTGAATTGCGACCAACACATTTCAGAAGAAGAAATCCAGGGATCCTATCAGTATTTACAAATTGAACAAGGAGTGCTCCTTGACGGACATTTTGGTAATTATTAAAATTATTTGTTTTATTTTCTCGTGTTAGAGCAATTCCAGAATGTCCTGTTATGGTCGGTTTATTAGTTATAGGTGTTGAAAAAAACAACAGTGCCAAAGTTAACCAAGCCATTTCGCGAAGTTACCACCGGTAATTAGTTATTTATCAGCGTGCGACACCTTTAATGCTCGTGTTTAAGTCTTAAAGAGAATACCTGACAAATGTTAGCGTATTTTGAAGATGCTCTTTTAGTTTTTGTGAAGAAGCTTTTGGCAAACTTCATGTTTAGCTATGGGTTAGCTATGGGGCTAAGTGTTGTCAGAAGGAGGGTGGGTACGGTCATGTTTAGATTATTTAGTCATGTAAAAACCATTGACATAAGACATAAGATATGTTGAGTCAGCTAAAACTGTTAAATTAAACCGTGATATTATCTACATTGACTAATAACCGTTGTCTAATAGTTAACATAAGCATTGTCTCGATCTTGTGTCAGTTTCTTAACCACCATCAGCCCTGTGAATCGTTTATAATAGAAGGTAATTTGGTTTCAAATATTTTTGTGAATGTGTAAATATTGTATGTAAGCATATGTGTACAGTGCTTTAATTTAAAGGCTTAGTTTCCATTAAAAAATTAAAATATCTCATTTACTTACCATCAGGCCATCCTAGATGTATAGACTATGACTTTCTTCTTTCAGCCAAACACAATCGGAGTTATATTAAAAATATATATTCTGGCTCTTCTAGGCTTTATAATGGGAGTCAAGGGTACTTTTTTTTGAAGCCCCAAAAAAGTGCATCCATTCATTATAAAAGTAATCCATAAGACTGTGGGTTAACAAAGGCCTTCTGAAGCAAAGCGGTGTAATTTTTGTAAGAAAAATATTCGTAATTATAACTATTTAAACTATAATCACTGGCTTCCGGAAAAGGCACGAGTCGAGTTTTGGCGGAAGAGTGACCTCATACATTAGACATATTTAAAAATATATGTATTTAAGTGCGAACTGATTGTCACATTTTCAGACACTTAACTGCATGTTAATTGTAATTAAAAGAAAATGTATTATAGTTTAAATTTATATTACATGCAGTTAGCTAAACTTTAGATTGTTTTTTTTGGGACCCACTCAAGTACATCTTTATATGTAATCATTCAAGGTTACTATAAGTGTACTGACAAGCATTTATGGTAAACTAAAGTATACTTCAAAGTTATTTTTATTTAAACTTGAATGCCATGTATTTAAATATATTTGTAATTACACATGTGTAATAATTAAGTTGCAATTTAGTACATTCAAATGTATTTTAAAGTACTTTACATGTGCTTTAGTCAACAAATCAAAAGTACTACTTTAAAGCACAGCAGATTATTAAAACAATTATTTAAAATCTGCTTTAAAATAAAACCATAAAAACTAGAAAAATTGCATTTCCTGCGGAACATGCGTGTGAATGCTTGAAATGCTTAAATGAAATGCACAAACAACTGCAAAATATTGCTAAACAAGCTGAGATGCACAAACAACTGTAAAACAGAGCAAAAATGCAAAAAAAGCTTAATTTAAATGCATTAATAAGCTGAAATGCAAAAAAAGATAAAAAAAAATTGTAGAAAACTAAAGAGTTTAATTAGAGAGGTAGAGAAGTAGACAGAGGTAAATAAATAAAGGGGTAGAGAAAGAGACAGAGGTAGAGAAGTAAAGGAGAACAAAAAAAGAAAGGTAGAGAAAGACAGAGGGATAGATAGATAGATAGATAGATAGATAGATAGATAGATAGATAGATAGATAGATAGATAGATAGATAGATAGATAGATAGATAGATAGATAGATAGATAGATGGATGGATAGATAGATAGATAGATAGATAGATAGATAGATGGATGGATAGATAGATAGATAGATAGTTTGGACACAGGAAGTCAAATAGTTAGACAGGCAGATAGATAGAAGAGGATAAAAGGAGTAGAAAGGAGAAGAAGAGATTAGGAAAGGAGGGGAGAAGAGGAGGACAGGAGGAGTAGAGGATGGAAGGAGGAGAAGAGGAGGGAAGAGGGAGGGAGAACAGGAGAAGCAGAAGCATAAATGCAACAAAAACCTGTAGTAATTAAAGTTCCTTCAGAAAAGAGCTCAGTGACTGTCCACCAATCAGAACACAGGAGCAATTATGTGTGTCTCCCTTTGATCTTGTCTAATCAACATCACCTGTGCAATCAGCTTTCCTATTTAGACAGAGGCCAAAATCGCTGATACTTGGCCTCAAACAAACCTCCCTAGAGACAAAACTATAGGTTGTATCGGCGAAATGACCTGACCATGAGCGAGACAAGGCCTTTGTGAACGATGTGATGTATTTTTTGTGTGGATAGAGTTGAAAAAAGGGACCACTTTGGCTGGTCCGTAATGCTCTGATCACTAAAGTTTGACCTGAATTTATAATTGCTGCCAATGGAGGATTGTCTGTCACTCTTGTCCTTTGGAAGGACACAGAGAAAAAATTATAAGTCCGAGGGATTTACTAAACACACGTGAGGAACCACAACAAAAATACCTACGTTTCAAGTATAATTACATGCCCGAAGAGTTAAAATTGTGGCCAGGCCAGCGATTTAAAAATTTTTTACGATTAATTTTCAAGCTGGCTCACTCTAGCGGATGACATCACGTGCTCTAGCTCTGAACAGTCTCTCTCATCCGCACTTAAATGTTAAAAAAAATGCACAAAAAGCTTAATAGTTTAAAAATTATAAAAGGTATAAAAAAGAAAAATAATAGCACACAAGTCATTGAAAAGCTGAACATTTTGATACTGGAATGGTTTTTGTAGCACAAAGCAGAGAGGAGTTGAAAGCGACCACGGAAGAATACGGAATAATAATAAAGATTTGGATTTCAATAGTGTGAATGCTTGAAGCATTCACACTAATAAAGTAATTATTTTAAAAAGTTATACACTCAAGATTTTTAGTACACTTCAAGTGCAGTTTGAATAAAATTTAGTGCACTTCTTTTTCTCATGGGGACCCTCTTGATTGCATGTCAAGGTCAGTATGGTTATAATACCAAGTTTAGGCTGTAAATTGTATCAGCCTAATTGTACCAGTAGAAAAGTAATATTGTCCAATACTGAGATGAACACCAACACTCGCCTTCAGGACAGGTTTCTTAATTGTACATTTTTTGTTTAAAATCTGCTGCAAGTTATTTTGCCATGTTGTAAAATAATATCAGCCATGTCATGTATTGTTGAAGTATAATGATTTTTTAGCTATTATTGTGTCTAAAAAGCAGATAAAAAAAATCTCCATTTTAGTAATTTCATCTGCTCAGTTTTTGAAAACAGTTTATTACTACATCCATAATCTAACTTTATTTATTTCTGACTGTGAAATCTCAGATGACTGCTTGACTCCCTCTACTGTCTGTAAAGGCTTGACGATGGATGTGTTAGATGGTGGTGCCAGTGAAAAAACAAGCGGAGCCGAGACTGTGGGCGCGTCGAGCCTGTACGCGGCTCTCGGCCTGTCATCAGAAGATGTGGATGCACTTGCTCAGATTCCAGAGAGTGAAATCAGCGTTGAGACCCTCCCTTTTCTGATTATGCAGCTCAAAGCGAAAAGAGCCCATGTAACATCATCTACAACAGACACTGACCACAGAGGAAAGTCTCAGGACAAGCTGAATACACCCGAGAGATGCAGCAGTGACCGACGCAAAAGCCCCTTGTCTTCCAGCTCAGCGAGGCGCTCTGGGAGCCACGGGAGCCATGAGCATCACGGCAAAGAGGAGGGTCATAGGAAGATCGAGAGGTACACAGGAGGAAGAAAGGATGATACAGGAAGATACAGGAAGTCGTCCCGAGAAAGTCAAAGTGGGGATCACGTGACTGCCGAGACAGAGTTCGGCGACACCCCAACGGTTTTCCCACACAACTGCACTCTTTGCAATTGTAAGCTGAATTCCATAAAGGTAAGTAGCAAAAAATAAGTGATTATAGTGTTGTGCTCATTAACATATGTGAGTGCCACGATGAAGCAAAATAAATAAAAACATTAAAAACACCCAGAATAGATTAGAAAATAGTGTAAAATCACTCTATACACTGCCCTCCATAAGGAATTTAGCCCATTTTTTTTTGTAAGTTTCACCCCACCTGTTAGATCTTACTTGTCACACCTTTCTGTTTAATTGTGGAGTCCTGCCAGTTTGATATCTTTTCCAAGAACAGTCAACCCTTTCCCAGAGGCAAGAAGCTTACAAGAGACATGTATTTCACGACTCTGTAATAGTTTGATATCTTTGGTCTGTCAGAGCCGTCTGTTTGATTGAAATCCCCTGACTTTACAATCACTGCTCAGCGGGCGCTTCTCACAGCTTCATAATACTGCTGCTACTGTTGTTTATTATATATTGAATAAAAATACTCAGACATTAATATATTTGGAAGTGGAGGAATGTGAAATATCTTCAAGACAAGAATGAAGCTATTAAGGCACAGCATAAAGTGGAGTTTATTTACTGTGCCCTCATAGAATTATTAGGGGTGCGGAAAAAAATCCATACAGATTTTCATACTACACTCCATACTATTTTGCATGGGGATATTGTATCGATATTTTCAGGGAGTGAATTTCTGTTCGTGATTGCGAGTATAGTAGTGGAAAATAACTCTATAACGCCATCTAGTGACCAAGTTATATGATGTTAATGGCAAATTGATGTATTTTCAATTATAGCAACAATATAAATATGATTCAGCACATAATTACATTTCATAACTGAATACTGTCAACTTCAACTTGTTCATTAGGGTGTTAGTAAGGTTGTTCTTTGTAAAACTGCTTAAAACAATAGTTATTGTAAAAACTAATACATTGAATTGAGTGTGAAAACATTTTTCAACTGTATGACAACTGTAATTTCTATTAGACAATTTCTAAAATACGAGGAAGGAAAATATTGACAGAGGAAAAGGAGATAGATATGAAGGTGTGAAATGAACAGATATACATGTGCAGTTGAAAAGTCATACATTTCAATATATCATAATATGTTATCACAAGCATATTGCAAAATGTTTGAAATCGCAATAATATTGTATTGGGGGCCTCTGCCGATTCACACCCCTAAGATTTATTGTTTATGGCTATTTTAAGGCTTCAGATGTGGCATCTATTCAGATTTTCGAGAAAGTTTTATTTTTTAGCTCCACCTTTGAGTTTGCATCCAACAAGCTCAAATAAGAAGAGAAAATAATCAAATGAGATCAATCTTATACTAAAGTAGTTGATTTACCGAAATATGCAAAATGAGCATTACCAGATGGATAAATATACTCTTACCATGATGTACAATTTTGGTCATTCTGTTCACCTCTTGCAAAGTAGTAGTAGTTGCATAATAATATAGGCTTGTATTTGATTTGATTTTTGACTACAATGTGTTTCAAAACTGTTTTGAAATTATCATAATCCGTCATATCATAATCATTTCAAGTGCTCTGTTTTTTTTTACTTTCAGACATGGAATGAACATCTATTAGGATTCCGCCACAAATCACATGAATCGCAGTCCTCTCCGCGAAGTTCCCGCTCATTTCCCTCCAAGAGACCCTACAGCACTGACCCTGTCATGTGTAAGGAATGTTGTATCTATATTTGATAATGTTGCTTCCACAAAGAAAAATGTTTTTTTTTGTGTGTAAATCATTGTCATGTTTAAAATAATTAATAAGTGAATTAGTAATTGTTACATCTAGTGCTGTCACGTTAGCACGTTAACACGTTAGCAGATGCGATTAATTTTTTCCAGTTTAAAGCGTAAAAAATATTTAACACAGCATCCATTTTTCTGTCATCCTTTGGATAGCGTTACATTATATGATCCCGCTCTTATTCATGGAAATGCTTTTAAACCATTCAAGCGACAAGACAAAAGAGAACGCGCTGCCTGTGAATCTCCTGACACACACACATGCGCCAGTATCGAGTTCTCTTTCGCGCTTGAACAAACAATAACACAGTTATGCTAAAATGCCCGTTTTGTCGAGTATTCTCATAAGAGCAGCCTTTAATAAGTTAAATAAGGTCTTAAATGAACGTGAAGAGTTTTGAGAAAATGGGACGCGTGTGTGATCCACGTAATGTGAAGCAGCGGCAGATCTTAAAGTCACAGCAGCCACTAATGCTGTCTGTCATTAATGTTAATCAAAGAACAAAGGTAACAGGGAAAATGACTCACTGCTCTTGACTGAATAACCTTTGTAGCTTTAATAAGGATAAATCTTTATTTAATTTATAATTTATGCTGTGAAGGCTGTTTGATAACTTAATTCAATTTCTGTATATTTCCTACCTGTTACACGGGTATGGCCACAGGTAAATATGACATTTATTATGGGTTTATGTGTGAGGGTTGTTTTAAGTTCAATTAAATTAAAAGTTGTTATATTTTTTAAGCCTAATAAATGTAAAAAAAATTAAAGAACATGAAAATGTTAGTGTTTTTAAGCGCGATTAATCACAGAAAAAATGTGTGATTAATCTAGGTAATTTTTTTATTTTTATCGATTGACAGCACTAGTTTCATCACTTAAAGTGGAAAATATTAAAGAGAATTAAAGACCCCAGAAAAGGGTTTTGTGGCTTTTACTTCACATCTGTTAAAATGTTCTCATGATTGTGACATAAGCTAAAACCTATTGGCTTATTTAAAAAAGCCAAGGCCTTCAGTATCTTGCTCCCCAACTTCCTGTTTCAATTGGAAATACATCATCACATGAAAGAAAACAGGCTGATCAAGCCATTTCATGGGGTCTTTAAATTTTAATGAAAGACATGTTATTCACTTTAATAGTTACAAATGTACTGTATAATATTTATTATTGCAAATTATTGATAACAAATAGATTTTTCTCTTCAAGGGGATCAGTTCATGACCACCACATCAGACCGTCTATACCCTCCTAAGGTAAATTTATTGATGTGGTACTGTTTTATGTTAATTTCCATTATTTGTGCAGTCAAATCAATATTTGTCTTGTGGCTATATCATCCTCAGCCCAATACAAGGGTGGTCGTTGCCAAGTTTTCTATGGGCGCTGTGACAGTGGAGGAGCTTTTAGTGCTTGGCAAACCATTCGGCACAATTGTGAAGCACCTAGTGTTCCCAGCAAAGGTAATAACACACCAGAAAGACATTTAGGTTCATACACAATGATTAACCATTTAGCAATTTCATATAACTTGGTGTCGAACTTAATAAATTGGTGTTGAAGACTCCATGACAACTTGCAAGCAACATTGTTTGCCTCACTATTGCTTTATTGTATTGTGATTAAGCAGTAGACATGTTTACTGTGTCCTGTAATATTATTATGAAGGCCTGTTCACACCAAGGATAACTATAACGATAAAGTTCTAAAAATCATCCACACCACAACTATAATAATAACAGCACAGAGAAACGATACCGTTGTAATCACTTTCAGAGACATTTTTTCCAGTTGATGACCAATAAAAACATTGACAGCCAATCAGAATCCATCCTGCTTTAAAGAGCTCGAGCATTTAAAGCGACAGATGACAAAACTGCAGCATGCGTTTAGAATAAACAACATTATTTTATCTTCTTTATATATTATTGTTCTTTGTGTGAACGGCTTGAACTCTGTTAACTCTTTCTATAATCTTTATTTTTTTTAACCATTTTTTTTTTTTTTTAAGCACTAGTCAGTTCTCACCACAGTTTTGAGAAATGCTACAATAGTGGTTAGCCGCGGAGTGGAGTGGGAAGAGGGGAGTTAGCAATATGGCTTCGTATTCAGACAGTTTCATTTTGCTCTCATTGAGTTAAAAGCATCAAAGCTTCCCACAAAAGCTTCCTCACGCTGCAATTTACTATTACATGCAACACAATATACATATATATTATACATGGTTTTGTAAGTTGATTGTAAATTATACAAATGCATATTTACATATCCCGTGAATGCTATATGTTAATGCCATTTGCATTTGTACTCTCCATCAAAATATATATGAACACGCTGTTGCATCTTTTGCATCTTCAGGCATATTTTGCTGAATTTTTATAAGCCGTTTCATCAGTTATAGGGCAATAAAATGTTGATTGTAACTCTGTGTTGATGAATCGCATTGGTGTCGAAGACTCCAAGAATCTATTGAAGAGAACTCTTACAAAGCAAATTCATTGCCGTCGATTTACTACAGTACAAGAAAATGTTAACATGTGGTAACATTGTCCTCTATAATGTTTAACACCCATAACTCTGTTAAAATTTAGTGTAGGGTTTCAAACCTTTTTAAAGGTTAGTTTATCAAAATTGTTGCTCCAAATCTGCATGTTGTGTTCCAGAAATCAGTCACTCTCATACTTTCATGTGAATACAGGTCTTAAAAACCCTGCAATAATATTATTTGCTGGTTAACAGGGTTTTTTGGAGTTTAGTTCTCACAAGGAAGCTCAGAATATGGTCAGTCACTTCAAGCTGAAACCAGCCTTCATCAAGGAGAACCGAGTCATCCTCTACTTATCACCAACAGTGGAAGGCATTCATGTGAGTAGGAAGCCCACAAATCACATCCTATATGCTTAGTCTCACAATGTTTAAAAGTCTATCCATTTATCATGGATTTCCTATACCTATTTTTTGGGGTATTTCTGATTTGCAGTCACCACCCAAGTTTGATGAGCCTTCACAAAAACGAACAAAGCGTTCGAATGCACCTTCTGTGGTTTGTTTTTCGCGTTTGCCGCCTGGCGGGGGCGTTGAGGATGAAGTGTTAGAGCTTGCTGGCATGTTTGGTGACGTGTGGCAGTCAAAGTTCACAGACTGTAAGGTAAGGTTACCATCCAGAACTTGTGATGATGTCAGCTGATGTATTGAAACTTAAGAGACTGACCTGTTATGAATGTTGAGATCTCTTTTAAAGTACAAACTAGGGCTGTGAGATATATATTGACCCTTCACAGATAGATTATACTCTCATATTTAGTCAATTAATTTTCAAAAGTGTTAAAAATGTTTAATTGATTTTGTGTGCTGATTTTGTCAGCCCTTATACAAACTCATCACGGTTGTTCTTTTTTGTTGTTGTGTGTCTGTGTGTTCAGGCTTTGATAGAGATGGTTGACTGGCGTGATGCCGACATCATGGTGAAGTATTACTACAGTAACCCACTGAGGATTCAAGGCAAAAGTGTCAAAGTAGCCATGTCCCACATCACCAGCCTGCGGTAAGAGACTTCTGATATCCCGAGCCACAATTTTCCTTCCTAATTTCAAGAGGACATTACATTCCAGAAAGGAAAAATAAAGAAATATCAAATATATCAAAGTGACTGATTACCACAACAAGCTTTTAAACGCACAAACGGAAAACCTTATCTATGCACAGCAGCAATTTAAACCGTATCTAGACAAATCTAATGGCCGGGAGAGTAAAAAAGGACATGGTCTTCGTTGTTACCTTTTGGCTTTTTTTTTTATTTTGAGAAGTGTCTCTCTCCATCCATTATGTTTTTATTTGAGTCATTAACATCAAGCGTGCTGTATTTTGAAGTGACAGGAGAGAGAGAGCGAGTTTACATTTATTTATTACTTTCAATAAAAAAAATTTTCAATATTAAATTTTTCTTCTTTTTTTTCACTACTACACTAGTTGAATGTGTTTGTGTATATAAGATACAAATAAATACCAAAATAACTAATTGCAAACCCGTGAGCATCCTGATGGGCCCTAATGTTTGGCGTACTCTGCACCCCCATAACGGCACCTCTGTCTGTCCTTCACAGCCTCATTTTCATCCACATCAAATTACATATCGCTTTTTTTTTCACGTCATGAACATAGACAGGGTAGCTGGCATGGCGTTTAACTATAAACAAACAAACATATAGCTTTTACTCTGATTAAAGTCCATTACTTCCTACAAAGCAACTCTTCACATATTTTTATTTAAAATAAAAATGAGCTCTTTGACCAACACTAAAATCGTGATACATAGTTGTTTAGTAGACACATTACTTTAAATCTATAACGCATTTATAACCACAAACTTTTCCTCAAGTTTTCCTCTTTTTTGATCAAATGTCAAAAAATGTCTAAATGTAGGTGCATTAAAAACTGACATTTTTTACAAGTCTTTTCAGAAACAAAATACTTTTCAAATTTAACCAGTTTTTAAAAAAGAAATTAATACAATTCTTAATACAATTCTCATTCAGTTAAATAATGAAATGGCTAATTAAAGGGGAAAAATACATTTTATGGTTGTTTTTCATTTATAAATTTTATTTATAGCATCCTAGTTATCACTCACCAAATCTTAAAATAAAAAATATATTTTGTAAAGATAGTTTAAGCACCTAAGCATAAACCTTCGGAACAAAAGGTTTTTCAGAATATGCATTCATAAACGTGCAAATATTTGACTGTTTAATGTTTAAGTCCTGTGGGCACATAATTAAATGTTAAAATACAGTTTTAAAAGTGTTGCAGTGACTCATTGCAAGTACCTTACTGTAAACAAGAATTAACAAAAAAAAATTTATTCATGCATGATTCATATTCATACCTAAACCTGTAAATGAGTTTCACATGAAACAAAATGTGGCGACCCTAGTAGATTTATTTCAGGTGATTGTATGTTGTGGAAATTAAGGAAAATAAGTGAATCATGCCTCCGAGAGCTGTGATAATCACAGAGACTGTCAGTAGAGCTTATTTTAAAAATGTCCTTAATTGAAAACTTTTTTTTTCTCAGAGAAAACAGTACTGAGCCTCCATCCAGAAAATTAGACTCAAGCAAATACAGCAGGCAACGAGACGAGTCCACGTCTAGCAACAAGGACAAAGGCGACAGCTCTAACCAGGAAGCCACAGAGAAAGAAAACCAGTTAATGGAAAGTGAAGACAAGGTGCTCGATAATGAGGAGGGAGTTCATTTGGAGGATGAATCTGGGATGCTTGATGAGGGGACAGATAACACTGCGGTTAATACAGAGGAGGAAGAAAAAAAGGGAGAGGAGGAAAGGTTGGAAAAGGAGGGGGCTACTACTGCTGACGAGGAGAACAGAGAGAGAGATTCACAGCAGAATCAAGACGAACGGGTTAGTTTGACACTGTACCACATGAAATTTGTATGTTAAAATATGCTATTAAAATAGCTATAAGTAAGTAAGGATAAGCACTGTTCCCCAATGATGATCTCAGTAATGATGCTGAAAATTCAGCTTTGCTATTTGATTTAAAATGTATTCCGATCGAAAAAATCGGAATACTTATAATAATATTATAATATTAATATTTCACACTATTAGTTTTAATGTATTTGTCATCCAATAAATGCAGCCTTGCCCCAAACATGAACAGTACTGTAAAATGCATGTTTACACTCTTAGAGCCAGATTGACTAAATCCTGTGTTCTGCGCGTGATCTACTGACGACACAAATTTAAGAACACAGACGCAGCCAGATTATTTCCTTAATGACCAACACAATCCACCAAGAGCAGTGCGAATTAGCATTTGGTTTAAGACATGCTTTTTTTGGGCTGTAAATAATGGCAAAAAATACCAATAAATTGACAAGCCCAAACCTTAGTAAATCACCTTGCATGATTCATTTAAAAACTCTCCTCCCATAAATTTTGTGTCTGAAAGGGAAACTCCTATAAATGCATATGCAATAAGTTCAGCAGCAAAAATATTGTTCACGCCTTTTCAGCGCTAATTTCTCACTGTCTTTAGTAAATCCTGACAGTAGTTTTTTTAACGCCAAAAGAGAGTTGGCGCTGGAGCAAGCTGTTAGTAAATCTGGCTGTCTGGCTTAAAAAAAATCCATAAAAAATAAACAGCTTTGGCGTTAAGCGGCAACAGTTAAGAAACTTACATACAGGCCACTATGTGTCAGTATAAAGACTAAAGGCACTGGCACTAATGCGACAAAAAGTGCACAGTGCACCTTTAAGAAAATTAAAAATTCTGTGCACCTGAGGAATACTGTAAATAATGACTGTAATGTGTAAATGAGTTTCACTGTCTTCACAAGTTCTGAACAATTCTTCACCTATGTTTTTTGGTGTAGAACTTTCACAGTGACGCTTACTATAAACTTACTTCAATTTATCTGGATTCAGTCAGATTTACTGAATAGAAAAGTGATGTTTGTGTACCTGCATCAAGCCTGACATTGCCCTCCCCCCAAGTATTTCCAGCATTTTGTTGATTCACAAAAGATTGTGATTGTTGAAAGTACATTTTCACTGTATTTTTTGCTGTGCTATTTATGTGTAGCATAAATTGGTTTGTCATGAAACTCTACTTGCAGCTTCACTTCTGCTGTGGAGAACGGTGCTGTTCACACAGGGGATGTGAACCTGTAACATGGGTGTCAAAATACATGCATCCGATTGCATGTGTGGAGTGAAAGATTTTAGTAAATGTGAAAGACAAAATATGCTTAAACAAGAACAACATGAACATTAATTTTGATGCAGTGTGACTAAAAGCACTATGTGTGCTTTTATATGTCTTATTTCACCAGGATGATGCCGAATTTCCAGAGAACATAGAGGATTTTGTTACATTGGATGAGCTGGACAACACTGCAGGGGGTGATTCAGCTTTAGGTAAGTACAAATCAAACAGCTCCTGATATCCATTTAAATTTCTAATGTGTCAAATCATAACTTAAAATGTTATTGCACCAAAACCAATAATTCCAATCATTTATTTAGTAATAGGTTTTCATGGCCATTTTCTACCCTCTCTTTGACCCTTAGAATTAAATGTGCTATTCTCAACATCACAAAATCAGACATTTTAGAACCAAGAGTTTTTACAGTAAAGTTGTAATGACATGAAAGTAGCAACAGATCTTTTCTTCTGTATTGTGATGAACGTCTGAGTGGGATGGATTATTGAAAAAGAAAAGATTTGGAGTGGGGACTAAAATATTGATTGTTATCTGGATGGAGGAAGATCTAATCTCGCATTGGCCGGGTTTATGCAGACTAAAGTCAGGAAACGTCACCAGAGAGAAGTCTGTAATCTCACCGGAAGATCAAGTTTTAACATTTGATTAGATATTACTAGGACATTTTAAAAAATGAAACGTATGCATGGATGTTCACAACAAGATCACTTACATGCATTTAGCAAATAGTGACTTTTCATTCATGTCGACTTTTAATTCAAATGATCATAAAAAATTCTCTTTAATCTCTTTAATATTTAGAGTTCTTCCACAATGTGCTTTTAATATATGACAGTAACATTTTTGCCCATTTATTCCAGATCCCTCTGTGTCACAGGTAAGCATCACATCTATAATTTTACTAACTTTAGTTGTTGGATGTTTTTGAACATAAACATACTGTATATATTTCCAGTTCAACAATTTGAGCAATAGCAATGTGTATTTTTCTGCACACGCTCACAGGATGGTAAAGTAGTGGTGGTTTGGCCCGTAAAGAAGACGCCTGACTTGATGAAGAATCTTTGCAATCTGTCTGCACCCTTTGGCAGTATGGTGAAACATACTTTGTCCATGTTCAAACAAGAGGTCAGTGTCTTGTGTTTGTGTTTGGTTGGGTACAAATATAAATTGTCCTTTAAATACAATCTTTATTTGAACAGAACAAAACAAGTTTTCCAGAAATCCGTATCTTATCAGTGGATGGTCGAAACATTTGACTAAACATTTTGTATTTACAATAAAGTATAATATTATCACAGTATATTAAATAACCATTATATGTTGAACAATACTGTTTTTCATTATTTTTAATAAGACAGTAGTACACAGGACTCTATTCTTAGTGTGTGAAAATATAACTAAACCTAACGTTTGTGTGTGAATTTTCTTACTTGTATAACACTTTAGGTTGAAAATTTTAACTTTAGTTTTCATGAACTTATAAAAACAATATAAACTTATAACAAACACCCTTTCTATGTTTGTTAACCTTGATTCATTATTTAAAAAATTTTACTTTCTACATGTAAAGCACTTTTTAACATTACAAGTTAAAAACAAAGGATAAGTTTGCATTAGGAAATGAGCTAGAAAAAAAGCTACAAAAAATAATTAATTGCAAATGCTAACATGAAATAAAATGAAAGCCATGGGCTTGTGATTTGCAAAACAGCTGTAGTTAGTACTCTCAATAGTTATTGTGTCTATTTACTATGCTACCACATATGATTTCCGTTTTACTAATCAGTTATCACACAATTTTCAAGTTTTGCCTTTAGACATCGTGTGTGTGTGTGTGTTCTCGTAGGCTATGATTGAACTGGAAACAGTTGAAAAAGCCCAAGAAATGGTGCAGTTCTACAAAGATCACAAGGCAAGGATGTGTGGCAGACCGGTGTCTATTTCCATGTGTCGTACCATGAAAACAATAGAGGTATGGTATAATGAAAACATACTAGACAGAAAAACATCCAGTTTATTAGTGATCACATTGTTTCAGTCAATATAGTGGTATATAGTGTCACTGCTTCCCTTTAAGACTTAGGTTCACTACAATAAAAGAGAAAAACATTCTGTTGTTTACTCTCCCTCATACTCTCCCTAAAAATGATATGATTTATTTTCTCCATAGAACACAAGAATGTTAAAGTCCTCCAGTGCTGAAAATCTAGCTTTTATTGTTGTTTATTTGTCTATGTGGTGTTTTTAATGTGCTTTAAGACAAACCATATGCAAATTCGTGTCAACACCATTGCTGAGTATATTCTCCTTAAAGGGATAGTTCACCCAAAAATGAAAATTCTGTCAGTAATTACTCTCCCTCATGTTCTTCCAACCCCGTAAGACCTTCGTTCATCTTCGGAACACAAATTAAGATATTTTTGATGAAATCTGAGAGCTGGATCACTCCTCCATAGGCTTCTTAAGGGATTAAAACTTGTTCCCCGAAAAGTTATTAAAGACATCGTTAAAATAGTCCAAGTGACTACAGTGGCTCAATCTTAAGTTTATCAAGCGACGAGAATACTTTTTGTGCGCAAAAACAAACAAAAATAACGACTTTATTTAAACTATTCATTTCCTTCTCTATGGGCCTCTAGTCAGTTAACGTAGTATGATTGCGTAGAGCTACGTCACACGTAGGCTCACTATTGGCCGACGCTGGTCGTGTGTGATGCGTGTGACATACAACACAGAAGCGCTGCGCTATTACACTAGTGAACTGACTCGAGGCCCACAGAGAAGGAAATGAATAGTTGAAATAAAGTGTTTTTTTTTTTTTTTTTTTTTTTTTTTTTTTTTTTTTTTGGCACACAAAAAGTATTCTCGTCGTTTGATAAACTTAAGATTGAGCCACTGTAGTCACTTGGACTATTTTAACGATGTCTTTAATAACTTTTTGGGGAACAAGTTTCAATCCCTTACAAGCCTATGGAGGAGTGATACAGCTCTCAGATTTAATCAAAAATATCTTAATTTGTGTTCCGAAGGTCTTACGGGGTTGGAACAACATGAGGGAGAGTAATTACTGACAGAATTTTCATTTTTTGGGTGAACTATCCCTTTAAAACTGCAGTGAACCAAAGACTCCTGTTTCTCGAAAACACGGTTTAAAATTGCCGGTGTTTCTGACGTCACAAACTACCTTGTAACCAATCAGGTCATCGTGTGATCGTCAACGAGTTTATCTCTGAGCTGGTGTGAGTGAGTGGAGGCGGGGCTGATTTGCTTATTCATAGAACTAAATGAATATTCATAGTATATATTCATATACTAAATGAGACAAGGGTGTAGAGTTACATTCAACTATTTTAAGGGTTGGAGATTTTTTTCAAGGAAAAGGCATTTAAATATGTAATTTTATGTGATCAATGATGAGTTTTAAGGGGGGGGGGGGAATTATTGACTACAGGGGGACTTTAAGATTGCAGTTTAAACACATTCACAAGAAAAACTGAAAAATGGAGGATTACAGTATGATAAATACAAAGATATAAAAAAGAACAGTCAGTATATAGATGTAGTCCAGAACAGCGTTTCTCAGAAATCGTTTGCTGCAGTCCGCAGGTAAAACAAAGAGTAGCAAAACACTTACCAGGAGTCGCAAAAATAACTAATGTGGTCAAAATTATAAGGTTTTTTTAATGTGAAATACACTACACAGCATTTTACAGGATGGTGATCAGAGAACTACATTCAGAACAAGATTTCTACACAACAGATGACACACTTTTTAATCAATGAGGTGGAGAAAATAAAAGGTCACAGTTCACCAAACTTGAACTTTGGAAAACGTGAAATGCGAAACTTCTTCACATTTGCTTGCGTTTCCGGGCTCCAGCGTTTGTATGCGTAGGAATGAAACGAAAAGTGTAGTTTGACCGAACCTTGAGGCTGCAACATTACAAAATGCAAAAAAGGAAGGGTTATTTGAATAATATCTGAATATTTTCTGAATGCACTTTACGTTGGCTGTAGGAAACTGTGGGCAGTGCTATATTCATCTGCCACATGCAGCGCTGATTTAAAGTATGTGCTGAGTATACAGTATAAAGTTTGTGTCCACAGCTGCTGAAAGGAAGTAAACTTCCTGAGGAGAGAATATATAAACAACAGCAGATTTATTGAATTTACAACAGCCTCATTTTTTAATTTGCATCTGACAAAAGAGAACCATCATGATTTTGTTTGTTGGTTTTTTATTTAATGGCTTTACACTTAAAATCTGATGCACGTGTATTTTTTGTGAACTTATAGTACTTGGAATGACATGAGGGCAGTAAATAATGACAAAGTTTTTATTAATTCTGTGAACTGTTCCTTTGCTGATATTAATGACTAAAAAAACAGTCAGGGTACAAAACAGTGCTATAGTGATGATGTTTTTTTTTGTAGACCAACCCAGAATTTTGCATCACCCTTGTGTCCTCGACAAAAACCCAATAGGATTTTTCCGTTGGCTTTTGGATTATTGCCAATTAACAATTCTTTGACTAACAAAAGTTTATGATTCTTACACGAACACAACGTTTATGAATTTTGAAGTGTAAATATAATTGGCAGAAGTCGAAAGCTAAACATTGGCTATAAACAAACTACACCACGGTCACATGACTTCAACGTGACGTTTAGTTTGCAAGTTTTTCAAGACATGTAACAGATTTAAAAATCACAAGGGCCGTATATGCCGTAGAATAAAATGTGAAAGTGTCTTGAGCTTGTGTTCACCACTGACCTTAATCCAGGCATTTAACCAAAAACCCATTTAAAAAATCATTGACTTTGAGACTGGAAATCACGTTTCCAGGTTTTGGCCAACAAAAATGTCATCCTTGCAGCACTCAGTTAAACTAAAATGATTGTTGTTGTTTCTCAATCCCTCATATCCTTTTTAGAGCCCTAGTGGGAGATCCATTTTCATCAGCGGTCTTCCCAACCAGAGATTTCAGCATAAATACACAAAGGAATCCCTTTTAAAACTGGTTAAGCCCTTTGGAAAACTGACTGCCTACTCTCTATCCAAGCATCAAGCAACGGTACGTATACACACATTTCCCCCTCATCACTATCTATGATGATCAGCATAGACTAGTTTTTTTTTTTAAGACACTGAAATTCATTTTTCCTAAACTATCCCTTTCTTGTTCCTTCTCAGTGTTACATGCAATTGGATAGTGCAAAGGCAGCTGAACTAATGGTTGCGCAGTACAGTCGACGGCCTTGCAAATTTTGGGGGTCTGTGCTGAAGATAGCCATGAGCAGGAAAGGAGACTCTCTGGTTCGTTGGTAGGTGAATGCGTCTCAGTCATTCCAGTGTAACTCTGAAATCATGTTCTCATTAACCATCGCTGAATAAAGTGGATACACAAATGACACAATACATTTTCATCCTTGTATTTGGAGTAGAATGGACTAGTACAGGCATTAGCAGGAATGTACAGTTGGCCTCAATATTTGAGCACACTTTAAATGTTATTGTTGCAGTAGATATCAAAATATCAGAGCAAGTGGAATCTGCAAACAAACCATGCTTTCTTCATTAATACCACTTTTCTATAGTTCAGCACATTAACTGTGGACATGTCCAGATATATATCTATTTTTTTTAACAAATACTTTTTGGTACATTTAGGGTGTGTTCACGATTTTCTTAGTTCATTTGATCTGGACCGGAAAAAATAAATAAATAAAGTCCTGGTCCGCATAGCGTTCACATTGGCATTTTAACACCAAATCTAAAGGCATAGGGATATGTTCACAACCTGATTGGTCGGCTTTTATTTAGTATATTTCAAGACGGAACTTGCTGAACATCCAAAACTATGCTGTGTGCTGAGATAAATGCGCTCGTTGTGTGTGCGTAGGTACATATGATGTTATATTGACCAGCTGAGAACTGAAGAACTTATAAAATGTGTAAAGGAGTCAACAGCAGCAGGAATCCCTCCGGCAACATCGCGACTGTGACGAGAACAAACAGGCATGCTTAAAATGCGACCCTAAAAAGGACAAAATGCTCGTGACATCATGTCCTGTTTTTGGTTTGTTCACGTCTTTGTTCCGTGTTGTGTTCATATCTCAGTCGAACCGCACAAGTTCGTTTGGAAGCGGAGCGAGACTCATGTTTTCAGTGTCTCGATCCTCTTGTTTGCGGCACCAGAGTTCAGATGCCAGCGTTCACACTTATTCAGATAAACCGCACTAACAGAGCAATCGCACCAGGCTTCGTTTTAATCCAACCAAACATGCCAAGTGTGAACACACCCTTAGTTTGAAATGTTTGCTTGTGCTGTTTTTTTAATAAATGGCACTGACATTAAGTGACTTACTAAGTGGCATCCGTAGTTAGACAACAGCAACAGTCAGATAAGTGGGAAAAAATATACCTAGTTTAAACTATTTTAAAATATTATCAACAATATGAATGATTATAGGTGTGTATAAACACTGTGTAACTGACTACCTTGAATTTTTTTTTAATGACTTTAGTGAAACATACTCAGAATTTGATTAAATACAATTGGAAACTAAACCAGGTGTGCAGAGAGACCATCTGAATGAAATCTGCTTCTTTTGCATGAATGTTTCATGTAACTTATGACAATCATTGTGAAAGTAACAGAAATCATTTTCTGTGTTTTCATTTTTTTTGCTTTATTATAGGAGATACACTTTAGAGCAAGAAACTGGGGAGAAAGAGTTAAAAAAGGAGGAAAAACAAATTAAACCAAGCTCTGAAAAAACAGGAAATGACCAGGAAATCAAGAGTGACGCAAAGGAGGTGAACATCACACATGTTGGACACATTTGACAAAATCTATTCTCATGACCTTAGAAACATTTGGAATGATTGATTGATTGATTGTCAACCCATTTGATAATTTTTCCTTTGACTTCTCATAAAATTTTTGATCTAAAGTGTCATGCTTGTATGCAGAACTAAACTTTTGATTTACATTTTCTAACGAATTGAAAGGAAAGGAAAAGCAGCCAGGCATATATGGTATCAATACTGGTTAAAAAGATAAATGATGTGTTTGCAGAACCAGCTAAGTTCTTTACCGGATTGTGAAGGTGTTGGTGGGGATTCAGTTTGTGAAGGAAAAGGTTCGGAAGAGGTTAATCAACAGGACAAAACTCCTTTGAACCCTGATCAACCTGACCACATTGTGGGTAAGTCCATCACACACTTGCTTGTAATAGACTTGATCAATACCTTATTATAACCACTGGATCTTCATTTAAAACATAGTTTATTTATAGTTTATTTATAGTCTTTCTAATGGTTTAAAATGTTTATGGCAACGGATTGCGATTTAGCGTGGAAGCAATTGAGGCAAAACTGTAAATCCTAAACACTTCTCCGCCTTATTTCAGGTGAGAACTACGTCATCCCAGTAACTGGTTTCTTCTGCAAGCTGTGTAACATATTCTACACCGACGAGAGCAAAGCAAAATCCGAGCACTGCCGCAGCCTGAAGCATCACAACAACTTCAAGGTGACTGTAATAGAGTTCCAATAGAGATTATGAAACGGGCTGTGAAAAGCCTTTTCTTCTCCACCTGTTTTTTGTGACTCCGCTGCTCCAATGAGCATTACTTATCCAATGGTCACACCTTTTTTTTGGTGCAATTTCTATAGTTTTGCTGCATCCTCATGGGCATTCAATATTTTTTTACTTTTCAGTGTGAGTTAAATCTCTCATTTTGGCCCATTTTACCTGTAAACCTACCTAATAATTGTGCACATCTAAGTATAAGGTGTTTTTCATGATCAGAATATCGACTTGACAAATAATTATGCATCCATGTGTGTATATATATATATATATATATATATATATATGGGGTATATATATTAGAGGCGTACCGGTTCTCCGTTAAAAATTCAACTGCACCGTTCTCCACCCACGGTTCGGCACGCACTTGCACTGTGATTCATCTCAAATCTGATGACGCATGCGCATCTATAATTGGTTTGTTGAAAATAACGCGTAAAACATTCTGGCTTCCCCTTAACTTTGTTCAATGCAAGTGCCGTTTGCTTTAATATGACCAGTCATTTACGCCGTCATCTCCCGGGTGTTGATAGGTGAGACCTGAACAGCACACGTTGCTATCTTTGTTCTCTTTCAAGTCTTGCACTTAAACAAATTCGCAAAAAAAATGAATGGTCAATATGCGCGTCTTGGTGAGTATCCTATAGCAGACAGTCGGTTAGGTCTCAAGTGGAGGTAAACAGTCGAGAAAGACAAGGCATATGTACAGTATCAGAGTATTGGATTAGTGCAATATGTCTTAAAGTGACTGCAGCCTAATATTCTGGCTGTCTGTGTTTTTTATGTTAATCAAACGACAAAAAAACAGGGAAATCACTCACTGCTCTTGACTGAGTAGCTTTTGTAACTTTAATAATGATAAATCTTTTATTCAATTCATACATTGAAGATTATATGCAATCTTGTTTTACATTTGATTACTTTCAGTTTCTATAACTGAAAACCACTGTTAGATACCTGAAAATCATTTATTTTATTAGTATCTTTGCTCTATTGTAATAATTCGTGCTGTTGCTTGTAGTTGGATTATTTGTTCTTATTTTCTTTTCTTTTTATTTGACATTAGTCTTTTTTTTTCCTGTACATACCACATACCGAACCGTACTGAAACTGTGGCCCTAAAATCGTGATTAAAAACCGAACCGTGATTAATCTGAACCATTACACCCCTAATAATATATAGTTTGCTCTACCTCGGAAATTACTTTCCCAAGTGAAAAACATTTTAAAAAGCCACTTTTCCTTTTTCACTCTGTAATACATCAGATTATAGAAGTAAGATGGGTTTCGAGTTCCTACACCTCTTATGCTGGTTGTGTGGATGAACTTACATTTTCGCTTTGATTTTCAGCTCAAACATGCCGAAGTGGTGGAACCGGCAGACGGACACCCAGATGGTTGAAGGAAAGGGTGAACATGAAAAGACAGAGACATTGTACTTTTGATTCATTATGTTTTTTTAATTTTTCATTCCAGTGAGTTTCCACATTCTTTCTGTTCAAATGTTTTGTTTTCGAAAGCGCTTCAAGAGTGACTGTGTGGGAGAGAGAAATGCGTGTGGATAAAATTGTGAAGTCATTGTAATGATTTGGATGTGCATTAGTAAACAGAATGAAATGTGTATCAGCTGAAGTGAAATAAACTCAAGTTTGTTTACCGTCAGGTATGTTTACTCTCACCTGTATCATAGCATGGAAGCTTGTGCATTTCCACCTTGATAAGAGCAGGTTTCCTTTAGTTATGCAAGCCTCTCCGGTGGTCATGATCTGTAATACTGTGTGTGTGTGTGCAATAAGTGTGTGTGCGCACAATAACACGATCAACATCTAAAATAGTTAAACCTCACAGCATTGGCTCTGAATAATTTGTAAAGAAATTAGCCTTGACATCATTTATGAACGCATGTACAATTTTCCATCAGATTAAAAAAATGTTACAAATGTATCTTACCACAAACCAATACATTATTCCTTTCAACTTTTGTCTGTGAAGGTCAAAATTAAATGAATGTGCAATGATTTGTACAAATAGTGGCACATTTGTGAATGGAGTTATCTTTTGTGTAAATGTATTGTAATTTGTGCACGATTCAAATACAAAATGATCTTGCACAGACAACACAAATAACTACTAATGAACAGCAAGATACAGTTGCAACAGTTTGATAGATATTTGTGCACACGTTTAAAAGTTTAGACTAATTTCATCCTCTGTCTAGTCCTCTCTTTTCAATACAATCAAACCCTTTTGAGTCAAAATAGCTAAGTTTACATGCAAACAAATGATCCATTAGTAATCAGATTGATGGCTCAGTTGGATTGAAAAGCATTCATATAAACACCACAATTGATCCGACTGTGCTCAATCCGAAATACATTTTGGTCGGATTGAAAGGAGTAATGCAGACCTGAAATAATCCGATCAATGGGGGGAAAATAAGCATGTTAAATGCTTGAATCTTACTATTTTCTCAATCTGATAATTCCTTGCGCACATGCGCAGTGTCGAACGTGTGTGTATTATATTGTTTTTTTATACGTTTATGACTTCAGAACACATGTAATGCACATGTAAATTAATATGTAAATCAGATGGAAAAGTTCATATAAATAACTTTTAGAAACTGAAATCGGATCGGATTCATACGGTTAATAAAATTCGTGCATGTAAACATACCTAATGAAAAACTACATTCCATTTATATACCAAATAAATAAATAATCAAAAACAGTCATTAGTGTGATATAAGTGTAAATTAAATTTAAGACCATTACATTTTTTCTAACAAATAAATAAACTGGATTTAAAATCAAACCACAAAAATAAAAACAAGAAACATTGAACTAAATAGCCAAACATCTTGAACTATTTCAATCATGACAATTGGAAAGTTTTTTGATTGTCAAAGGTTCTGTATATAGATAAAATATGACGCTCCACAAAAAAATAATGGTGTAATCAGCAATACAATCTTAGCATCATAAGCACATTTACTTTACATGCACGTTAGTTAATGCATAAAATTAACAACATTTGAAAACAGATTTCATAAACCACAGTTTTTGTATCAATTTGACATGATATTGACTCTTCAGAACACTTTTTCTTTTCTCACATCACTGGAATGTATAGCATCAGTTCTTTACAGTGACATCAGAAGAATTATGCACAACAATAACATTTTGGTTGCGTTCTGGTAGCAGGAACAGTAACCTTTGTAGTTAAATGGTATACATCAATAATAGTGTACATTTGACAGCAATAGCACAGTATCATCTCGACCAAATACATTTATATCTTGAGCACAGTTTATCTTGACACTGACACATGGCTTTAAGTTAAAAATAGACTTTTCTTTTGAATGTTCCTATTGCACAGCATGCATGATTCCCAGGACACTATACCTTGAGTGCACTTTCAAGTTGCTTTGGGTAAAAGCATCAGCCAAATATGCAATTGTAAATGGACGTCAGATCTTCAAGAGATACCAGATTGTCAGCTTTGTAAAGGGCTACACGTTTAATAGTTGAGTATTAATAGTATTTAATATAGTTGATACTAATATTCAATTTATTTTGCACATATTGGACTTCAAATCTGGAGCTTGCCTGAGAAACAATAACAGACGGCACTAGTGCATTGTGGGTGAAGGGACAACACTAATGTGTGTAATACTAGGACTGGTTTAAGCGCAACTTTAGTTCACTGTATATCTATACACATGTACACATTCCTCCTACAACTGGAGCTCTAGTTTCGGCTCCAGTCGAGATTTGAAATATCAAACGGGTTAGTGTTTAGGGATTGCTCTGATCTCCGTTGTGTCGAGGAGAGTCGTACCGCATGATTTGCCGTGGGGTGCCGTACCCTGACATGCCAGCTTGAGATGCTCCACGATTGCTTCCCATCTGCATCCCGATAAGACTCCGGCCTTGACGCAGCTGCTCCTCTGAAAACTCCCGCTTGTGGCCCTTGGTTTTCCTAAAACACAATTAAATGCAGAAAGTGTGGTCTTAGAGGATGCATGCGATGCTGTAGCTGTGTTTGATTTGATTAATCCAGACTTTTGACTACTGGCATAAAGTCTGGTCCAAGTTGCAGACAAAGACGGCTAAGAAATTACAGGGAAACATCTGTGCTTTTGTTTGTAACACTGTTAGCACAACAGAGAATGATTCGAAATGATAAACCTTACCAGTAATTATTCCTTCTTCATAAGTGCTCATTGGCCTTTTGTAATGTCACAATTGTAAGCATCGCTGCTTATTATGTAATTTAAAAGAGGTCTTTGCAAGCCAATATAATCTTCTGCTCATGAAAGACGTAATGAAAAGGCCACGGAAGCCCCAATTCCACAACATAAGAAAATAAATATGCTTTAGTAAATCATAATTATGACATAAAAACCTGAAATTATGAAAGTCATTATTACATAACAGTTAACATTATGATATTAAAGTCATTATTATGAGATAAAAAGTCAAAATGATGACAAAAAGTCAATGAAAAAGTCAAAATTAGGACATTCTAGGCCATAATTATGACATAAAAAGTCAACACTGATACATTAAAAAGTCACTATGAGTTTAAAAAAAAAATATTATGACGTACTATGTTATAATTATGAGATAAAAAGTTGTTTTATATGTCATAGTGCTGTGCACAAGGCTATAGCTCTGAAACAATCATACATTGGCACTTACCAATAATTATTTGATTTGAAAATAAGCCCTCCTTTCATTTTTAATACATCAGCAGTTCTTACAGAACGTCTCTAGCACTGTTCACACTCTAATTAGCTACATTACTTTAACGCGCGATCGATTTAAAGCCAGCCAGACAGCCTCTGCACAGACTACACCAACCAGGTACAAATAAAACTGTCTGATTGACTGATTCATCAGAATGTAGAGTAGATTCGTTTGCACACTGTTGGCAATTCTGCAAGCTCTTAAGTGATGGATACATTTTGATTAGATCAACTTTCGGTTTGTACATCAGGAAAGTGATTGGAAATACATAGGCGACTAAAGATCATTTAGAATAAAAAGAGGAAATATGTATTTATTTTTAGATGTTTTACACCAGCAGAGAAGGCTTTGCTTGCCCTGAATGTTTGCCCACTGGGGTCTCAGTCCATCCCTGGGCAGAGTGCAAATGACTAACACCCTTTCTCTGTCCAGCTCACCTGTGAAACCAGTCTTTGTCCCCGAGGTAATGTCCATCATCCTTTGTGAGAGCTTCACTTCCCAGAGCCGTCAGTGTCCTCTGGACCGCAGCCATGTCCTTTCCTTTGAAACAGACCGAAAGGCTTATGAACATGATTCCTGTGACACAACGCCTGGCAAAGGCATCTTGTAATTTCCTTTATACACCATGTTAATGAATGCAGAACCTGATTTCACCAAGTACAACATGTTCCTAGATCGACATCTTTGTTGATCCTGGACCAACTTTCCAATCAACCAATCAGATTTGAGGGACAAGTTTACAGTTTATGTCAAGTTTAGGCTTCCAGCCAGGGTTATGTGCTTCTACATTAGTGTTATTCACCATCATTTTACTCTGATTTTAGGGGTATCTTATGGGTAGGGATATGGACTACATTTTGTTGGACAGGAATGTTGTTCCAGGATCAGCAAAATATGTTTACCCAGGAACGGATTTAATTCGGCTAAATCCTATGCCCATTTCCAGATAACATAAATGCTTCAAAACAGTACACATCACCTAGGAGGAAGTTAACAAAGTTTTTCTACCATACCTAAGAAGAATTAATGTAAGTTATGTTTAATATAAAGGATAATGTACAGTCAACTGATCATCACAAAATAAACCCTGACAGGGTGACCTTCATCCCAGTGCAAAGCTGAGGTGTTATGGAAATAATTCATGACGATATAGTAGAAAATGTATTTAAAGGGGTCATGAACTGCATTGTTTTATTATTTTTTATAAGACGGCTCTGTGGAATACTTGATTCTGATTGGTCAATAGTGACATCCAGCGGTAAGTTATTCCCAGATAACAACCGCTCAAAACAGATAACGCAGGCTCATCCGGGTCACTGAAGTCAATACGCTTGCTAGGAACGTTTTTTCTACGTGGATGTTTTGCATTAGCCTGGCTCCGCCCTCCTACGTACTTCCGCTCAATTTTCATTTTCCTTCAGGGATTGTGCTGTAGTCTTTGGTTTTCTCCGATCAATTTTTTACCGGGCCAATCGGCGAACAGAGGGAGTGGCTGAGAACGATGACGTTGATGTCGTGCGTTATTTTGAGTTGTAGTTCAGTAATGGCAGCGGAGAAAGATGCGAGCAAAGCAACGCTGCCGAATATCAAGAAGTTAAAGCCGGAGCAAGAACAATCTTTGCTTAGTTTTGTTGGTGACAATGATGTTGTATGCGCATCGTATGCGCATGACATACGTCACGACCAAACGTTAGCGATTGGTTATGGCAGATCCAGAGTGACTCTGGGCAGATCCAATAGTTTTAGACTTCAATAGAGTATCCGCCTACAAAGAAGTTAACGCTTGTCAATGGAGCGGTGCCAGACTCTCTGTACAAATGAAATGTACGAGAGTCTGGTGGGACCAGGCTAGTTTTGCGTTTGGTGAGCTAATAAAATATTAAAACTCAGTCAAATCAATATGTTGTGTACAGTTATTTAATTATGCCATCCAGTCTCGTGGACTCGATACTGTTTCATACAAACGCTGCTGCCATTTTGTGACTATTGTTTTGTACACTGTTGGATTATGAGATACAAACAGGTACGATTTTAAAACAATATATCTTATCCCCATAATTATTTATGTGGCAAAATGCTGTGTAATAAGTGATATGAATGACTGTATACTGTATCTCTTAAATGTCCATTTAGTTTGAACTTGCCGCGCTGCAACTGCTCTCTCCACGGGAGATTTGCGTTTAAAGACCTAATAAAATATTTCCACTCAGATCAATAGTTAGTGTCTAATTATTTACTTATGTGGCAAGTATCTGTGTTATAAGCGGGATAATGTACATCCAGCCGGTGGTTCTCTCAAAACAACCCCCTTCAGACTGATCAAGATCCTCATCATCCTGTCGGGGGATATTCTGAGAGAACCACCAACTGGATGTACATTATCCCTTACATAATGTTTCCTGGGGTGCACTTATAATATTAGTATGATTTTTACTTCAAAAATGGTCTTAAATTAGAAATAAAAGGCATTTTTGATTTTAGCCTCTGATTTGAACGCTCTGTTTGAAGGGGCGTGTCTGTGTGAGACTTCAGTATAAACGCCCACTGCTGTGATTGGCTGTGAGACTTCAGTCTTAACACCCTCTGCTGTGATTGGCTGTGAGTCTTCAGTCTAAACTCCCTCTGCTGTGATTGGCTGTGAGACTTCAGTCTAAATGCCACTGCTGTGATTGTGATTGGCTGTGAGACTGCAGTCTAAACGCCCTCTGCTGTGATTGGCTGTGAGACTTCAGTCTAAGCGTCCTCTGCTGTGATTGGCTGTGAGACTTCAGTGTAAACGCCCACTAACGCCCACTGCTGTGAGATTTCAGTCTAAACGCCCACTGCTGTGATTGGCTGTGAGACTTCAGTGTAAACGCCCACTGCTGTGATTGGCTGTGAGACTTCTAGAGGTGTGAACCTACACTGGTCTCGCGGTTCGGTTCGATTATCATGTCATCGATTCGGTTCAATTCGATATCGCGATGCATTGCGATGCACCGCATCCTCAATTTTCAATTTTACTTCAAAAGTGATGTGTGCGTGCGCGCGCCCGCGTGTGTGTTCGCCTGTTCGGGAAGTCGCAGTGACAAAAACAGAGACATTCCAGTTTAAGTTTCATGGGACTAAAGCCTGTTTATGCCATTAAGAAAATGAAATTCTGTCAAATCAATTTTGATTTGAAAGAAAAGTTCATTTAAAAGCGGCGCTCATTCATCAGTGTATAATGTTACCCTGGAGACGCGCGCATCAACCGTCACCGAGTCCGCTGATGAAGACGATCATCCATTTATAATCACGCGTAACAACACAATTGTAATTTGACCATCGGGTGCGGAAGGGTTGCCATCTGTCTCTATTTGTCCCGATTTATCATTTAATAACCTGTCCCGGGAAATGTATCCACTCTCCCGAAAGGCTACGTGAATGTATGTTCAAACCGTGTAGCGCGCGCACAGCAGAGAGGGAGAGAGCGAGACCTTGCGTGTGTGTGCCTCAAGAAGCGCATGTAACTTGCATGCGCATGTAATGTATGTATGTAAATGTATGTAAGAAAGAATGTTTAATTCACACTCGCGTCTCGCCTCCCTCTGCCAGTGTATGCTACCGGCTACCGCGACAAAGCCCATGCGCGATAAATGAAAGTGGAATTCTTGAAAACTTTTAGCACGTTTTTACTATTACAGCTCTCAATGTTAACTACTTGTGAAAAGTGATAATTATAGCATTACAATTAGATCTATGGCATTATATTTAGATCATGGCAGCAATCTCGTAATTGCAACTCGATTTCTGCACACTAACAAATGCTTTCATCATAACTAACAGTGCAAACACAATGTAAATAAGAGATTTGTTGATTATTACAGGAGTTTTGGCGCGTCACTGATAAACAAGCACTGTTTGATTGACAGCTCCAGCTATTGTGAACGGAGTGTTCTTTGATCGCTTTCTATATATAATTCAATCAGTTTAAATAATAGATTATTTACACCATACTAAGAAAAACAATGTGAAGTTGAGCGTTTAGTCACTGGTTTGATTTACTGACAGGACAAATAACATCTGACTGTAGCTACATGAATCATTACATCAGAAATCACTGGTCCCAGATCAGGCATTACAATGAACAGGGTTACCAAAGAATCCAGTGAAATGTACCGAATACGATTATACTACAGGGCCGTAGAATGCTTGAATCTGATTGGTTGACGAACGTTCTAAGGTGTGAAATTATTTTCATGGAAACGCACGGCTAAAGTAGTTCCAGACAGATCTTGACCGCATTACAGTTCCATATCACTTCGCGTAGTTGACTTTAATAATGGAAAATAGGATACAATTCATAACAAGAAAAAATATAAAGCCCCATGCGCTTGATCTGCAATTTTCAATGTCTAACTTCACAATCAATGAAAACATGCAGTTTAATTTTAATAAATAAAGTATATAATCCTATCTATAATCAACAGAAAATTAAACTGAATATATAAATTGATAGTCCTGCTGCACGGGTTTTCCTAATTATTGCAGATACTATAACAAATAAATAATTATTGATAGGCCTACTTGTTAAAAGGGCTTTGTGTTTCATTTATTAGGCTAGTCTACTGTCAATAATAGTGAATGAACAAAAAAGAATGAACGAATTTATTAAAACGAATTGAATTAATAAATAAATAATAATATTGACGCACATGCTTTTCTGTCTCATTATTGCAACATCTTTCTATCCCTCTCTCTCGCTCTCTCTTATAACTGTAATTTGACACTTATGACTGATCATGCCCAAACGTGTGTTCAGTGCGTTCAGTCTGTGTTCACAGTCGGTGTTTAAAATCTGCTACAGTCGATGGAAACAGTCAGTCTTCGAATGTTTCAGCAAGTCGTAAGTGTGTCTCCAGCATTAGTCTGTTATCAGTGGCTCAAACCTCCATTACTAACTCTAAAATAACGTTTTGGAATTAGCAACGGAGGCATGGGATTAGATGCGTAAGAAATTAGTCCTACATACAAGACTGTTTTAATGACGAAAACTTGACAAATGTCTTGAAATACATCATCTGAACAATGTTTCGAGGTGTGGTAACTGTAGCATAAGCGGAATAATTAACTCCAGGCCATTGAATTATTAGAAAAATAATGCACACCCGAGGTGTGCCCGTCCGCTTTACGTCGTGACCGCATTACCACCTCGGGTGTGCATTATTATTCTAATAATTCGACAGCCTGTCGTCAATTATTCCTTACATAAAGAAGCATATTCCAGGACGAGTCGTTCGCTGGGCCTGGTAACAATAAAAGTTGATTTTGGACTAACAAGGAATTTTTCAGTTCTGAAACTTTCAGGATATTCTCATAATATGATGACGTCGTACATGTCAAAAACCTCAAGGGAAATTGTATTTCTCAGTTCATGACCCCTTTAAATGTAAATTTGACTTTATTCTACTGACTTTCTACAGTACATTTGGGGCGGTACATTTTTTAAATGTTTTTGAAAGAGGTCTCATTCTCACAGAGGCTGCATTTATTTGATCAAAAATATAGCAAAAACATTAATATTGTGAAATATCTTTACACTTTAAAGTCGAACATATTTGAATATATTTTAAAATATAAACTAATTGAACCATCAATACCACTAAAAAAACTTTATTTTAAGTGTATATTCAAACAAATTGTTGTGTGCGAGTGTGATTGTGTGTGTGTGTGTGTGTGTGTGTGTGTGTGTTTTACCTTCCCAAAGATCAACAGTTTGGAATATGTCTCCCCTGTTAACACCATATTCTTCAGCAGCCTGCAGGAACTGAGAAATCTTCTCCATTTGTTTAAAGACCATTTTAGTTTCTGTAATTTTCTTAATTGGTTCCTCACCGCTGGGGTATAGACTGTTGATGAGCCGGCAGAGAATCTGGGATGGGGTTAAGAGAGGGAAGGGAGAAAGGAGGAACATGTATCATTTAGTTTCTGTCAGATTCTTAGTCCTAGTGATGACTAAAGCTTTGCGTCGGAGGCCTGATCACCCAGTCAGGGTTTATTCTGCGATAACAAGCGTCTGGATTTACTTTATACTTTTACGTAACCAATTTAATTAAGCCTGGAATACACTACACGACTTTTGTAGAGATTTTTGTCTGATTTGCAGTCTGGACGAGTCAACACTAACTGACGAAAGTAAGAGCCAGTCTGCAGACTTGGGGAAGTCGGAGTTGACAGATTTCACAGAAAATGGCATAGTGTATTACTGGCAGAGATGTTCTGGCATTTTTGGGCAGAGATTTTTTAGCTTCAGATTTCAATTCCATCTATTCTGAAGATTTTTGATATTTTTAGCTGATTTTAGAACATGCTCAATACATTTTCACTTGTCATGCATCTCCTATATGATGCCTAGTTTTTCTCTGTAACAATTTACAAAGTCAACAAGTGTATGATGCCTTTACATGTTAATGTTTACATGCCAATTCATCAAAAGGAAGTTGTGTGGTATTAAGACAATTTCATGGCAACACAGTATGTTCTTATTACTTGTAATAAGACTTGTGTACTTGTCCATCATCAGCAAAGTGAACAATTTCAGTGCATAGTATGCGATTTGGGATGCAACCATAAATTTAAACTAATGCCCAGTTTACAGCTGGTATTGAGATGCGTTTTGGTCGATTGGATCACAAGTAGACGAGGGAGACATTCCCGTTTACACCTGGTGTTTTAATCCGTCTCTTTTGTCCACTTTCAACCACTTCTGTCCTGATTTCTTCGAGGGGAGCGTCTATGGGCGGTAAATGTATGGGTTTTTTTCAGATAATTTGATCTAATGGACAAAATAAGCTCACGCAATTTACATATGAACATGACTGGAGACGACTGAAGAAGATATGGAGAGCATCAGCTTTAGTTTCTGCTCTGACAGACGCAAGATCACGCCGAACACTGTGAGTGTGTGTTAGAAATCAGGAACGCTGAGAGGACATTGTGATTGGTATGTTTTTCCTCTTCAAACCGAACTTGAGTCTCCAGCCGACAAAGTTTAAATCCCGTCTGGCTAGAGCTCTTCCCATAATGTTTACACATTAGTTCAGTAGACGGAGAGTTGACGGTCTTCTGTGTCTGTTTGAACACTTTCGATCACATGAGCGTTTACACTGTGAAAGCAATCCGGTCGAATGGGTTTTCCACTACCTCTGGAAGTGTTCGAAAGTGGACAAGCTCAAAGCATTTAAGACCCCGTTTACACCTGTATTTAGTGTCGTCTACTTGTGATCCGATCGACCAAAACGCATCTTAATACCAGCTGTAAACAGGGCCAAATGTGCAAAAATAATCTTGAATACATTAACACACGACAACACTGTAAAAAAATGTTTTAACGTCGTAAAAAAAAAAACATTATTGAAGTATGTTTATAAGAATATACAATTTCAGTCTTTCTACTTAAAAATTTTAGGTTACTTGCCATTTCTATTTAATTATTTGTGAAATTTACTAGCAATTTTTTAGTAAAAATTGTTTCTAAACCAAAATTTTCACACCTCCACAAAGGTTTTTTTGTGTACCGTGTCATAATCATTGTGAGATAATGAGGAAGTAGGATAGATAATATTATCGTGCTAGGTGGTTATTATTCCAATTGATATTCACTCTTAAAAATAAAGATTCCAAAAGGGGGTTTCCACAAAGAACCTTTCAGCGTACAGTTTTAAAATAACTTTTTATCTTAATGTGATATATTCTAAAGAATCTTTTTCCACTATAGAACGATTTGTGCATAGGAAAAATTCAATGGATGTAAAAGATTCTTCATGGAACCATAGACGCCAATAAGGAATCTTTATTTTTAAGTGTGTATCTAATGACTAATGTAGTGTTGTTTCAGGCTCGCCTTGTTAAAAATTAGTTGCTGACATTAATATAACCAACGTTAGTCGAATGTTCGATCTAGAGTTTAAGTTCCTTCCCCATTCCATTTCCAGCACATACTGTTCCACTGGTGAGCCATTTCTGGAAGTTCTGTTTGCCAGGTTCAGGTCGCTCCAAGTCATCACCACACTGGATCAGGATCCATTCCACAAGCCGAGTCTCCAACTCCACATTATACTTCTGGTCAATCTTCTCTTGGACCTCACGGCTGAGCCCATAGCTTGGTCCCCTGTTTGCCATGGCAGCACACATTAACACTGACCTGCAGTAGTGATAATCTGAAACACACACACACACACACACACACACACACACACACACACACACACGCGCGCGCGCATATATGACTGAATAGACTAGATTTTATTTTCAAACACTATATGCCTATAGACTATGTAAAATAGATTAGAGCATTGGCTACTGCTTACTCTGAGACTATAACCCTATTGACAAATATTTTTTGTCCGTGTTTAACTGGAACTAAATGGCCTAAATTGATCAATTTGATAACGCCATACAAAAAAAAAAAACTGATGTATTTTTTTAATCTTCCATTGGTTTCCATGCAACACACGTCGAGTCACTCCGAAACATGAACGAGCAAAATCATCATATTATTTGCGCTGGTTTAAATCTACTACAATCTCAATTTGATCGAGATTATCAACAACAAACTGATCAAAACGTCAATTTGAGCCTGACGCACTCTAGTAAAAAATTACAATAGGCAACTGCGCATCATTAACGTTAACTGATAGTGTAATGCAGTGTAATTTTCCGACAATGCAGAGAGATATTATGCATCTACTCACTATGATGGAGGCTGTTTGTTGTTTTCCTCGCCCGTGTAATGTCCGTCTGTTGGCACCATGGATGAGCACTCGAAGGGCCAGTGAAGGGGGAGGGACTGGAACCAGCTCAGCATCCGTCAAACCAGAGCATCACGCGTGCTCGCTGATGGAGAGAGGGTTGGCTAGGAGCTGGACAGTAAGTGTTACGTAAAACTCAAGGTTGCGCGCATCATTGGCTTGACATGTTGCAGTGTAACTGTAAAACGCGTAAAGCAGCGAGCCAAAAAAGGTATCCGGAAAAATGGCTTGTGTTCATATTAAAGCATCAGTGTGAGTACATGAAAAGTAGGCCATGAAGAACACGGTCTCTATATGCTATAGGCTATATGCAGTCGGGCATGATGCAGTAAGGGCACGCGTGAAATGATTCCATCTTTACTGTAATCAACTCTATGCTCAAATGCAGAAATGTTTTACTCTTCTGAAATGCTGAACATTATATTTCTAAAGCAATTTTCAGTGAATACAACAAAGGTGTCAAATGCACAATTTATTGTTAAGTGCAAATGCACTCTGTTTTTACATTCAACTGAATAGATAAATATAAAGTTGGCAAATAATACATCATATGATAAACTTTTTGCATTAAAACATAGGTATGCTATTAGCCTATATAAAATGGAAAGTATCTATTTAGTTGCTGACATGGTCTCTATTTCTAGTAAATACATTTAGAATGTTTTTTTTTTTTTTGCAGTTACCTGTCAGTGCTCCAATAGTCCAATAGAGTTAAGTAGGCTAAATATATTTCGTGTTGTCTGAAGAACTGCATAACTTAATAATTATACTTTACCATACCTATGGTTTACCTACCATAATTAATTTTTTTTTTAAACCAGTTTTAAATGAAGTACAGCATGTCACACTACATGTTAGCTATATGGAAGGCTAAGAGTTTCACAATTCCACTTAAAAATGAAGAAATCAACGACCAATTAAAAAAAAAGTAAATAAATAAATGTTCAAATTGAAGGGAAAAAAAATCCTTACATTTTTATTTTTGAGAATCATTTTTATTCAACTTTTTGCATTAAAATTACTTTTTTAAATGTGTTTTCCAATGACTTTTCTTTATCTCAAAAATATTCAATAATTACTTAATAAACCAATAATTTATTTATTTTTATTTTATTTTAAAGTGGCTCTCCTAGCCTCCATTCTGCATACTGTATAAAAAGCCTTCCTGCAAACTAACTAAATGCAATCTCTGAGTGAACATATGCAAAAAAATATTGGCTGCTGTCCTGCCCACATCCCTTAGATCAGCAAAGCAGCCTCAGCACTCTCCATTGACTTAATCAGTCAATGGGTTTGTCCATATCAATCACTGTTGGCCTGTGTGTGCATCCAGCTGTGCTCTTACATTCCTCAGCATATCCATGTAGAGCCTATTGTTCTCACTATGGAGAGAAAAAAAGGACTTTAATTTCTTTGTTGTTTTATTGCATTGTACTTTTGTTTTCGCAGTCTTATCATTTAGAGTACTTGGGATACTCACTCAGCCAGAGAACGGTCAAATACCAGGTTTCCCATGTCCATATAGTATTGAGAATTTGCTCTCAAATCAGTCCAGTATTCATTTGCCTGCATTCCACAGAGACACCATGTTCCAGTAATATTATTACTAATTACTTAATTTCATTTGAATAGAATGAATAAAATGTTTCTATCTATTGCACTGGTCATATTTAATTTGTTTAATCACTTTCCTTATGTCATTGTAAATACAGGCTAACATTCTGACAGCTGATGTCTTAAAGGTGCAGTGAGCAATTTCTGCTTTAGAAAGTGGTTTGGACCGAGCAGCACAACACACTCGTAGCCAATCAGCAGTAGGGGGCGTGTCCAATCATGATGGGGGAGGAGAGAGAGAGAGAGAGAGAGCAAGACTGATAAAGAGACAAGGGTGGGTCCGAAATCGCATACTCTCTTGAGTAGGTACTAATTTTGAATAAGTATTACTTCACGGCCTCTCCCGTGGCCTCATGGGATAGTAAAGTGTCCATCATATGTTCACTTCAGAATCTCGCTGGAAGTACTAGGTCATCCAGGTACTTTTTCCCCACCCTTTTTTAAGAATACTGTGACATACTTCCTTTGTCACATACTGTTTTTTGCCTACTATATACACTCACCTAAAGGATTATTAGGAACACCATACTAATACTGTGTTTGACCCCCTTTCGCCTTCAGAACTGCCTTAATTCTACGTGGCATTGATTCAACAAGGTGCTGAAAGCATTCTTTAAAAATGTTGGCCCATATTGATAAGATAGCATCTTGCAGTTGATGGAGATTTGTGGGATGCACATCCAGGGCACGAAGCTCCCGTTCCACCACATCCCAAAGATGCTCTATTGGGTTGAGATCTGGTGACTGTGGGGGCCATTTTAGTACAGTGAACTCATTGTCATGGTCAAGAAACCAATTTGAAATGATTCGAGCTTTGTGACATGGTGCATTATCTTGCTGGAAGTAGCCATCAGAGGATGGGTACATGGTGGCCATAAAGGGATGGACATGGTCAGAAACAATGCTCAGGTAGGCCGTGGCATTTAAACGATGCCCAATTGGCACTAAGGGGCCTAAAGTGTGCCAAGAAAACATCCCCCACACCATTACACCAGCACCACCAGCCTGCACAGTGGTAACAAGGCATGATGGATCCATGTTCTCATTCGGTTTACGCCAAATTCTGACTCTACCATCTGAATGTCTCAACAGAAATCGAGACTCATCAGACCAGGCAACATTTTTCCAGTCTTCAACTGTCCAATTTTGGTGAGCTCTTGCAAATTGTAGCCTCTTTTTCCTATTTGTAGTGGAGATGAGTGGTACCCGGTGGGGTCTTCTGCTGTTGTAGCCCATCCGCCTCAAGGTTGTGCATGTTGTGGCTTCACAAATGCTTTGCTGCATACCTCGGTTGTAACGAGTGGTTATTTCAGTCAAAGTTGCTCTTCTATCAGCTTGAATCAGTCGGCCCATTCTCCTCTGACCTCTAGCATCAACAAGGCATTTTCGCCCACAGGACTGCCACATACTGGATGTTTTTCCCTTTTCACACCATTCTTTGTAAACCCTAGAAATGGTTGTGCGTGAAAATCCCAGTAACTGAGCAGATTGTGAAATACTCAGACCGGCCCGTCTGGCACCAACAACCATGCCACGCTCAAAATTGCTTGAATCACCTTTCTTTCCCATTCTTACATTCAGTTTGGAGTTCAGGAGATTGTCTTGACCAGGACCACACCCCTAAATGCATTGAAGCAACTGCCATGTGATTGGTTGATTAGATAATTGCATTAATGAGAAATTGAACAGGTGTTCCTAATAATCCTTTAGGTGAGTGTAGTAGGGAATGATGTGATTTCGGATGCAGACATCCACTCTTGCATTGCATGTCAATGCAGTTTGGAGGCACAGCAATGAAGGGAGGGGTGTGTTTGTTTGGGTTGATTTCAAAAATCAACAGTGTTTCTCAAAAACCGCTTACTGCACCTTATTTAAATAACTAAATAATGACTGTATAAAGAGATTCTTGATTCTTAATTCAAACATCCAGGATAAATATAAAACAAAAAGTTTTATAACCTCAAAATAGAACAAATAGAACAGTTTTGCAGGTAAATAGTGCTATAGCTTAGAGGTTCCAAATACGAAGCAAGTGATAAATGTATTTTGGTTCAATTTCACTTCTACATACAAACATGATAATCAGCTAAACAATGCCAGCAGCTTTCACTAAACAAATCAAATCTGAGGCTGTGGATAGATCGCTATAGTGTTCACCTGCTCTTGTATGGTGTAACCCCATTGGTTCTGAGAATAATTGGGATCCCAGTAGCCAGACTGTCTCTTTACACGTAAAAATTTTGTGGCCTGCTCCCCCTTCACAAATGGAGCGGGGAACACACCTATGTGAAAACTCCATTATTCATTTGTTGACTTTACAAGTCAAATACAGTTCTTATTTACATGCACACATTTCATGAATAGTTCTTTGCTATACACATGCAGGCAAAATTAAAGTGCATTGATTAACTCACCACTTATGAGAGTCATCAGAATCACTAAATGCTTCATGCTTTTCATCTGTGCACAAGCAGGGAAAATGTCTCTGTGCTCTCTAAATAAAAAAAATATAAATATAAAATATAATAAATATATCTACTCTGAATGAAAAAAACATGAGCCTAATTTGGTAACATTTACAATAAAGTTACATTAGTTAACGTTAGTTAATGCATTAACTAACAATGAGTATTGGATTTGTTACAATATTTACTGTTACATGTCTGTCCTGTCTTGTTATGCACATGGGTGTTTTGTTATCTTGAGCCATGTGCTCTTGTCGTGGTTTAATCCCTCCCCCTTGTTATCTGATTATTGGTTAATTGCTCCACCTGTCTGTCTCGTTACCCTCCTTTGTTTGCCTCCCTATTTAGTCTTCCTGTGTTTGCTGTCCTGGGCTCGTTCGTTGTATTTGTTACGCATTTTGTATGCTGTGCCTGTTCCTGCCCTGCCTTGTCTGTTTTTGGATTGCCTTGTCTGTTTTTGGATTTAGTTTTGGTTTGTTTATTTTATGTTTTGTCCTATTAAAACACTTCGTCTCTGCACTTGTATCCACGGAATTATTCCCGGTCCCACCGTGACAGAACGAACGAGCCAATGTGGATTCAGCGGAGCGAACTCTCTCCTGAGGAGAGAGAGAATGGCATTTCTTTGTTTAAGTACCTCACCATGTGCGCTCAAAGGAATGAGGAGAGGAGGGCAGCAGAGTCTTCCTCACGGGTCTCATCAGGAATGAAGTCATCATCTCTGGATCCGTCAAGCGGGGGGACTTCATCGATGGTGTTAGCCAGCCTCGAGTCTGCACACATCCATCAGAAAAGACGGAGGAGGAGAAAGAGACCTGCGTCTGCCCAGCGAGAGACCGTTCACGTCCCGTCTGCCCAGCGAGAGACCGTTCACGTCCCGTCTGCCCAGCGAGAGACCGTTCACGTCCCGTCTGCCCAGCGAGAGACCGTTCACGTCCCGTCTGCCCAGCGAGAGACCGTTCACGTCCCGTCTGCCCAGCGAGAGACCGTTCACGTCCGGTCTGCCCAGGCTGAGACCGAGCACGTCCGGTCTGCCCAGTCTGAGACCGAGCACGTCCGGTCTGCCCAATCTGAGACCGAGCACGTCCGGTCTGCCCAGTCTGAGACCGAGCACGTCCGGTCTGCCCAGTCTGAGACAGAGCACGTCCGGTCTGCCCAGTCTGAGACCGAGCACGTCCGGTCTTCCCAGTCTGAGACCGAGCACGTCCAGTCTGCCCAGTCTGAGACCGAGCACGTCCAGTCTGCCCAGTCTGAGACCGAGCACGTCCAGTCTGCCCAGTCTGAGACCGAGCACGTCCAGTCTGCCCAGTCTGAGACCGAGCACGTCCAGTCTGCCCAGTCTGAGACCGAGCACGTCCAGTCTGCCCAGTCTGAGACCGAGCACGTCCAGTCTGCCCAGTCTGAGACCGAGCACGTCCAGTCTGCCCAGTCTGAGACCGAGCACGTCCAGTCTGCCCAGTCTGAGACTGAGCACGTCCAGTCTGCTGTCCCTGAGCCGGAGCCAGTGTCTGCTGTCCCTGAGCCGGAGGCAGAGCCAGTGCCCGTTCCTGAGCCGGAGGCAGAGCCAGTGCCCGTTCCTGAGCCGGACGCAGAGGCAGTGCCCGTTCCTGAGCCGGAGGCAGAGCCAGTGCCCGTTCCTGAGCCGGAGGCAGAGCCAGTGCCCGTTCCTGAGCCGGAGGCAGAGCCAGTGCCCGTTCCTGAGCCGGAGGCAGAGCCAGTGCCCGTTCCTGAGCCGGAGGCAGAGCCAGTGCCCGTTCCTGAGCCGGAGGCAGAGCCAGTGCCCGTTCCTGAGCGGAGGCAGAGCCAGTGCCCGTTCCTGAGCCGGAGGCAGAGCCAGTGCCCGTTCCTGAGCGGGAGGCAGAGCCAGTGCCCGTTCCTGAGCGGGAGGCAGAGCCAGTGCCCGTTCCTGAGCCGGAGGCAGAGCCAGTGCCCGTTCCTGAGCCGGAGGCAGAGCCAGTGCCCGTTCCAGAGCCGGAGGCAGAGCCAGTGCCTGTTCCAGAGCTGGAGCCAATGTCTGTTCGAGAGCCAGTGCCTGTTCCAGCGCCAGAGCCAGTGTTTGTTTCTGTGTTTGTGTCTGTTCTTGTGGCTGTTACAGTTTTGGTGTCTGTTCCTGAGCCGGTGTCTGTTCCTGAGCCGGTTGCTGTTCCTGTGCCCTGGCCGCCCGAGGGGTCTTCACCGCCCTGGCCGCCCGAGGGGTCCTCACCGCCCTGGCCGCCCGAGGGGTCCTCACCGCCCTGGCCGCCCGAGGGGTCCTCACCGCCCTGGCCGCCCGAGGGGTCCTCACCGCCCTGGCCGCCCGATGGACTGTCTGCTTCGCCCTGGCCGCCCGATGGACTGTCTGCTTCGCCCTGGCCGCCCGATGGACTGTCTGCTTCGCCCTGGCCGCCCGATGGACTGTCTGCTTCGCCCTGGCGGCCCGATGGACTGTCTGCTTCGCCCTGGCCGCCCGATGGACTGTCTGCTTCGCCCTGGCCGCCCGATGGACTGTCTGCTTCGCCCTGGCCGCCCGATGGACTGTCTGCTTCGCCCTGGCCGCCCGATGGACTGTCTGCTTCGCCCTCGCCACACAATGGACTGTGTTCTGCCCTGGTCTGTCTCTCCTGTCCCCCCCCGGCCTGTCCCGCCCGGGTCGGATGGAGCGTCTGGTAGCCGCTCCGTAGGGAGGGGGTTATGTCACATGTCTGTCCTGTCTTGTTATGCACATGGGTGTTTTGTTATCTTGAGCCATGTGCTCTTGTCGTTGTTTAATCCCTCCCCCTTGTTATCTGATTATTGGTTAATTGCTCCACCTGTCTGTCTCGTTACCCTCCTTTGTTTGCCTCCCTATTTAGTCTTCCTGTGTTTGCTTTCCTGGGCTCGTTCGTTGTATTTGTTACGCGTTTTGTATGCTGTGCCTGTTCCTGCCTTGTCTGTTTTTGGATTGCCTTGTCTGTTTTGGGATTTAGTTTTGGTTTGTTTATTTTATGTTTTGTCCTATTAAAACACTTCGTCTCTGCACTTGTATCCACGGAATTATTCCCGGTCCCACCGTGACAGAACGAACGAGCCCAGGACAGCAAACACAGGAAGACTAAATAGGGAGGCAAACAAAGGAGGGTAACGAGACAGACAGGTGGAGCAATTAACCAATAATCAGATAACAAGGGGGAGGGATTAAACAACGACAAGAGCACATGGCTCAAGATAACAAAACACCCATGTGCATAACAAGACAGGACAGACATGTGACAATTTACTATTTATTACCATTTGTTAACAAATGTAACTGTTCATTGTTGGTTCACATTAGCCCAGAAACATTAAATAATATTAACATATGCAACTTTTTGATTTTAATAATGTATTTGTAAATGTTTAAATTAACATTAACTAAGATTTATAAATGCTTTTGAAGTATTTTTCATTGTTAGTTCATGTTACCTAATATACAGTAGTGACCAAAAGTAATGTCTGGCCTATAGGAAAATTGACATCTTCACTCAAATATTATTAAAAAGATTTTGTAAGCTTATTCGTATTTGTGCTTTGAGTCAGATTTATGTGTTATAATAATGCAATGAAACATGCCAGATTGTGCGGACATAATTATTGGCCACAATGGCAAGGAGTCATACAAAGATGAAATTATGAACATCTGAGTCTATGATTGTTCCTGTGAGCTTTTTGTTTTTTTTGTATAGTAAAATTAAACCTGTAGCTGCAGTTTGCCTTTTTTTGTGCCAAATAATTTAGTCTATTATAGCTTAACCAAGTTTAGTGTTTTGATCTTCCCTCATATTTAAATAAAACATTTTTTAATTGGAATATTTTCCTTTTGGTAATAACACTTGTAGGGTCATTGAAAAGAAATATCACCTCCGGAGTTCATCTCGACCACTACGGTAGTTAACTAATGTTAACAAATGAAACCTTATTGTGAAGTGTTAACCCTAATTTTGTCTAAAATATTAAATTAGCTCAACAATACACTATACTCTATACACTATTAGCTGTATACTAATAAAGTGCTTTCAAACAAAGTCATTTTCACATGTAAAGTAAACATTAAACAAAATCAAAAGTCTGGCAAGAACATAAGCAACTTTGGTCTCAACTATTACAAGTCGCACCTTAATGAAGAAAAAAAAAAAAAAAATGGTGGCTTTCAGCTGCTAAATAAATGAAAACGTCAAAAAATGACCTGTGCTGCGTTTCTCAAAATCATCGTAAGCTTCTGAGAAACACAGCCCGGATTTGTTACAGTATGTGCCTCACAAACTGTATTAAGTCAACTCAAAATGACCTATGCTATCACTTTTTACACAAGGTTTGCTGAAACTCTAGTTTAGAGTATTGCTGTGAGTTTTACCTGTACAGAAGTCTCCAGAGCGAGGATCACGAGAGGCAGCTGCTAGAATTTAGAGCTGTGGTGTGAGAGGGAATAGGAGACTCTTTCAGAACAGATCTGAATACACAACTGTGTGAGAACCATGACCAATGAAATAACTATTGACATAGAATGGCAATAACATTCACATCAGCAAATATATCAGCTTAACACAAATACAAATATACACTACTAAAAAGTTTGGAATAATTAAGATATTTAAAATGTTTTTGAAAGAAGTTTCTTGTGTTTGCCAATGCTGCATTTATTTGATGAAAAATACAATGTTATGAAACATTTAAAATAACCATTATCTGTTTAAATACGTTTTAAAATGTAGGCTAATTTATTCCTGTGATGGAAAACCTGAATTTTCAGCATCATTACTCCAGTCTTCAGTGTCACATGATCCTTCAGAAATCATTCTATATGCTGATTTTCTGCTCAAATTGTATCAATGTTGATTATTTGCTGCTTAATATTTCTTTGTAAATATTGGTCATTTTTTTCAGAATTCTTTGATGAATAGAAAGTTCAAAAGGAATTTGAAAATTGGTCACTTTTTCAAAACTTTCCTGAATAAAAGTAGAATTTTTTTCTTTTCTTTTTTAAATTCTTGACAGTTCCCTCAAAAATACGAAGCAGCAAAAACTGTTTTCAACATTGAAAATAATAATAAATCAGGATCATGTGACATTGAAGACTGGAGTAATGACACTGAAAATGTAGCTTTGCATCACAGGAACAAATTACATTTCAAAATATATTCTTTTAAATTGTAATAATATTTCAAAATATTACTGTTTTTAGTGTATTTTTCATAAATGCAGCCTTGGTGAGCAGAAGAGACTTCTTTCAAAAACCTTAAAACATCTTAATTATTCCAAACTTTTGACCAGTAGCCTAGTAGTCCCAAAAGTATCTAGAAATGTGAGTCACACTCTAAATTAGACGAATGTCATTGGATTATGTACAAAATATCAAGTCAAGTAGCATTTATTGAGAGGTAGAACACTTCTCAGTGAGAAGAGAAGTTCTCACACAAACACACTGTCACGCTCTCCATGCCCATCTTCACCAGTTCAGTCATTTAGTCAGGAACTACAGTACATTTCCCAGATAGAACATTTCCCAGACATCCTGACAGAAGACCAGACCAACAACTTAATGGCGATTGTGATGAGGGGGGCGTGGTTTTGGGGAGTTTGCAGCGGGAGAGTGAGAGAGGAGCCGAGCGGTAAGTAGCTAAAGTGCAAAATGACGAACACCTGTGTCTGATTGCAGTAATTGGCGTGGGGAGACCGCATATAAACCGGCTGGTGCAAGAGAGAGGGAGAGAGAAGGACCAGGGACTCGTATCAACACTCGCGACCTGCTGGCTGACAAATGGACTGAGTTTGTACGACGGAGAGAGCTTTATGAATGGAATGAGTTTACACATCGGGAAGAGTTTGATAAAAGTGGACTGAGAGCTGAACCAGCAGGAAAGAGTGTCTTCGAACTGTGCTGTAGAGACTTCTACGGTGAAGGCGCATGTGGCGCACCTTTTCTTTATTTGTTTTCATTTTTAATAAAGTATACGAGTCCCCGTTACGCCGACCCTTGTCTTCTTTCATCCCTACACTGAACCTTCGTTACACTGGTGCCGAAACCCGGGATGGAAGAAGAAGCCGCCGCCAGACAGCCTCCGTCCCCATTTGCGGATGTCATCCACGCACTCGCGGGTCTCCACCAAGAACAACATCATGCCCTGCTGGCCGTGAAGGAGGAACAGGAGCGGCGGTTCGAGGCGCTCCTCCGCGCCCAGCAGGAAGACCGCGAGCTGTTCCGTAGCTGGATAGACCGGGAGGGACGGGCAGGACCACCAACGCCAGCTTCAGCCTCGGCCCAGACCATCCCGCTTCACAAAATGGGTCCGCAGGATGACCCAGAAGCGTTCCTCGACCTCTTTGAGAAGACGGCCGAGGCCTGGGGCTGGCCGCCCGGGGACTGGCCAGTGCGGTTGATCCCGCTGTTGTCCGGGGAGGCACAGATCGCCGCACAGCAGTTGCCAGTCCCGAACCTCCTGGTCTATCAAGGCCTCAAGCGCGCCATCTTGCAGCGGGTCGGCCGGACCCCCGAGCAAAGCAGACAGCGGTTCCGGACCCTCGAGCTCGGGGAGTCTGGTCAGCCCTTCGTCTTCGCGCAACAGCTCCGGGACACGTGCCGCAAATGGCTGATGGCCGAAGAGCGCGACATCGAGGCAATCATCGACCAGGTGGTACTGGAGCAGTTCGTGGCGCGGCTCCCTCAGAGAACCGTGCAGTGGGTCCAGTGCCACCGCCCGACGTCGCTGGACCAGGCCATCCAGTTGGCGGAGGACCAGATGGTGGCGTGCCCAGGGCGGCGAACCCCTTCCAGCAGCTTCTCTCTCTCTCTCTCCCTCTCTTCCCCCTCCCTCTGTTTCTTCTCGTCCTGTCCCTCTCCCTAGGTCCCGTGGCGCCGTCTAGGGGAGCAGCCTCCGCGTCCGGTTTCCCTCCACTCCCTGCACCCGCGCTCTCCCCACGCCAACCACTTGACCCACTTGACGCCACTGGAGCGGCGGGAAGGACTGGGCCGGCCTGTTGGCGTTGCGGGGACCTTGGTCATTTTATCGATCAGTGTCCAGTGATGGAGGTGGGGACTCTGGTCAGGGTCCCTGACACATCGCAGGCCGCCCCCGATCGAGCTGGGTCCACAGGGTTTTCCCCCTTCGAGCTTCTTTATGGGCGTCAGCCCCGCGGGGTGCTGGACGTGCTTAGGGAAACTTGGGAGGACGGACCTTCGAATAGCAAAAATGAAATTCAATATGTCATGGACCTGAGAACAAAACTCCACACTTTGGTGCGGCTTTCTATGGAGAATTTGTTACAGGCCCAGGACAAACAAAGTCGGCTGTACAACAGGGGGGCTAGACTACGTGAATTTGCACCGGGAGATAAAGTACTTGTATTACTCCCCACGTCCAGTTCTAAATTACTCGCGAAGTGGCAAGGACCCTTTGAGGTCACACGGCGAGTCGGGGATCTCAACTATGAGGTTATTCGTACGGACAGGGGAGGGGCACATCAGATTCACCACCTCAATCTCCTTAAAAAATGGAATGAGGCGGAATCAGTGATGTTGGCAACGGTAGTGAGTGGGGAGGAGGATCTTGATCCAGAAGCGAATTCAAAATCTCAATCACTCGCTCTGGCCCCTGGTGGAGATCACCTCTCGCCGTCCCAAATCACTGATATACGTAATTTACAAACGGAGTTTGCTGATGTGTTCTCGCCCCTGCCCGGCCGAACGAACCTCATTCAGCACCACGTTGAGACTGAGCCGGGTATAGTAGTACGCAGCCGGCCATATCGCTTACCTGAACATAAAAAGTAAGTAGTTCAGGATGAATTGAAGGCTATGCTGGACATGGGGGTAATAGAAGAATCCAACAGTGACTGGGCAAGCCTGATCGTTTTGGTTCCAAAACCCGACGGCTCGGTTCGGTTCTGTGTGGATTATCGCAAGGTGAATGATGTGTCGAAATTCGACGCGTATCCAATGCCTCGGGTTGAATCGGCTCGGCACTGCTTGATTTTATTCGACACTGGATTTAACAAAGGGATATTGGCAGATCCCCTTAACTCCAATGTCCAGAGAAAAAAACGCCTTCACAACGCCGTTCAGCACCTGATGGACAGAATTCTCCGGCCGCATGCTGCATATGCCGCTACTTACTTGGATGATATTATCATCTATAGTAATGATTGGCAGCGTCATATGCAGCATTTGCGGGCTGTCCTCGGGGGGCTGCGAGGAGCCGGGCTCACGGCCAACCCAAAGAAATGTGCGGTTGGGCGTGTGGAGGTTAGGTATCTGGGCTTCCACTTGGGTCATGGACAGGTGCGTCCACAAATTGATAAGACTGCAGCAGTTGCGACCTGTCCAAGTCCTAAGACCAAAAAGGAGGTTAGACAGTTCCTGGGGCTAGCGGGATATTACAGAAGGTTCATGCCTAATTATTCGAACCTCGCTAGCCCGCTGACTTATCTAACTAAAAAGGATGCACCAAATACCGTCCAGTGGACGGAGCGGTGTCAGCAGGCCTTTACCCAGATAAAGGCTGCTCTGTGTGGCGGGCCGCTCTTACAGGCTCCTAACTTTTCTCTCCCTTTTATTCTGCAGACTGACGCGTCGGACAGAGGGATGGGTGCAGTCCTGTCCCAGGAGATAGAGGGTGAAGAGCGGCCGGTGCTGTACATTAGTCGCAAGCTCTCTAAGAGAGAGACTAAGTACAGCACCACTGAGAAAGAATGTCTTGCCATCAGATGGGCCGTTCTCACCCTCCGCTATTATCTCTTGGGACGGGAATTCACCCTCTGTTCGGACCATGCTCTCCTCCAATGGCTCCACCGCATGAAAGATACCAACGCGCGGATCACCCGTGGGTATCTGGCATTACAACCTTTTAAATTTCAGGTGGTCCACAGGCCAGGGGCGCAGATGGCTGTGGCTGACTTCCTCTCCAGGAGGAGGAGGGGATGGGGGGAGGCTGCAGGCCGGATGGAAGCTATGAACCCAACAGCATATTTACCCGTCAACCCCGCTAACCTGCTCCTCTTCCTATCACAAGATGGCCGCCCTCTAGAAGACTATGTGGAGGAGTTCCTCAAGCTTTCCCACCTGGTATCTTGGAACGACAACACCCTGAAGACTGTCTTCTGGAGTGGTTAGAATAATCATCTTTTCCAACAGTTAACAGAAGGAACTACCACCTGTACCCTGGAACGATATCTAGAATATGTACTGTGGCTGAGTAGCTCCCTCACATTGGATGAAGTGGATGAAGACAGCATCGCACCTCAGTCTCCCCAGCCCACTTAAGTCCTTCTGGTGCCGTCGGTCTTCATCTCAGAGACGCCACTCGCCTCGAAACTCCTCCCTAGTCCTTGTCCACCTCTACTCACACCCGCCACCGAGCCAGAGCCTATGACTGCCGCAGACCCCGAGCCCAGACAGCCCCTTACCCAACCCACCACAGTCACAGAGCCAAAGCCCACCACAGACCCAGAACCTGAGCCAGAGCCCAAAACGAGTCAAGAGCCAAAGCCAAAGCTAGTGCCGTCCAAGGATCTGCTGCTAATAGAGAAGGTCACCCCGGAGCCAGAGCCAGTCATCGTGTCTGAAGAGATGCGAGAGCCAGCACCTATGGCCGTCCCAGTGGGGATCTTATGTCAAGTCAAGTCAAATCACATTTATTTATATAAAAGCTTTACAGAGATAACAGGAAAGTAATGCAGCAAAGTTTGTTTCCAGAAGAAAATAGCGTCACAGTCCAGCTTAAGTAAGTTCAGTGATGTTTCATTTTTGTTGTAAAAAAGTTATTAATTTAGTTTATATACATAACCGCTCTGGAAAAAAAACGTGATGTCATCGTCCAGCTCAGTTCAGTTCTCATATAATGGAGTCAATGCAGGCAGATCAATATTATTGTTGAATATTAAATTAAATGTGGAATTTGAAAGGTGTGGAGTTGGCTTCCATCAGTCTCCCCTTCCCTGATGTACAGTTGCTGCCTATGAGCACGATCAATGTAATGAACTGCCTGGTTCCCTCGTGTATCCAAACCAAGTTTCCTTCGTTTCCACTGGTCCCGCCCAAATCCAAGTTTCCTTCGTCTCCACGGGTCCCGCCCAAATCCAAGTCTCCTTCGTCTCCACTCGTCCCACCCAAATCCAAGTCTCCTTCGTCTCCAATGGTCCTGCTCAGATCCAAGTCTCCTTAGTCTCCTTCGTCTCCACTGGTCCCGCCCAAATCTAAGTCTCCTTTGTCTCCAAATCCAAGTCTCCTTCGTCTTCACTGGTCCCGCTCAGCTCCAAGTTTCCTTAGTCTCCTTCGTCTCCACTGGTCCCGCCCAAATCCAAGTCTCCTTAGTCTCCTTCGTCTCCACTGGTCCTGCCCAAATCCAAGTTTCCTTCGTCTCCACGGGTCCCGCCCAAATCCAAGTCTCCTTCGTCTCCACTCGTCCCACCCAAATCCAAGTCTCCTTCGTCTCCAATGGTCCTGCTCAGATCCAAGTCTCCTTAGTCTCCTTCGTCTCCACTGGTCCCGCCCAAATCTAAGTCTCCTTTGTCTCCAAATCCAAGTCTCCTTCGTCTTCACTGGTCCCGCTCAGCTCCAAGTTTCCTTAGTCTCCTTCGTCTCCACTGGTCCCGCCCAAATCCAAGTCTCCTTAGTCTCCTTCGTCTCCACTGGTCCCGCCCAAATCCAAGTCTCTTTTGTCTTCACTGGTCCCGCCCAGCTCCAATGCAGACAGATCAATATTATTGTTGAATATTAAATTAAATGTGGAATTTGAAAGGTGTGGAGTTGGCTTCCATCAGTCTCCCCTTCCCTGATGTACAGTTGCTGCCTATGAGCACGATCAATGTAATGAACTGCCTGGTTCCCTCGTGTATCCAAACCAAGTTTCCTTCGTTTCCACTGGTCCCGCCCAAATCCAAGTTTCCTTCGTCTCCACGGGTCCCGCCCAAATCCAAGTCTCCTTCGTCTCCACTCGTCCCACCCAAATCCAAGTCTCCTTCGTCTCCAATGGTCCTGCTCAGATCCAAGTCTCCTTAGTCTCCTTCGTCTCCACTGGTCCCGCCCAAATCTAAGTCTCGTTTGTCTCCAAATCCAAGTCTCCTTCGTCTTCACTGGTCCCGCTCAGCTCCAAGTTTCCTTAGTCTCCTTCGTCTCCACTGGTCCCGCCCAAATCCAAGTCTCCTTAGTCTCCTTCGTCTCCACTGGTCCTGCCCAAATCCAAGTTTCCTTCGTCTCCACGGGTCCCGCCCAAATCCAAGTCTCCTTCGTCTCCACTCGTCCCACCCAAATCCAAGTCTCCTTCGTCTCCAATGGTCCTGCTCAGATCCAAGTCTCCTTAGTCTCCTTCGTCTCCACTGGTCCCGCCCAAATCTAAGTCTCCTTTGTCTCCAAATCCAAGTCTCCTTCGTCTTCACTGGTCCCGCTCAGCTCCAAGTTTCCTTAGTCTCCTTCGTCTCCACTGGTCCCGCCCAAATCCAAGTCTCCTTAGTCTCCTTCGTCTCCACTGGTCCCGCCCAAATCCAAGTCTCTTTTGTCTTCACTGGTCCCGCCCAGCTCCAATGCAGGCAGATCAATATTATTGTTGAATATTAAATTAAATGTGGAATTTGAAAGGTGTGGAGTTGGCTTCCATCAGTCTCCCCTTCCCTGATGTATAGTTGCTGCCTATGATCACGATCAATGTAATGAACTCCCTGGTTCCCTTCTGTATCCAAACCAAGTTTCTTTCGTCTCCACTGGTCATGCCCAAATCCAAGTCTCCTTCGTCTCCACTGGTCCCGCTCAGCTCCAAGTTTCCTTAGTCTCCTTTGTCTCCACTGGTCCCGCCCAGCTCCAAGTCTCCTTCGTCTCCACTGGTCTCCACTTCGTCTCCAGCTGGTCCAAAATGCAGAAGCTAGAGTTCTTACTAGAGCCAGGAAGTATGACCATATTAGCCCGGTTCTGTCAACACTTCATTGGCTCCCTATTAAACATTGTATACATTTTAAAATATTGCTGATTACTTACAAAGTACTAAATGGTTTAGCTCCCCAGTACTTGAGCGAACTCTTAACGCATTATAGTCCTTCACGTCTATTGCGATCTCAAAACTCTGGCCAGTTGATAATACCTAGAATATCAAAATCGACTGCTGGTGGTAGATCCTTTTCCTATTTAGCACCTAAACTCTGGAACAATCTTCCTAACATTGTCCGGGAAGCAGACACACTCAGTTTAAATCTAGACTAAAAACACATCTCTTTAACTTGGCATACACATGTATTCATTCCTCAATGTATTCAAAATTCATTCCTATTATTCAAATAAATTAAATGATTATTAGGCTGCAAAAATTAGGTCAGCCGGAACCGTGAATACTTCCTATAACACCCGATGTACTCGTTACATCATAAGAAGAATGGCATCTACGCTAATGTTAGTCTTTCTGCTTATTACGAGGTTTACTGTAATCAGCTGGATCCAGGACGTATCCAGATCAGATGGTGGACCTGACCACAACGCATGACGTAGTCAGCCGGATCCAGGCCGTGTCCAGACCAGATGGAGGACCTGCACCTAGACACGACCACAACACATGATGTAGTCAGCCGGATCCAGGCCGTGTCCAGACCAGATGGAGGACCTGCACCTAGACACGACCACAACGCATGATGTAGTCAGCTCGATCCGGGCCGTATCCAGACCACATGGAGGACCTGCACCTAGACACGACCACAACGCATGATGTAGTCAGCTGGATCCAGGCCGTGTCCAGACCAGATGGAGAACCTGCGCCTAGACACAACCACAACGCATCCCTGAAGTGTCAGCAGAGATTGTGTCAACTAGACTCTCCCCTGTGAAGGCCTCATCGACACGACAGCCATCGGCACTGATCCTCAACAAACCCATCTCCATAACGGTGTGACTCCGATCTTCAACCAGATGGAACTGGATAATATTCTGATTTTTCCAAACCAATCTGACTTCTGACCTATAATGCTGCCTGAATCATAATCATACACTGTTCGTTCATTGGCCAGAGGAGAACTGGCCCCCAGACTGAGCCTGGGTTCTCCCAAGGTTTTTTTCTCCATTGTCACCTGATGGAGTTTTGTTTCCTTGCCACTGTCGCCCTTTTCCACTTTTGTTTTCCTCATGGAGACCAAAAAAATGTCCCCACAAGGATTTTGGATATTGGCAACTTTGTGGGGACATAAAGGGGAAAATAATGTAGGGTTTACCTGACACACACACTAATAATATTTGCTAGAGCCCATTTAACCCTACCCTTAAACCTAAGCCTCACAAAAAAATCAACGATAAACATAATTTGGTCAAGTCTCTGAAATAGTGAATACAGCTCACAATTAAAATAAAGTCAAACTTTTTGACTAGGATATATCACAAATTTACATCATAACAAGCACACAGACAAGACCCAGACAAACAAATGACACAGAAAACCTGCAGTTTCTCACTGTGCAGTTTAATAATGAAAACACCTATTTTTATACATGGCATAGATTTATACATATTTGAAAACATAACATGTTGCATTTTAAACTTTATAACATTTTTAAATGTTCAATATGACCGAACAGAAATTTGGCTTGGAATGTCTACATATATATATATATATATATATATATATATATATATATATATATATATATATATATATATATATATATATATATATAATAAATGAGATAAATAATAAAACAAGCATAAACCTGACAAACAGAAGATAAGGGTGACAAAACTTGTGGTAATCAATCCGTGGCGATATAAGTGCAACAAAAAATGAAAAGGAAGACAACTAAACTTTTGTCACTAGAAGAATCACCATCACACTAACAATGGATACTCTAACAAACGTATATAATACCACAGTTGGCGGTAATAAAAAAAAAAACTCAAAAAGAGATAAAAAATATATAGTATTTTTGAGTATATATATTAAACAAGAGAACAATTTGAAGAGAAACGAGGCTCTTGAAAGATGATATTTTTCTGTGGCTGCATCACTGCACTAGTGCATAAAGAAGAAACAGGTGGTGAAACTGACAGGGGTCAAAGAGAAAAAAAATCAGCAAAACCCTCCTAGCGTTTACACTCCTATTCCAAATAAATGGCTTTATACGGTGTTGTTCACCAATCTAGTCCGATCATGTATAGTCTGTAGCACAACAAAAAAAAGTGTTCTACTTCTATATTTTTCATTGTCTGTGCACAAAATACAGAACTCAAAGTGATTTAAATTGCTTAAATATTCTGTCCCATTAACTGAATACCTTGTTATATTAAAAGCAAGTACTAGCCATTCCTTTCTGTTTTTCACATTCCGTTTTGCATTTAAAAATTACAAGGTTCTTCAGAAGTGTGTCCTACTGGAAGTGATTAAAAAAAAGACATGCACTCTTAATATGCAAGGCACAGACACTGTGAGCTACTGTCCAACCAAACCCTCACCAAGTGAAGTGAAAGACGATGTAATGCTACTTTGAAAACAAAAAACAGTTGAACAATAGGCCCAACAGTTTATACCATTACAAAAATCATCACATTAAAATGGGAAACAATACTAAAAATCAAGGCAAGACAAATTTTCTTCAGGAGTTCTTTTTACTTTGTCTACAAAGGTTTAGCATTTTGCGTTGTGATGAAACTAAAGTAATGGTAACAGTTTACAATAAGGTTTAATTAGTTAACAACATGAACTAAGAATGAACAATAGTTCTACAGCATATATTAATGTTTTATTAATATACTAAAAGATATATAATAAATATAAGAAATATAAGAAAAGTACATTTACTAATGTAATAGATCAAAAGTTGTATCCGTTTACATTAGGTAATGCACTGTGAACTAACATGTTTATAAATGCTGTAAAAAATATATTGCTCATTGTTAGTTTAACTAGTTAATGTTAGTTGTTAGTTAATGCATTGAGACCTTATTGTAAAGTGTTACAGAAGTGATTAATCACTGAAATCCTTGCCCCGTCAAAGCTCTTGAATCTCATTATTGCTTGTGCATATTCAAGCTTGGAACTTTTGGAAGGTTTTTATCAAATTTACTTCTTGTGAGCTATAGGAACAGGCAAGATTTTCAGTGAATAATGATTTAAATGTTGGCCTTTACCTTACACAAAGCTATTGTATGGCTCCAGGAGACTGCTGAAGGAATAGAGCACACGAGTCAAATAGACTTTTCGGAGTATGGCAGCACCTGGTCGCTGTATGCTGTTCCATGATGGAACAAATAAAGTTTTGGTTGACATCCCTTTCAATTACTTCGTTTTCCGTCACTATATCTACCTCGATTTTCCAGAAACCTGAGACCTGTTTACACGGCTTTTCCCATCCCAACTGGTCCATTCCTCACACCCGTTCTTCACCCTAATGTGGTTAATTTGTCTATAAGGTCATCAATAGTGTACACCATGAGCTTAATATCATCTTTCTCTGACATGCGATGAAGCCCATGCTTGCGGAAAATGACATCCACGTCATTGCTGAGTACCCGCTCTGCGACCTGCATGGAGACGTGCCAGGGTACGTCCGAGTCCTTGAGGCCATGAATCAGTCGGACAGGGCAGGACACAGGGATGGGGCTCTGGAGTATGCAGTGGTTCTCGGCCTCCTTCAGAAAGTCCATGCTCAGAGTGTAGAAACCCTCTTCATTGTGCTTGGTAGGGAATTTCCAAAAGCCCTGTTCCTCTATCTCCTTCTTTGTCTGTTGAAAAAGGGGAAGATATGGATCAGGAGGCAAAGGAGGCAGTGCCAGCTCAAAAAAAAATGTTTTAAATTGGTCATTTTCTAGTTTCTTATTTCATTTAAAATCGAAAAACAAACAATGTATAAAGATGAAAATAAACAATATTTACAATAAAAAAAAATTACAATGAATTGTTGTTGCGTTACATCCTTAATAGTATAAACGGAGATATTAACAGAAAAAGCGTAAAACTCTCATTTACTTGCCGAGGGTTGCATAAGTATGAGCAATAGAGTGTTGCAGGGATGACGTATTTTTGTAGGCCAAAACAAGTTAGCATTTTAGCACTTACATTTACACCGTCCTGAAATCAATGGGGTTTTTTTAATGGGTTTTTGGTTAAAACTCCAAAATAAGGTCTGTAGTGAGCAGAATATTCACTACATTATTCTATGACATAAAATACACCAACTTTGTTGCTAAATTATCAACTTTTCACGCACCTTTAGCGACTTTTCTTCAAAATACTAGAGACTAGCAACAAATCTAGTGAATTTTTTGACTGCTGGTTAACATGTAGTCAGTCACTATATCATACTTGTTCAGTTCATCTACATGAGATATATCTACAATACATCTAAATGAGAACAACTTTATTGGATATTCGGCTATGAGTTACATTAAAATACAGTATGTAAAAAAAGATGTAAAGTAAGGGAAATTGTTTTTAAATAAAGACTGAAAGAGTTGACTAAAGCTTAATGGCGACGGATAATTGAAGTCATGTGACCAATGTGTAATTCGTTTATACTTCTACCAATTTAGGCTTCAAAACTCATAAAAGTTGTTAATTTGTTAAAATTATCATGGTAAACAAAGAATATGTGTACGAAGCATATACTTTTGTAAGTCAAACAGTTATTTTCTGCAATAATCCAAAAGCCAATGGAAAATCATATTGGTTTTTGGTCAAGGGAACCAGGGTGATGATAACTTCCCGGTTGGTCTACAAAAAAAAGACATCATCACTGCAGCGCTCTATAGTAATAGTGATGCTGTTACATAATTTGTGAAACTTGTAACAAATTACTTGTATTATCATTTATCAATATTTTCTGAAGTTTCAAAGAAGTCTTTCATACCTCTATTGGTAGGGCGTTGAAGGCCATGACAAAATGATCTGCAGCGGCTGAGATGCCCACTAAAGCAGCCGTCTTCTCTGGCCGTGCAAGAGCGGCTAGCAACATCAGCCACCCACCCATGCTGGAGCCAACCAGGATCTTGAGCAAGTGACACGACAGAGAAATTGACCATTTGTGTGCGAGTTTGAGTAAAAAGGAAGAAAAAATACGTCAAGTTCCAAACAATTGTCAGCAGTGTAGGGGAATAGCTAACTCCAAGCTAACTATGACACTACTAACCTAACTACATTTTTCAGTAGCTTGACAGTAGCTCAGTTGCTTTTACATAGTGCAGCTTTTCGAGGAGCTAACTCCTTTTTCCAGCAAGTAGAAGTGTAGCGCGAGCAAAAGCTACATTCCGTTTCGCGTTTTTGACGAGCCTGAAATGCATTGATTGAAGCGTCAACGTCTTATTAGATCACAAAAATTGTGCATTACCGCTATCTATCGTTTCATCAAGCATCTTGCGGATTTACAGTTCACTGAGAAGAGATATTCTCATGATTATGTAAAGGACGTACAGTGGAGATTTCACATGAATCGACTAGTAAAGGTTTCACTTTTGTAATGTAATTTATGCAAGCCAAAGATTAAAATGCAGTCTGCGTCGAAGACTTCAAGCTCATGAAGGTGAATAATAATAGCCTTTTAAAAATGTATTAACTGTCCTGCTTTAATGCAATCTATATCAAATGTCCATTTCTGATTTTATGATGACCCATCATAGTTTACTCTGTCCCGCCACAGTTTTTTTTAAATAACCTAAAAGAATCACCAACGTTGTGTTTTGCGCCATTGCTTTAGCAAAGCATCTGTCAATCGAAAACATTTATTCAGTTATTTTTGTAATATTTTGTAATATGTCTTTGTAAAAAGCCTTGTAGCTAGCTAGTTTTTGACAGTAACCTGTAGTGTGGCTAACTACTTTTCTGAAGGGTAGCTTGACTATAGTTTAACTACTTTAACTTATGTGTAGCTTGTTAAACTACAGTTTCAGAGTAGCTTCCCCAACACTGCTTGTCAGAACCTTTTAATAGGGAAAAAACAATGTGAACATGGGATACTGATGACAGAAAAAGTTTGTAATAGGGCTGATTTCTCTTTGGTTATGTGCATAATTTGATTCATTCGTATTCAAGTAACTGAAGGCATATTTGTCAATAAATGATTCCTGGTCAAATTCAATTCATCAAGACTCTCTAATGTGGTAATGCTGTTAATCCACTCACCTGTGGCCCTTCTACTAATTCATCCAGTACATAGAGTACATCCTTCTTCCAGGCACCCATGTTGAAGTTACCCATTTCCCCTTCAGATGACCCACAGCCAGAATAGTCAAACCTAAAGGAAGAAAATTCATCACAAAAGTTAAAATGTCAAGGTGGATAGAGAAAACACTGTACACTGATAATAGTGACACTCAGGACTTGACATTAACGCTTTTGCTCACCGGCCACTGTGGCTAGTAGTTTTCCAAAGTTACTAGCCACTCAGCATTTTCTCTGGCAACAATTTTGACATCAATACCATGGGGAAAAACTGCCATTTAGAAAGTTTTAATACTATATCATAATTTGGCAGTAGGTATATTAAGCTGCTGTCACTTTAAGACCTGACACACGGATCCATTATACATGCGTTTTCTTTCTCAACTGTTTACGTTCACTTAAAACAAAACTTTGTTTACGTGAATACTCTCCAAGACCAACATTTTACCGGTATTTGACTGTTTAAGCACAATAAACAGCGAAAAATAACTCAATTTAGTACTCAGAGTAGGGCTGCACAATTAATCGCACTGAAACTGCACGCAATTTCACAAAGGCTGCGATTATTTTATGCGCAGCTTGTCAGTGCAGTGCGGCTGATCGGTAGTAAATGCTGCTCCATCTGAACACCAGAGGGCGCTCTGGTGCAGACATGCCAAATATGCCCCACCACAGAAGTAGATACCATCACTCCAGGAAATCCCTATTGCTGTAGCTGAATAAACAGGAGATTGAAATGCTTTGATCGATTAAATATGACCAATAAACACACAACTGCCTTATTCTGTGTAAGAAGCCGCATCATCTCACAGAAGGATGCTCAACTGTCGTTATGAAGTGAGTTTGGAGTAAAAGCAAATTTGTTTTTGTTTTTTCAAATTCACATTATAAGTGATTCAAATTCATTCAAATTTCAGATGGAGCAGCGTTTACAGAGCCGTACATCAATGACAAACTGCGCGTACAAAATAATCGCAGCATTTGCGATTTCAAAATCGCGATAAGCCATCTCGATTTAAGTGCGATTACATGGAAATTGCGATTAATGGTGTAGCCCTAACTCAGAGGTGGCTTTATGTCCGCGCACTTTGGGTGTGAGCACAAAATCTGCGGGATTGAGTAAAATGATGTGCAATACACACAATCCCACGATAAAATTCAAGCCCAGTAACACTAACAATATCCATCCGGAGCAAATGAAACGAGTGAGTGAGGGGAGGAGGGTTTGTTTGTCACTCGCTTTTGGAGAGATAAGAGACAGAGAAAGAGCAGCTGTCACATGTATCTATTCTGAGGAAAGTGAGTATTGACATGCTGCAATAGTTGCTGTTATGAGAAACCGCAGAGAAAAGACAGCGTGTGATAGAAGCTAGAGCATTTTCTCCACTCGTGTACATTAGTTTAAAATGCCAGAGGAAGATGTTATCCGAACATATTGTTGGGCAAGTCACGTTATTTTTAATTTGCTGCGCACGTGTTGTTATAGTTGATTACCCACACCTGATTATCATCGGCTCTGCTTGTTTGTGACTGTAGACGCTAATTTGCGCAGCTCTTGGTAGATTGTGTTGGTCATAATAGAAATGAGCTGCAGCTTCTGTTTTTTAATGTCCACATTTTCAGTTAATCAGCCACAGAACTTCAGGTCTCATGCCCTGTTTAGTAAATCTGTCCCATAGTCAATAAGTTAATTGTTTAAAATGTATTTAAGTTAGCTAATTCAGTTTAAACTATTTAATTTTGTATTTTTATTGTTCATTTAATATCAATTACTCAGTCTTGTTAATATCAATTACTCAATAACATTAAACATTAAAATTTCAATCACGCAGAAAAGTTCAGACTCCGGCTATGTTTACACATGGCCGGCTATTTTCATAAACAGACATTTCACCCTCTCCGTTTTCAAAAATAACATCGTGCACACCTGTCAGTTTTCAGAAAAGCGTTCGTTTACACAAACCCATGTATATATGCTGTTAAGAGCATGCCAAACCTGTAGGTGGCAGTGTAACGAGAAGCTCAAGCCCACGTTAGCCAATCAGAATCCCGAAAATAGCAACAAATTACTTCCTCTTTCTCTTTTAAACAAAGAGGTCACCCCAGTACAGGAGGTGGCGGTATGCACCTTAAAAGTTGGTATGCGACCTGCCAAATAAATCCACAGAAGAAGAACAACAACAAAGAGGTCGCACTTTTGACGCAGGTGCAAGTTCTGTCGCATACTGTGACGTCGGCTGCCTAAAACTTAGTTTTTCTCAGTTAACATGCAAACGGAGTTTTCCAAAATCTCCACTTTGGCCGGAGTTTTTAGAAATAATATTTTTCATTGATAAAAACTGGGTTTTCGTGTAAATGAGAGGCCAAACCGCAGGGAAATATCTGCATCTTCCCTTTGTGTAAACAGGGCATCAAAGATCCAATCACGAAAAACAGTAATGCTATATATCAGGATGTACTAGTACCAACGCTATACTTACTAAGGTAATGGTTTAAGTTAGGGTTAGAGGTTAGTATTGACACAACCAATGAATTCTTTAGAATCACCTATGGGGCGGGGTTTGCGCAACTGTATTGAGAAAAAAAGAATGCTTTTTAAGAGGGTTTTGTTTACACGACACCGTTTTCAACTAAGGCCCTGTTTACATATTTCTGTCAGGACCACTGGATTGGCGGTATGGTTCTGTTCTGTTCAACTTTTTTATTGGCTGTTACAACTCATTCGACCACATGAGTGCTTACACTACGAAAGCAATACATGTGAATGTGTTTTCAACTACATCTGGTAGTGTTCGAAAGTGAACGAGCTCAAAACTTTTAGACCCTGTTTACACCTGTATTTAGCGTCGTCCACTTGTGATCCGATCCACCAAAACGCATCTTACTACCAGGTGTACAGGGCCTAAAGACTGAAACGTTTTTATGGTTTCTGGCCATTAATTATACAACAGCTGCGTTTTGAGGGCCTGAAAATGCAAATTTTTGAAAACGGGTTTCAAAGTGCAAGTTTTTGAAAACAATACCGTTATCGTCTCCGTGTAAGCTACAAAAACGCACATTTGTAAAAAAAAATGGTGACGTCATGCGCATATGTTCAGTCTATAGATCCATATAGTGTTTATTTGAAAAAGTGACATCGCCAGCTACTGGCCTGGCAGCAGAATACATAGTTTATAGACGTTTTCGTTGATCCATGTAATTTTTTCACCCAGATTTTTTAAAAACGTATTTTTTTTTCTTGATTACAACTAATTCTATTAAATAGTGAGGCACCTGAGGTATGAGTGACCCAAAGACTTGCAGAACTCCTCTAATGCTTCTGCTTTCTGTCCACCCATGTGTGAGGCAAAACCAGGCAAGAAAACCACCCCAGGACTCTTCCCTTTCAGTTTCCTGTAGGCCAGCTTTGGCAGATCAGGTCGGGTAGCATACTGAATTGTGCTCTTGTGTCGAACACCTAAAACAAAGCAAAAATGCTATTTTATTTAAATGCAATTTAAAGCCTGAGAGCTAAGCATATATAAAATAAGATATTACAAAACACAATTCATTTTCTTCCTTGCAAACTTTCTCTCTTTATTACAACAGCAACAACAAAACGATTTAACTTGATAACTGTAGTTGGTGGCGCTTAGATAGGAGACCAAACACGAATGATTTCTCCTCCTGTGTGTCAGCTGCCATCTCAAACGCAGGTTTGCATGTAATCTCCATTTTAGCAGAGTTCAAGCTTCAATTACGAAATCGAAAACAGCGAGTTACATCAAGACATCACACTGTTCTCGCCTGTGCATTACTGAACACCCTGGCCACACCTCCAACATTTACGCCCCCTGGCCACAACACATCGAAGTTCTTGTATAATTACGTTTCGTAAGGACTCTGCTTACCCGTGGAAACGTGCGGGAGAATGGTGAATTTCCGGACGTTTATTTTAAGAACATTTGAGCAATTTCTGAGCACAGTTGACGCCATACTATCCCGCTCTTTGCGGAGACACAAGAATCCAGCCTGAATAGTGTCCTGAAGGAGACGGAGACCTGACCGCACAACACTGCCGCCTGCTGCCGTGGAGCGCCAGTCACACACACACACACACACACACACACACACACACACACACACACACACACACACACACACACACACACACACACACACACGCACGCACGCACATACATATATGTTGAGATTAAAATAAGTATGTCCCAAAGCTTGTCTACTCTTCTGCTACACACTCAAAAGTATGCACTTTTTCGTCACAAAAAGAGTACATACTTTTAGGGCGTAGTAAGTAGGCGAATTGAGACACAGCAACAGTTACAAAAAAGCTATTATGTTAAAAGGGATAGTTCACCCCAAAATGAAAATTCTGTCATAATTTACTCACTCTGAAGTTGTTCCAAGCTTGTTAGAATTTATTTGTTCTGCTGAACAGAAACATATATATTTTTAAGAATGTCAGTAACCAAATATTTGATGATTGATTTCCATAGTATTTTCAGACCAATCTATATAGCCTATTTACGTAACTGACTCAACAAAGTTATGATTGATGAATATAGATAGAGAGAGAGAGAAAGAGAGAGAGAGAGAGAGAGAGAGAGAGAGAGAGAGAGAGATTGACATATATATATATATATATATATATAGATATAGATAGATAGATAGATAGATAGATAAAGAGACTGATAGATCTAGATAGATAGATAGATAGATAGATAGATAGATAGATAGATAGATAGATAGACTAGACAGATAGATAGATAGATAGATAGATAGATAGATAGATAGATAGATAGATAGATAGATAGATAGATAGATAGATAGATAGATAGATAGATAGATAGATAGATAGATAGATAGATAGATAGATAGATAGATAGATAGATAGATGGGTCTGCATAACTAACAAATGGGTCTTGAGCGGTTTGTCCATAGAATGTAATTTTTGTCTTGTCCATCAGGTGTCGCTGTAACTCCACTGTAAAGCAAACGCTCATCTCAGCCTGTAGCAGGAGAGACTGGCCACTGGAGAGAGAGAGAATGATTAACGGACTAAGTTCAGGTAATTAATCCACCTTATTTTCCTATTAGAAATAAAGTGTTTGGCAGACACATTTAGGCTATAAATATGAGTATAAATGGGGATCAAAACTAGCTTTACCTTCCAATGATGTTAGAAGTTAGTCATTATCTCTAAATATATGCAGTAACTTTAAATTGTGTCTATAGAGAAACACTTAATTTATATTTCTGCATGCAAGTGAAGTTGGTTTAAAATCGTTTAGAACCCTGTGGTTTTCTGAATGGACAGCAGGAGAGAAAGAGACTTTTTTGTTACGGTAGGCTAATCATATTTTCAGCCGATGTTAGGTTACTAGTGCTAACTGTAGCAGTTATTCGAAAGTAACGTTAGTAGCCTACAATAAAACTGTGGAAACTTCCTATCATACAAAAAATAGCCCAGATAAGATAAAATGACGTAGGCTATAGCCTAGGTTACAAAGGGTTAGTCTGAAGAATAGCCTATGCCATATTAATATAGCCTATGTTTTTTAATAACTTTATAGGGAGGGAATCGTATTCTAGAGAGAGACTCTTCTGGTGTGGCTAACGTGGCGCTCTGCAATTCTAAATATAGCCTACATTTTGTCATTAAAAATGTGGTTGCTAGGATTTAGTGGATGATACAACTATAGGTCGGTTATCAAAAGCTCTTGAAAGTGACACGAGCAACATTAATTGTGTTTCTATGCCTCACTAATACACTGTGCCCACCCTCAGAAGTGTTTGTGAGATGATTTGTTTAACTAAATGACAGAATCCGCCTCAAACTGAAATGATGCAGATTAAAAAAAAGATACAGCTTCAACCCCCTCCTCCTCTTCGCTTTTGCGCGTGCACGCCCCCTCATTTCCAGAACGATTCCTTGTTATGACATCCCGGTAAAAGACAGCCACAGAGGTCTCTCACCTCGACGCTAAATTCAATCTAATGAATGCAGACCCCAGCGCTCTCGTCGCTGAAAAGAGGCCAACAATTTAGCAATTTCTGCTGCTTGTGACAGGGCTCATGACTAATTCCCATATTTAAATGTGAACAGGCAAAGCTGGCCCATTTGACGGCAGCCAAGCGCATTTTATCAGGTCAGAAAGACATCAATGGCACCGGGGGTAGGAGGTGGCTGGAACTGTTTAACTGTGCAAAATTCAATCAAAAAGAGAATTTAGAAGGCTGTGAAAGTTTGGAAGGCGCCGCTGAAAACATACAGGCGGATACGCGAATGTTTTTTCCTTAACATTATTGTGTGTCTTGTCTCTTTATATCAGTTTACAAGAGTTAACACTTGAAAGCGCAGTTCTAAGTCAGCCCTGTTCATTATTTCTCGACCTCTTGACATCGCAGGTGCAGATTCTCTCTCTCCCTCACATCGGAGTGATTCAGTTCTGCATGAACAACATCAGACTGCGTGATACTGAGTAAAAAGCTCACTGAAAAACACTAAATTAATTGTTTAAGTTTAAAATGCTTAGCTCTGTCCGTGAGACCATGGCATATTGTGCTGGGAATGTCTGATTAGATGTTTAGTTTCTGCATGCGCAAACTTGGATAAAAGAATGATAAACTGCTGGTAAACAAAGATGCTCTTACAAAGTCAGATTTAATGTGTCCTAATAAATTTTATAATAAAAATGATGTATAGCCACCATCAAGATAGCACAATGGCTTCATAGTTTATTGTTCTCAATCGCTTATTTCAGAGAGATATCATAGTGCAAAAGTAAAACACCACTGCGAGTTTACACGGAGAAAAAAAGAAAGGCTGTTCATTGCTGAAAAATGACTCAAAAGTATATATGGATAAAAACCACTAGAAATGTTTCTAACTGTTTATCTGTACACAAAACGCATCCACAAACCGACAAATCTCCAGGAAAATTGTCTCTTATTTAAAATTTTAAAGCATTTCACACTTAAATAACAGATGTTTAATTCAAATTAGGGTTCTGTTTAAATTCTCTAATTCTCTAAATTCTCTAATTCATAGGATTTCGAGTCTCGTACAAAAACAATCTAGGCTATATATATTTTTTTTTACGAAGATAAAGGAATTTGCTACAGCCACTTGGGGATTACTCATTAAATTTACATTTATTAACGTTAACATAGTATATATTTTTTTTATTATTATTATTGTCGTGCTATATTTAACTTCACCTAGCTACTGTGCTTTAAGAATCTGAGAAAATATCCAGTTTAAACCTCGTTTAAAGTTTGTAGACGCGCTGCGAGCCACGCGATTCCCAAGAAGCTCTCATTGAGAGGCCACGTGTCCGTTTCCAAAGCCTCTCCAACTTAACCACCTCCATTGTACGTCTAACCCAGATCGGCAGCGTCCCTCCACATAAAGGGATTTGCAATTTCAAGATATTCCAGCTTAAATGTTTTTGACAGTTCCCTCGCTTTTGCCTCAGCCTGCTTATTTTAACTGTGCCAAATGGGTCACCTTGGGTAGCTGTCTGCGCGCAAAGGGCTTTTGCGCGCATTCAGTCCGAATTTTTTCCAACTTTCCTTGACAGGGAAACCAGCTGCTGGTCGTGAAAAGACGGCTTATTAATTGTCCTTTGTCATGCAGAATTGCTTGATTTCTAAAGAAACATACAAAGGCTCTTTTTCAGGATTCAAGTATTTTGTTTCGTGCGCATTTTCAACTCATCGAATCAGCTGCAGCGCCTCACCGTCTACCAGACTCAGGTACTGACGGCCTGCCTCTTTTGTCCGCTTTTAATGCTCTTGTAAATCGGGCAGACTGATTTGTTACAAGCTGCTCTTTTAATCTGATAGATAAGAGACAAGTCTAAGAAAAGCCGTAAATGAAAAATTAGTTGGAAGAAAGACAAGGGCGAGTCTGCTAGATGGGGGTCTGTTGACTCAAGCGGCCCTCGAGCGTCAGGCAAGCCCTCTCAGCAGCCCCTGTCAGGGTCACGTCAACAATTCGCCTTTCTTCCCCTAAAAAGACACTGTAGCCCTTTTTGCTTCAATGAATTGATCGGCGCAAAATTAAGAATAAATAAATTGAGAATTTTGAGCAGCATGCAGGCTTTAAACTCCCACAGGGCGCACGTACCCCCGGGCTATTGAACGGATAAAGGGCGCTTTGCAAAGGACGCACGGTGCAAAATGAGACTGTATGGTGTAATTAACAAAATGGCCTAATCCTATATCTTCACAAATGCAAATATTAGAGTTTTGTTAAAAATGTTTAAGTGAACAATTAAAGGAGAGTTTCCAAGAGCAATCCGGGATCCCGAAGACACAATGACTGGAATAATTTAGTAAATGTGCCCGATCTTACCAGACCCTTTGTTGACACCGATAGCTGATGATAAATTCCCAGCAAAGGAAATAACATTTAAAACCAATTCAATTATTTAAATGAAGATTTAAAGTGCCATGGTATAATGGAGCAGGGCGCATCGAGTCCAGCATCCAAGAGTGCGGTATAGTGCTTTGCTAAAAATGTAATCTGAGCTCCAGTTCTGGTGCGCGTGAAGAAGATGAAAAATAGAAATGCATGGGAAATAGCCTATTTACGTAGGCCTAAATAAAATAATGTGTGATATATTTTTTTCACAGAACGCAAGCCCGCAAATCTTTCTTAAATTATTAAGGATATTAGTTTCTGATGTCGACACGAGCTCATTTATTTTTGAGACCTTGAGCAAAAAAAGTGAATTTTATTTACTAGCTACTTTTTTGAATAAATAACCAATTCATATTATAGTTAGGCTATGATTTTTGAAACGAAATGGTCGTTTTTATTAAACGCAACAAGCAAACACAATAATCACCCTCATCATCATCATGACCAAGTGTCCGCTTAGACCCCTTTAAATAAATTAAAATACAAACATCGATTAATCTGTCTCGTTGACTCGCATATTTTATTCATTTGCGCATTATTGTCTGTGTATTAATACACTACTTTGGGTTTTATTAACCCGCTCTCACGAGACTGTTAAGAACCGTGCGCTAAAGGGCTCAGTGTTTAACGGAGAGGCCCCGCGCCTGGGGGACACCAGGCGCTTTCAGCTGCGTCCCCAGGGAATGCCACAGGGAACCCGATGAATACGCGTCTCTTTGGACTTCTTGACGGAGATCGATCCCGATGCACTTGAGTTGTAAATAGAGGAGCGCCGTGATCCAGTGATTTAGATAAGCGCACAGACTCTCCGCGCACCCAAACTCTCTGAACGATAGTGTTTTAAAAGGTCTAAATCTTTTATCAGTTCTTATCTTTACGTAAACACAGATCTATTGATAGACGTCTGATCTATTACAGACGGTCACAGAAACACATATTTCTTCCCTTTAAAGACATTATAAATGTTTTTTTATTTTTTTATTTGTTGGATTGCGCTTAACACGCGCGCTTGTCACATTGGTGAGCATTAAATTACGCCTTGAGGTTTACTTCCCTTGGCGAAGACTTTATATGTAAATATACATGATGCTATATATAAAATACATTGATTTAAAATTGCAGAACATTACAACCCTTTATTGCGCACGCATTATGGATACTTTTCCCTGAATAATCACCATAGTCCCAGCGCATTAATAAAGTGTCACATATTCTTGCAGTCATGATTAAGCATATGTTTTTGCGTTACGTGTTTTATTTGTTAGATTTTTTTGGGAAACAAAACTGATTACATTCAATATTGCACGAAGATTCACAGAACTTCCAGTGTTTTCATCCGATATTTCGGATTTACACTTTTCCAAGTCACACGCGTAAGAGAAAGTTTTCTGTCTGACGCTGAATTATTAAAATGAGGGATTTTACGCATGAATTACTAAAAGCTGTTACGATTCAGAAGAAAATCCAAGCCTTATAAATTATAACCTTTGAAGGCTCGGTACTTATTAGGAAGAAGAAGAAAAAAAGAGAAAGTCATGTGTGGCTTTTGTTGCTTTCAATATGACAGGTTCACCCAGCTTGTGAGTTGTATTGGATAATGTGCATGTAAAACCAACTGATACGAGACAAATTGTGTCACTAAGAAATATTCTTTATTTTCAGCATTAAGGTTTTTTAAATAAATAAATATTCTCATTACAATAAAAGTACAACAAATTCTGTCACTGAAGTGACGTATACATCAGATACATCCCATATTTCCATTCTGTCCCCAAAAATGTGCTTAAAGCTACCCTGTACTCACCATCCATACAAACAAAGCAACAGTTCTGAATATCTTCTAAAAAATAATACAAATACAAATGAAAAAGTCAGTCGAATCAGCTTTGTTCATGTTGGACTGATTTTAAAACTGATTTTTGGTGACAGGAAATGTATTTGGATGCGGAACTACGGGCTTAAGTTGTTTTCAGAAAAAAACTACAAACATAGAACATGTATACAAATATACAACAGTAAAGGGATACACAGACCCCGAACATATATAAAGTTTTTCTTCTTTCTCGCTATTTACAGGTGACGGCGCGCGCGTCGCTTTTTGGCTGCATTCAGGATTCCACTGGAGTCAGTGGCGCACAGAGTCTTTTGAGGTGGTGGTTATGATGAGCAATGCGCAAAGAGTTCACGGGCTAACGGACAGATCTGCGTCCTCTTTTTCTGATGTCGGGGGCGACATGGGAAGGTCATCCTCTTCCTCAGAGCACCGGGCGGAGGACAGGGACGACGAGCACTTGCAGTTGTGCGCGCCCGTCCTGTGGGATCCGCTTTTGCCTTCTTTTTTGTGCTTGACGCGGCGGTTCTGGAACCAAATCTTGACTTGCTTCTCAGACAGATTGAGGTAAGTTGCGATCTCTATGCGCCGAAGTCTCGAAAGGTACATGTTAGAGGTGAACTCCCTTTCCAACTCCAGGAGTTGCGTGCTGGTGAACGCAGTGCGCATGCGCTTGCTGCTCTGAAGTTGACTGCTGTTATTCTCTGTTGGAAAGACAAAAAGAGTTAAACTGCAGTTGATGATGTGGGTGACATTAAAACAGAAAAGAAGTTACAAAAGTTGACTTTTTATGATGATTGGCGACGCGTCTGACACAACCGACTTACCTATGGATATGCAGTGGAACTGTCGTGGATCTGGAACCGGATAAGTGGCTTGGTATAACCCCGAGCCGCTGAGGTTTACGCCGCTGGATGTGGAATGCTGTCTGGAGAGCGCGGTGTGACAGTATTGGGAGCTGAAGGCTGGAAAGGATGCCTTGATGAGCGGTAGCGCTGGAGGAGACGAGTGGAGCTGAGATGTGACGCACAGCGGGCAAAAGCACAGCAAACCCGCTTTTCGAGAGTGGCAGGAGCCGGCGGAGAGACCATGGAGTGGATGAGACGGATGCATCGCGTAAGGAAACAACGGCGGGCTGTTCTCTGTTCCTTTTTCGCTGTTCTCCCTCAAAATCAAGGAATCCACAAGAAAAGATCTAGGCATCTTGGCAGGCCTGTGTCTCTTCACCTAATATCTGAGAGTTTGTAAAAGTTTCTCTTTGTCAGTCTCTCTAAGGCTGGATGGCTGAATGGTGCTGAAGAGAAAGTGTTCCTGCTTAAATAGTTGGAGAGCCAGTGCGCCCATGTGACGGTTACGCTGAGAGCTCTCAATAGGGTTTTGTGCCTTTTCTCTCGGCATTCACTCTGCACGCTTCCCTATTATTTCACTTGTTAACTAAATGAACTGCATAATGTAGTCTATTCTTGTCAGCCCCACCCACACTGCAAGAGGCGGTACTGCCCCTTCTCCCTTTTAAAAAATACCCACGTTTTATACTATTACTCTTTAGTGTCGTTTTAAACTTTATTTTCTTTCTCACGCGATCACATGGACACTATTGCTCTTTTAATTAATTTCTTTCAAAGAGGCTCGTCATTTGTTCAGCGTGAACTCATTAGACATTCGGTGCAAATGACGTGCGTCACGAGGCGCATCGGCCCGGATCCACCTGCAACTCAGCCCATCATTAAGTATTATAACTACAATTATAGGACTGTTTCTGAGAGAGTGTTTCAGGGGTATTCTAAAAGATAGATTGCATTATTTTTTGTCTATGATATTGAATTAACATTTTCATAGTTGTGGATAGAACACAGCTGTCAAAATCTAATAAAAGTTTTGTTTTTGAAACGGGACTTTTCTTTGACGAACCAAAAATTCTAATTCAGATATCGATCGTTTGCTACATTAATTTAGGATGTTATTTTTCACTTAGTTTTTCCCCTTGAACTCTATGCCCGATTTTATTATTTTACCTTTACAGGTAGCCTATACTTTTATTTAACGAAGATACTACTAAATTGATACATGTAAATTGATACTGTTTTAGTGAAACGTTCTATTTGGATTATATTGGATACATCCTCTGTTTTGGATGCACACAAACGAACAGAACAATTTCGAGTATTTCTAAAACCATATTCATAAGAAGAACTTTTAAAATATGAGTTATAAGGCAAATGTAGGCTATCATTTCCAGTCTCTCTGGAGAGAGAGAGAGAGAGAGAGAGAGAGAGAGAGAGAGAGAGAGAGAGAGAGAGAGAGAGAGAGACGCGTCACAACCTCAAAGCGATGAGGTTAAAAAACAGTGATTAATTCCTGCGCGCGGGCCCCCGCAGAGTCCGGGAAGGAATATATAAAAATAACCAGGTTTTCACTCTCCCAGCCCTTATTGAATGTCATTGTGGAGAGTTTTCAATGCGAGAGAGAAAGGCTCGAATTAAAGTGTGTGACAGCGGCGGACAAAGTGGCACAAAGCCGACTCTGTCAGTGAGGGCCCGAATGCACGGCGAGTGAAAGCCCCTGCCCGCCGCGCCCTGATTGAATTAAGTAATAGGAAAACAGTTTCTTTCACTTTAGGTTTGCTAAACAAGATGTTCAAAGGAAAAGGGTATACTAATGTGTGAGTAAACATCGAAACGTGGATTCAACGTTCTAATTGGAATATATTTTAAAGTTCGAAATCATTACTAAATGCATGGAGAACCAAAGACAACACATTTAGGTAGGCCTATAGACTTTGAATAGACATAAAAAAGAAAGATACATCACTAGCTAAATTTAATTTCAGTGAGACGACATTCTCAAGGCAACGGAGATGTTTTGTGTACCTCATTTTTAGGCTAAATGGAATCAATCTTAAACACCGCATTACAAATGTAATTGATTTTTAGTCACTTTAATTCTTTCAGGGAGAGTTAAAGGCCCATTGAAGTGGCTTGGAAAGAGCTGCATTATTCAACGTGTTGACATAATTTACACTAAAACTGGGAAGACAGGGCAGGACGTATCGAACAGCTCTTACCCCTTTAAAAAAAACCATTTCATTTATATGACAGCTGGGGCAGAGCCGTTGAGCCCTGTAAAGCCGCAGTTTCCTCCTAATAGTTTGCACTCATAATCTCCTCCATATTGCTTTAAAATATAGCATCCTGTGGCGGTTCTAGTGACACTAACGATAGTGTGTGAACAAGTGACCGATTTTAGCCAGTGTAGGGGCGGGGAATGCTTCAAATTCTAGAGAGCATTTGATTGGACAGAAAATCTGATGAGAAGCTGAGTGCAGAGTGATGTCTTCAAAATCATTGATCCATATTGGCGGAAGTGAGAGACTGTAAGTTTTGAATGCTTAAATCTTCCAAATGCAAATTTTGTCATTGTTTTGGAGCACACTTTAGCCTATAGATAACAGTAAGGCTAACATATTCATACTAAAAGCCCAAAAAAACTTCAATTTTGATTTGAACTTCAATTTTTGAACTTGAACTAACATCCTTTATGCTACCATGTATACAGTTTGCTTTTTCAACTAGAATACTACAAAAAAAAAATCTGATTGACATGTTTTCAAACCAGGCTTGCAGTGAAAGCTTCGATCATCTCTAAATGCACACTACGGATGATGATGGAGGCAACAAAACAGCATACTGTGCAGTTTACTGGACCGTATCAGAGGTATACGTATATGACCTAAACATACGTCTAACACTGCTAATATCAATCCGGGTACCACTGATGGTTCTTGACAAATGCAACAATTATTCTTTCCCTCTTACTGTATCCTATATCCTCGGAACCGAGCCGGTTTGCTTATTAGAAAGCTCTTGTGTTCAGAACCGCCTGGAGCCTGATGGTAATGGACTGTATAGGCCCAGCCATTTGTTTTATTTTCTGGAAAATGACGAGGGACCCTCGTCTATCGCTCCCTCCCACCAATCCTCACTCCACTGGAATCACCACTCGACTCACATAAGGGGTATAATTTGGTTGCAACTTTGCAGCACCATAATAGTAGGTCTTTGCCGGACAAATTAGGAGCAATTAAACCCTTAAACAAGCAGCAGGTACAGAGTCACACGGACAAGAGCCTGTTATCCGATAGGGAGTGAAAGAGGGATGGGGAGATGGGGGATTGAGCCTTTCATTTTCCTCGACACCACATGCCAGGCGCACACCATTAACTAATTGAAGAGTGAGCTTCTATACCCGTGCCCCACCAGACCTTGTTTGATTCCAAGTCAATAATTACCAATGGCTTGATGATGTTATTATAATGTAAAGCGGACTTAATATCAAGACATTTAGCTTTATTTTGATAACATTAATTACTGCCATTAGAGTCTCCTTGGGGATTAGTTAGTTCGACAATGTAACCAAGTTTCAATTCGGGAACAACAGGGCTAAAGGCGCACTGGGGTAAAAGGCGCCTTTGGTTTTATTTTCCTCTAAACCACTAGATGGCACAAAACTTGCAGCACTTTCCAAAACATCAAAGTGCACATGAAAATTTGGCTGATCCTTGACACTGTGCTAACTTGATCTATAATACTTGATGTTTTTTAAAACGTTGTAGATTTAAGTAGCAAATGAGAATCGCTAAAATTATTGAATATATTTTAAGACAAAGGTCTTGTAAATTATTTTCAATTTTGTTCAAGGTAATTAAAGCAATCGTTTTTCAATAACGGAAAAATATGCAAAAGTATTGGTGTAAAAAGCGCCCCAAAAGGTACAATAATTAACATGATAATAAACAGCTGACTGACTTTTCCATTTGTTGACATGACATTGTTAGATTCAGATGCTAAATATCATATATTAAGTTGAGTGTCCACTTTAGAGATAATCACCATATTTAGAATGAAACCATCATATTTAAAGATGTGATATTAATCATATCATATAATAAAATATAATTTTTGAAATATATATTACAAAATGTATATTGTTACCACTGTAAAGGTATATTCAATTATTATCGGATCTCCTTCAATGCTTTCAGAATCATTACTTTTTAAAATAAGTTGTTTCTGTTTTTTTTAATGAACATATTTTAATGACAGTATATTTATTGAACCAAAATTAATTATTTTATTTATCCAAATAAACTGAAAATAGTACAAACTTTGCTGTTTTTGTGATTAATTTGAACAAGCATTAACTTAGAGATTATTCAAAACATATTATTTTAGCTAAAGTGTTAGTGTAAATAATTTGTGTATGGGGCGAAAGGCCCACCTCATACATTTATACGATTTTTAAACGAAATAAACCACTTTTATGATTTATTTTCACACAAAATCTGTTGCTCCATAAATATTCAATACAAACTTTTTTTTTTCTGCAATCATACACTATGAAAGTAGTGAAAAGCACATTTTTTCTTAAGGTGTGCCTTTAGCCCCGTTGTACTCTAAAATAGTTTCTCTTGTTTGATTTTGAGTCATTGTAGTTTCCATGGAGAAACACCTGCGATCTCTTTATCAGCGAGTGAGTGCTTCTGCTCAGGGAAGCTCATCCTCATTTGTACTCTCGACTGGAGACCGACAAATAAGTTTGACCTCCGCGGAGGAGACGCACACTGCCCTCCAGAGGAGCGCAGGAGAACTGCATACAACGCGCCTCAACGGCTACGTTTGGCATATTTCTTTAAATATATAATCATATCAATCCTGGATAGTGTGAAATGATCTGAACAATATTCGTGATGATAGGCGTGGTTATTAAATAGCCTAGTTTGGATTAGTGTATTATTTGGCTATATTTATAATCATCTGCACAGAGCCACAAAAATTTACAAACACATGAATTCAGTTTGTTATATGGTACGCCAACAAAGTAATCTTTGAGCGCATAGTTTTTACATTTGTAAAAATTGTTTTTAGAAAGCTTCATTAACTGTGTCCAGAATCACTGAATCAAGAGAATAAATTGGTAACACTTTACAGTAAGGTTTCATTGTTAACAACAAGATTTAACAATAGCCTAATTCTACAGCATTTAATGTGATTTAATATTAATTTCAACATTTACTATTAAAATCAAATGTATTTGTTAACATTAGTTAATGCACTGTGAAATGACAAACAATGAACAACTGGATTTTTTATTAACTACCATTAACAAAGATTAATAAATACTGTAACAAATATATTGCTCATATAGTCCTTGTTAGATAATGCATGAACTAATGTTAACAAATTAATCTTTATTGTAAAGTGTTACCAATAAATCAAATAAAGCAAGAGGATAGTTATAGCTGTTAAAATGTTCAAATAGTAGGCTAATCAACAAATAAATGTATCATTGATAATCTCTACCCTCATGAATTCATACCTCATCCTTGACAAAAGTTGAAAATATCAATAATAAAACCCCATTTAGCTACTCAAGTCATGCCTGGGGCTCTTCTGGGATGTCGTTTTGTTCTGCAGGCCTGCAGCTGCCAGATTCACCAGGCTCCTTTTTCACACCATTTGTTTACTCCCCTCTCAATTGTGAGTAATAAAATAAAATTAAGTGAGCATTAAGTTCATTGGGTTTGGGGGTCAATGGCTTCCGTATGGTGTGAATTATTCATGGTTGGAGACTGTATTGGTTAGAGACAGGTTGAAGTGCATGCTGGTCCTGTTGCCCCCACTTGTCTGTATGGAGGGATCTGTCGTGAGCTAACAGTGAAACAGGATTTAGAGTCCCACTGGGATTTGGCGTAGCTGGACGGGGCGCTGTGATGTCTGTGGTCCCCCTCCTAGATCCAGCCCTGGGGCAATGACACAGACTGCAGGTTCCCCTGCTTTTATACGGGATGGCTGCTGAAAAGGTCTGAAAAGTATCTTTCATATGCCGCTCATCCACCAGCCCGTGCTGCAGTTCATTAACCGAGAGACCGGTGTTATATTGTCATATCGTACTATAATACATCCACAACCAAACAGCAGATGGTAAGAAAGCCACATGTTAACATTAGTTTTTGTGCATCCATGACATTGTTGTGTTTCAAAAATATTTCTCATAGTTGTATTTCTCATTGCAAGTATCAGAATGGCCCAATAATGATCATTTCATTTATTGGTGATAAAAGCTTTAATTTTTAAGCTATTTAAATGTAATTATGTTCATTTATATAATTTCAAATTGCAAGGTAATGCAGTGCAAAATGCTAAATTTATCATTCAACCAGCGTCATTGAGAGATTGATCAGCTTTACCTACAGCATATGAATATTAAACTTTTTTGACACTAAAAAATGCATCCATGTCAGTAAACATTATAAACCAAGGGGTTTACAAGAGGGATCTGCACTTAAATTGCTTAAACTTAAAATGGGGCATTTTTGACCTTCATGAGGGCAGATTATTTTAATCTTATTAAGTGTCATTAACTTTTAGGCCAATTTCTTAAATTTAAACAATAAATTCAATTAGAATAATAAGACACTAGGGCGGTTACCAAATGAATGAAATCAGTACCAACAAAATCCACTATTGAACTGCAGAGGCTGCATCTGAAGTGACATTTAATATTTACACAAGCTGTTTAATGCAGCTCAGAGGCATGACGACATTTACACAGCAATGTATTTATTTATTTTTGTTAAATATTAAATTTTGAATATAGACATATGAAATGATGGATAAAATGAATTGTTTTTAAATATGAAACTAAAACCATTGCATGATTTATTCATATGATTCATTCAAAACGGCTGATTCATTCAGGAACGAATCCGAAATCACATTCTCTCTGTGTAGGTACTTGTTTCGAATAAGAATTTACTTTGTAGCTGTTTCAAAAATGAAGTTCTATATATAGTATGAATGTGTGTAGTGTGAATGTAATACAGGCGTACTGCATTCATCATGTTACATGGGATAGTAAAGTGTCCATCGTATCCAGTAGTCATCCGGGTACTTTTTGCCTACTGTTGAATGCTATGAATTTGGACTGCTCTGTTCAGATTCAGTTTTTGCCTACTGTATAGTAGTGAAGTGTGCATATTTAGATGCAGCCGTTGACTTTATGAATGGGTCATTGAATCATTCACTCAGCTGATTGATTCAAAACGTATAGGCTATTCATTCAGTAACGAAACACCACTGTGTTGCCCGGAGACACATCGGTTCTGCTGTTTGGAACTATTTTTGTTGGTGAAAAAACATCACATTTGCAATCATGTTGATATTCGGGAAAAACAGCGCTCTTGCTAACGTGACATTGCTTAACTATACAAAAAAAGAAAAAAGAACTCTTATTTGGGATTTTAAAACAAAATCATTTTGCCCCAAGCCCCTGTTTATTTCCAACCCTGAAACAAACACTTTTCTGGCATGAAAATACACTGTCAAAATGAAGACAAAAAGTATTTGTAAAAATGGTTGTCAGAACTGAGAACTGACTTCATACATCCACTGACAATCACATTAAAACCAATTGCAAAAATCAGATAGGAACCTAAAGCTTGCCCTGAAAAAGTATTTAATGCAATGACATTTTGAACATTTATTACAAAGAAAAGTATTTCTTTTAACAGGCTTTCCCACATTTCATAAAAATACTGATCATACAATTATATTTTTGAAAAACAGAAAATGTATATCGATGTATTTTGAGTCTCTACAAAATCACAGTTCAAACAAAAACAGTTATGGTTATTTGGATACATTTAGAAGAACAAGCCCCAACATACTGTTGTGTGTACATTTTATTCTTTTATGTGTTGTCTCATAGTGTAAGTTGCATGATTTAGCTAAATAAATAAATAACTTTGCAATATGCCACCTAAAAAACTTTGCAATATGTCACCTTACTCATTAATTTGCAGCTTCATGTCAACTAACTTTCACTAGAGTATTAGTAGACTGTTAGTTTAAGGTTAGTAAAATAAGTTGACATGTACTTTCAAAGTTACTTATTGTAAAATGTCTAAAGTAGACTATAGAAATAAAGTGTTACTTAATAATTGTTTCATTTTAAAAATATAAACAATTTGTTAATAGTGCCAAAGTTTACAATTTCCTGATATCATGGCTAGTATACTACCAATATCAAATTAACTAGGGAGCCAACATTACTTTTTAAACTACCATTGTATTAATAGATCATGTCAAAGATTTTAATATCTCATTGTGAATTTGAATTGCCATTTGATGTGAATCCATTTGTTATGGTACAGCAAGGATTGAGAAGTCATCTTTCCCCCCCCCCATTCTGTGTTAAAAGCTCTGACATATGCTTCAAAAGGGGTTTGTCTTTATCCATGGAAGTTAGTTTCCAATTCAGTGGACATTTGGTCTTTAAAAAAATGGTGGGTCAAACCAATGAATTTAATGAACTCTCCAACACAAAGAAAGTGTTTTGCCATTTGAACCCTCATAAAGGCGGATAGGCAGGTCAGCAAAGTTCTTTCAAGAGGTTTGTACACATATGTGACAATGTTGAGAATGCAGACCTCTTCAGTGTCCCCATTGACAAGATTGTTCAAAGTGTTGAGGACGGCAGTGATGGTCCTGTCATCCGAGGTTTCGCTATTGTTCTCCCAATTTGAGCCAGTTCCTTTTTCACTGCCCAAAACACTCCCGCACAACAAAAGTCAAGGAATGCAAACCACATTTTCCACCTCTCAAGAGTGACTGGCCAAGCAAAACCAGTCTGAGAAGCTCTTCAGATGGTTGTAGCATACAGAAAACTGTTTGACTTTTCTCATCGTTTACCTTTTTTATTTCCCCCTCTGTTTTCTTCCCCTAAATCTTCCTTTAATAGCCTGTCCTGCAGCATCTTCCTTCTTTTATTCTTTCCCTCTTTTAGGAAGAGATGGTGGGAGGAGTAGAGAGAGGGATCAAAAGGGAGGTACAGGAAAGGAATAAAGGATGATGGACAGCGTTTTTCAAATATCGCTTACTCCACCTTTAAGTTACTCCCTAAAAAAGTAACTAATTGCATTACTTAATTACTTTTTATGGAATGCAATGTGTCAGTCAATTAAAAAATGAAAAAGTAAATCAGATATTTTGTAAATTTAAAAGTAATGCGCTACTTTACTAGTTACTTGAAAAAAGTAATCTGATTACATAACTCACATTACTTGTAATGCATTACACCCAACACTGCCTGTGTTAAATTTCACAGCATAAAACAGGAAATTTGGGAACTGTTATTGTTCCAATGCGGAATTAATAAAAGCATGATTTAATTCCAAAATTAATGTTAAACTTGTACAATATCAGTGGCCGATGCCAGTTCTGATACCATTAGCAGGGTGCATATAATTCGGATTTACTGAGTATAACATACATATGTGATATTACAAAATGTATTCATATCAAATTATACATGCATAAAATCATTTTGTACTATTCAAAATTCACTAGGGGTAATAAATGGAACAATCTGTAGACTATCTGTTAAACTTTGTTTTAATGCTCCCCAAGACATTCTACAAAACATTATATGATCATTTAAGTTATGACAACGTATGTTTATACATTGCTTTTTAACTCATCAAAGTAAGTTAAACAATTTTCAACTTTGTTTTATATTGTCTTAAATCAGTTTAATGTAATTTAAGTTGAAATGACATAAACATCCAAGTTTACTTAATTTAAGGCTGCAACTTTTTTTTACAGTGTACAAGTAACTTTGCAACTATGTCAACTAATGGCGCTTTTCCATTACCAGTACCAGCTCAACTCGACTCGCCTCGCCTCGACTCGGCTCGCTTTTCGCTCCATTTTCCATTACAGATAGTACCTCCACAATAGTACCTGGTCGTCATAGCAACGCCACAGGAACTACGTGACACACACCCGCTACCCACACACACACAGGACAATGGAGGAAATCGAGTGTATGCTGTTTTTGATCCTCGGGATGTGGCCATTTCTCACAGCAAGAAGACAAACGTTGTTTCAGGAGAGGCTGAGGGCAGCAAAACGAAACACTGCTGAAAAAAACAGCTCCGTATGGCGCGTGCAATGATAACGCAGTGAATAGTGACGATTCCCTCTGACCAATCAGCAGTCTGCAGTGTTTTCACGTCTCATTTTAGTATGTGACGTAGTATGTCAGCCCGCTCAGAACCTCGCCGGAGATGATACGAACAAAAGTACCCGAAAGCAGGTACAGGTACAACTTTTACACAGTGGAAAACCAAACAAAGGCGAGTCGAGTCGAGTCGAGCTGGTACTGTGTAGTGGAAAAGCACCATTAATCTACTAACCCAAACCCTAACACCTACTTAACAGTCTTACAGTTAGTAGAATCTAAAATGGGCCATCGAAATAAAGTGCATCCCGTTTTATTACCCAAAAAATCTAATAGTTCACCCCTCACATATGTTATCATGTCCGTCAAAAGTTGGAATATTAGAACTAAAAACACTGACAAAATGCTTTCAACATGCTGGCCGTCAGAGATAACATACATATTACATAACACATGTGAGCATAAATTTGTTGTTATCTCGCTGAAATTGAATCGAAATAATCAGGGAAGAAATACTTCACAGTGCATTCTAAAGAGAATTAACACCAATCTAATTGAAAAACTTTGCCAGGTTAGTGAACATTGCTCAATATGTGTTGTTTTTGACAGACATTTTTTAAGCACGAACTATACATTCTGAATCTGACATTCCTGAATTTAATATTTTCAATAATTTTCTATTCTTGACTGATTGTTTTTTTGTTTCATAATTTTGGCAATAGACAAAGTCGTCCAATTTGACTCTCATATGCTGATTGTCACATGTCAGTGTTTGTTTGTATTTTCATTAGTCACATGTCTTCCTTTGTTCTGTTTTCCCGCCACTCATTTGTTTCCATGATAACCCTCATTAGTTCATCTGTCTCACCTGTTACCTCGTTAGTCTTGTCAGCTGTGTCCCGTTTCCCTGATCTGTTTCCCTATGTATTTAAGCCCTGTGTATTGCCTTGTTCATGGTCCGTTCTCTGTCCTACTAAGTGTGTGTGAACCTTTTGGCTGTCTGTACCTGTTTGTATTATATTGTTAGTAAAAGTTTGCATTGGAACTTTTTATTCTCCCTCGTCTTCTTCTGCCTGCACCACACCGTGACAAAAGATCGGACTGGCCAAAATAGACGATAGGGTTAAAATGATCGTCATGGCACAGGAGAGCCAAAACTTTTTTTCATTTGTCAAGGACATTTGCCGCCTTGCTGTCACCAGCACCCTCGATGACGTGAGCCTGAGCACCTTGTTCCGGATTGGGTCAACATTCAACCATCCAATCGACCTCCCAGACACCACAGGACTGGACTGGAGGAAGACCGTCATCCGGTGTCTGGAGAGTGTCGTGCCTCGATCCGGAACACAGCCAGATCCAAGGTTTCACGTCATGCCTGCCCAGCCTGAGCCCTCAGCCAAGATGGCCACCGCCTCGCCGCTTGAGCCCTCAGCCAAGATTGAGCCCTCGGCCAGGATGGCCGCCGCCATGCCGATACCTGTTGCTTTTCCCCGTGCTGTTCCTAGATCTGTTCCTGCCCCAAGGACTGTCCATGTTCTTAGACCTGCTCCTGCCCCAAGGACTATCCAAATTCCCAGACCTGTTCCTGTCCCCATTCCAGGGTCTTGTCCCACCGGGACCACCCGTCCAGAGTCTCGTCCCACCGAGACCGCCCTGCCTGAGTCTTCTGTCCCTGAGTCTGAGTCTTCTGTCCCTGAGCCTGTATCTTAATCTGTTCCTGAGCCTGAGTCTGTTCCTGAATCTGTCCCCAAGCCGGAATCTGTTCCAGAACCTGAGCCTGAGATGGTTCCTGAACTCCCACCCAGCCTCCCTCTCCCAGCCTCTCCCATCTACCACCTCTCAACCCTTTCCCCCACTGCCTGTCAGCCCCTCAGCTCCTCAAACCACCTTCGGGGAGGTGGAGTCACCGTGGGTCTACCAGCCTGCAGCTCCAGCCTGGTCGGTGGATTCCCGGTCTCCGCCTCCAACCTCCGTGACCAGGACTCTACCTCAGCCCGTCGATCCATCAGCTCAACCGTGGCCCATCAGTTCACCAGTTTCGCCAGGCTCCCTCATCCCCCCAGATCCACCTTGGTCGCTCGTCGACCTACCCTCACCTCTGGACTGCACTCTGGCTACGCCTTGTCCCTTCGACACTCCGGCTCCATCGGACTCCTCACTCCCTACTGTTCCTCCTTGGTCTTCACTCCCTCTGTCTCCACCGCGCCTTTCTGTGTCCCCGCCTGCACCTCAGTCGCCAGAGCCGGCGGCTTCGCCATGTCCCGCCGCATCCTCGACGTCGTCTGGGCTCGTCGGCTCTCCAGCTCCACCCTGGTCTCCTCTCCCACCTGCTCCGCCCCATCAGTCGGCCCCCTCGAGTCATCAGCCCTGCCTCCTCCATTGCTCCTCCCTCCGTCGGCTCCGCCCTGGTCCCTCCTGCCTTCTGTCTGCCCTTCACCTACTCTTTGTCCTCTTGAGTCCCCTCCCTCCCTCAGCATTTGGCCTATCTACGGCGCGAGGACGCGCCTACCGGGAGGGGGGAGTACTGTCACGTGTCAGTGTTTGTATTTTCATTAGTCACATGTCTTCCCTTGTTCTGTTTTCCCGCCACTCATTTGTTTCCATGTTTAGTTCATCTGTCTCACCTGTTACCTCATTAGTCATGTCAGCTGTGTCTCGTTTCCCTGATCTGTTTCCCTATGTATTTAAGCCCTGTGTGTTGCCTTGTTCATGGTCCGTTCTCCGTCCTACTAAGTATGTATGACCCTTTTGCCTGTCTGTACCTGTTTGTATTATATTGATAGTAAAAGTTTGCATTGGAACTTTTTATTCTCCCTCGTCTTCTTCTGCCTGCACCACGCCGTGACACTGATTTTTTAAATGTAGTTTGATTACTATCTTCTCAGTTGTTTGTAAGGTTAAGGCAAGTATCAAAGTTTGATAAAACGTTTAATTTCCCAATAAAATTATACATTTTTACATGGTTTGTTACAAGGGACAGTTCACCCAAAAATGAAAATTCAGTCATAATTTACTCATCATTTCCACAGAAAAAAGAAAGTCATGCAGGTTTGGAACGACATGAGGTTGAATAAATGACAGAATTTCATTTTTGGTTGAACTATCCCTTTGAGTTTTCAAACCAAATATATTCTTTTCATATTATTCAGCATATGTTTTGCATGCAAATTTTTGTAAATTATTAGTTAAATTAAGTTATTTACACCAAGACCCAATGTTAAAATGAACAAAAACATGAATGGTTTTTCAATTGTATTGTGACCTGTGTTGTTGCTATTTGCTTGACTAAATGTGAAAAAGTCCTTAAAGAAAGACCAAATATAAAAAAATCATTAGTTAACACTAAATAAAAGCGATGTTGTGGTGCCGTCCATCACAGCGCAGTGCTTTAGCTGGGTTGTGTGTATCAGAGTCTATATAGAGACGGCTGTACGGACAGCGGGTTGAAAGCTTCTCTCTCAGGGTAATAAATGAGAAATCTAAAAAGCCCTATTTGCATGTGCAATAAAAGCCCCCTGATTCATTTTCATAACCCAATATCCCCTTTTCTTCCCAAATCTCCATGGAGTGTTTTGTGTTTTAGGGCTGCCTTTTGTTTAAGGTTTCCTTTGATTTTTTTCTTCCTAGTTTCTTTCATTCCTGCATCTGACTTTTCCCCTTTTACTAATGACCAGGGCAATCTCTCTCTCTCTCTCTCTCTCTCTCTCTCTCTCTCTCTCTCTCTCTCTCTCTCTCTCTCTCTCTCTCTCTCTCTCTCTCTCTCTGTGTGTGTGCATTGGTTTTTTGTGTGTGTATGCATGTGTGTGTTGAGTTATGACAACAGGCGGTGTTGCAGAGAAGGCCTGTGCTTGGGGTATAAAATTTGTTGGGTGTGTTTTTGTGTGGCTGCAGTATGAACGGGTCAGTGGGCAAAAGCAGAGGCTCCCTGCCTTTCTGCAGATGCGCTCTATTGAGGGGTCGACACGCGGCGGGACGGCGGGCCGCTGACGACCCCCTCCTCCTCTCCATCACCCTGGAAACCAGCTTTCAGTGGACCAGAGCAGACCAGGGGTGCAATGATACAGACCCAGATCCAGATGAAACCCGAACGGACCTCTGTGTGCCAAATAATACCCCATTTGTACCCAGTTTGTCTGACATAACAAGAGCCGCCGGCATCGCCATGACAGCTCATCATGAGAACGTCAGACCTTATAAATGAGTTTTGTATTGTGCGCCCACCGTTCTCATGCGTAGACCACACCAGAGAAACAACACACAGAGAGTACTGTCCACTTTACAAACAAAACTTGCACTTGTGTGATGACTATGACCCTTTTAAAACCATTAGTAAAAAATGTTTTGGCAAAGCATAACATCTGAACGGAAGCAATAAAGTAATATGTGAGTGAATCATATTTCACTATTGCACAAAGAACATACCCCAGTGCACAAAAAATCCAGTAATTGCATTGGAAATAAAAATGTCTGTTCACATGTAGGCCTATCTATCCTATACCATCACATTAAGTATAGAAATGTTGTATTACATTTTGACAACAAAAAATTGTCCATTTGTCTATTTATGAGTAGAATGTCTATAATGTGCTGCAGGGATTATGTATTTTTGTAGGCCAAAAACCTGGAAACGAGTTAGCATTTTAGCACATCATCCTGCAGTCAATGGGTTTTTGGTCTTGAAAAAAGTGGTTGCTAACAAGTGTCTAAATGGGACTACTTTTGTTGGGGACATTAAACATTGTTACACTGAACAGATAAACTCATCTACTCACTAGTCGTTTTCACAGCCTCGTTGTGTTAATAATTACGCTCTCGCAAACTATTCTAACTCAAACGTTCAGAGAAAATGTTTTTAAATACAGACTGAAAAGTTGACTGAAGCTTAATGGTGGTGGTGGTGATGTTGAAGTCATGTAACAGTGTTTTAGTTTGCTTATTGCCAACGTTAAAATTCCCCTTGTGGTGAAAATCAAGCTTTTAATGTTGTTTATATGTCTATGTGGTGTTATTAATATGCTTTAAGACAAACCATGTGCAAAATCATAAGTCAACACCATTGCTGAGTATTTTCTCCTTAAAACTGCAGTGAACCAAAGATCGCTGGTGTTTCTGATGTCACAAACTACCTTGTAAAAAATCAGCTCAACATGTGAACGTCAATGAGTGGATCTCTGAGCTGGTGTGAGTGAGTGGAGGCGGGGCTCATTTGCATATTCATAGAACCGTGTATACTAAATGAGGCAAGGGTGTAGAGTTACAGTCAAGCTATTTTAAGGCTTTTTGAAGAAATTTTTATTCAAGGAAGAACAAAAAAACGTTGAAATATGTAATTTTGGTGATCAAAGATGAGTTTTAAGGGATACAATTATTGACTACAGGGGGACTTTAAGCTTTTTACTTCAGCTGATTGTATTTAGGCTTCAAAATTCATTGAATCGGTGTTCATCGGTTTCATTTTTTTTGTCACAGAACTTATTTTCTGTGATAGTCCAAAAGCTAATGGAAAAAAACCATCCTACTAGAAAAACAAGTCATCACTGCAGCTCTCTATTGTTTTTTTATTTATTTATTATTTATTTAAACAACATTTGACAGTGTTTTACAATAAAATTACATGTAATGTGGTGTTAAACAATTTCCAGTTTTATGGCAAGGCAACTTACAATTAACCAATTAACAGGCGTTTATTGTATAATTTTTTCTATAAACATTACTAATGTATTTTACAGTGCTGAAACCATGAGAGAAAACCATGCGTAAAAAAATTATACATTTTTTGAATATAGTTGAATTGTATGTTAATGTGTTGTTTTAATCTCACTTTTTTTAAAAAAAAAGTTGCTGCCTTAAAATTTTAAGTTCAATCAACTTGGATGTTTAAGTAATTTCTAATTAAATTTTATTAAACTGACTTGATGAGTTGCAATGTAAAAGCCTTGTCATAACTTATTGACCATATGATTTTTTAAGTTGCTACAGCGATTAGTTATCAGTAAGCTGCAAATACTAGGCAGAAGACTTTATTATTGTGATTTCTGTTATTTAAACATGCAATTATTTTAAACATTGGTGTCTTTTGTCATTTTACTGATGCCCCCGTTTTAAAAACAATGAGCCATGAGATGCTGTATTACAGCATGTTACATTTTACCATGGATTTCAGGCATTTGCTTCATGTTGTGCTTAACATCTCTCACCTGAGTAAAATCACTGTAACGCAAGGCGTCGGTCTGTCTGTTCTCAGTGAATCTGCGTGCATTACAGTTATGCAGGGCAGGTTACCATTAGCAAGGCTCTGAGGTCAGTTGGTCAGAGTTCAGCATTTCTCTCACCCTTAGCTTCAGACACACACACACATACACTCTCTCTCTCTCTCTTTGGGCAGGTGCTGCCCCTGAGAGAGAGGGATGGAGGCCCTTTGCCTCTCCCACCTCTTCACGCTGCTCAACCGCAAAATAAGAGGGGTGTGAAAGGGTGCACTCCAAAAAGCCATCACCTGCTCCCTACAATTTGACCAAACACTCGCTTAAATATGCACAGACATACATCCACCAATCCCTACTCACCAAGAGCTGAGCAATCACACTTCAGATTGGCAAAACATTAACACACACATGGTCACGGACATGAGTTAAGGAGCGACAAACAAGGACAAACAAGAGGAATCTTGGTCCCATGGCAGTGCAAAAGACTGACCTTTTCCAAGATCATTTTTACACAGGCAACTGTATAATAGCATGATATAACTTGGTGAAAGTTGTTTTAAGTGTTTTTTTTGTTTGTTTTTGTTACAGAGAATCACCAAACCAATGATTAAACCATAATTTACACCATTTACTGACACCCGCATGATTCAATCGACGAGAAAAAAAAAAGTATTTAAAGATCACCTCATTGGTATACATTACCTATTTAAGCATTTCCATGACCACTATAGCTATGTTTCATCCACCTATTTTTTATAAGAATTTTGGGTTATCACAAAAAATAAAAAATAATTCGCTGGATGGAAACACTAATATGTGCATAAATTCTAAAAATGCGCATTAATAACTTATGCGCTTTTATCCGATAATACACATTTACCAAATAAATCCCTTGATGCGCAACAAAAGCCTCACATTTGTATTGTAATATTTATGTCTCTTCAAAGAAAAACATTTAAAGTGACTCAACTCTGACTATTCTACTTGTTGTTCTATAGCCTGTGTTATGACATGTAGTTTCATTAGAGCACTGGTAATCCAGATTTGGTAAATTGCACAAGTTTGTATCTGAATCAGTGTTTTCCAATCCAATATCACTTTGAAAAACCAGCACAAAATATAGATGGATTACCTGATCCTGTATAGCAAAACATGAGATTTCCACTTTTTAAACAACTTGGCCCTAGAGTTACAAACGGGAGAAATCTTGATCACAAAGAAAACATAGATAGAGATGGAATGAAATTTTCCTGTGTTGGTTCTACAATAACACAACATCATTTGCAAGACTCCTACAATGACCGTCACAGTTTTTCAACAGAACCTCACCTAAAAACCAATCATCACACCACAAAACTCTTTAAAAAGCAGCAAAAAGTCAAATACCAAAGTCTTCAAAGAGGTCATTGCTGGCAAGCACGTCTGAATGTCTGAAATTGACTTCACTGTCATGTCTATAGTCTTATCCGAATCGGCTCACTGAACGATGGGAGAGAGAAATTAGGACAAATAAGAAGAATCTTGGTCGCAAATGCAACAGTTGGAGATATGGGATGGCATTTTTCAATTCTCGATCTAGAAAACATGCAAACAGCTGCATAATACTGCGACAAACCTTTTTTAAAACTTTAAATCATCAAACCACAATACAATTGACCAGAATGCTCACTTAAATATCAAAGTCTTCAAAGAACTTGTCGCCAGTATGCACGCTTCGAGCATCCTAAATTTACATTGGTCATGGCCATAGAGTTGACTGAATCGGCTTTCCAAACGATGGACGGGAGCTAAACAGAGTGAGACGAGGAGAAACGAGGAATCTCGGTTGCAAATGCAACAGTTGGAGAGATGGGAGGACATTTTCCAAAAAGGTACTTCTAAAATACACACAAACAGCTGCATAATAAGCACCAAGCCAATCAACGAGCCGCAATCCCATTGACTGAAAGTCAGAATCTTCAGCAAAGACAGCCAAAAAGCCAAATATCAAAGTCTTCAAAGAGCCTATTGCTGGTATGCATGCTTTGAGCGTCTGAAATTTACATTGGTCATGGCCATAGAGTTAGCTGAATCGGCTGTGAGAAGAACAGAAAGCTAAAGAAGGAGGTGAGGGAGGTTGTGCTTTGACTCCTCGCTCCTCCCAGCTGCAGCCCAGCTGCCCCCCCTCCATTGTGGCAGTGAGTGAGTGTGTCCTCCCGTTTAACAGTGCTGGAATGTCGCTCCTCCACACCACTGATGGATGAGACCTTGTTTCACACTCCTCCGCCCCTCCCTCTGAATGCCTCTTTCTCTCTTTTGGACCCTCTCTCCTTTCATCAGACTCTTTTATTGCTGGACCAATAAAAGTCACCCATCCTTCACTTTTTTGCGTATTTGAGTGTGCGTGTTGTGTCTTGGAGATGAGGGCTGGACGGAGAGTGTGTCCTGTGCATACAAACACCTACACAAATTCATGAAATGAAAACTCATGGATAGAAGCCCCGTTAGGTATTTGGACCCTATTTGGACCCTCCAGATACCACATAAATGTGCATTAGATGCAAACTATTAAATGTGCATTCCGTAGCATTGACAACACTGTTTGTCATGTACTTTAAGTAACGAAAGCACAATGGTGTTAGACGTACCATCTATCGACGTGAATCAGCATGATTGTTGAGTTTTATGTACAGTAAATGACTTATTCCTTTACCTGTCCAAGATAAAAAGATGCAACTTGGGCATCACTGCACACGACTTTCTTCGTCATCAAATCTTTCTACGTTGTGTATGTATGCTGTATCGATGTTTACACTCGGACGTCGCACTGTAAAAAAAATGAATTGTTGAGAAACCGTAAAAATTCAATGCATTCTGATTTTTTAGGTTCTTTGAACTACCGTCTTAAAAAGGCACTTCATATAGACAATCTTTTTTAGGGGTTTGCATCATGGGATCATTTTATACATTTATTTTTAATGAATTAATTGTTTTAGTTAATTTTTAAATCAAATGTAATTTTTTTCATTGAACAGCTTATTAACATGCAGTAACACTTTATTTCGATTGTCCACTTTAGACATTCTACAAACTATAAGTAACTTTGCAACTACATGTCAACTAGCAGTTAATAAGAAAATGAAATAACTAAACAATGTTTTAAAAAAATATAGAGATTTAGCCTATACCAGTTCATTTTTAGGTTTCAGTCAATTTCTTTCTATAACTTGTAAAAACAGATATGAGAATAATGTTGGATACGGATGCTTAGAAAATGTTTATATTTTGCATTTTGTATGCATACTAGTGCCTGCGTTTAATAGGCGTTTAATGTAAATCAGGGTTTTCAGGACTTCGGCAGCTCCAGGAAACCTCCACCTGAATCAAACTCAAAGATTTGTACAAAGATTCTCAACTATGGTGTGAAAGATATAGGGAATGATTTGATATACTATTTACTTTACACAATATGACTTTAAACATGGCCAAAAAGGCATTTTCCCCATACAATGTATCTATTCATTGTCTCTAATTTGCATATTAATGTATTCTTTGGGCAACTTGTAATGAAAAAAGAAGTAGCTATAATAATAAGAGTAATGACATGGTAACATTGTCATAATAACTCATATCTCATAAAAATATTGATATAATATTTCTTCCCTATATTCACTTAT